>VZDJ01000030.1:950835-1152519 GCA_008694505.1 Cyanoderma ruficeps | reverse complement strand
ATATATATATATACACACACAGAAGCACAAAGGGACATGAAAGGAAGTAGATGTACACACAGACACTCTTTTCACTTAGTTACCACATTTATTCTTTCTTTCCTCATGATGTTTTCAGCTACTGATAAATCTTTCCACTAAAAATTAGCTGCATTTCTGTAACAGCCATTTAGGATAACTCAAAAAATGTTCAAATCAAAGGAAGTGAATACAGAAAGTAACACAGCCAAGGTCACGCCATGGAGAGACACAGAGGCTGATGTCCAGAATGCCAAACAATCCTGCTTCCCAATAAAAGCCCTGCTTATGATAGACCTAGAATAATTTCCAGAGCCTCTATTATTATTTCAAAGGTGTCTGTGAAATTAAAGAGCCAGTCCTGAGAGCTACATAATATTGCCACCAAACAAGGTCTGAGGATCTCACTTAAAGCGGTTTTTAAGCGTTCTGCTTACCTGAGACCTTCTGTATGACCTCATTTACTTCCTTCATGAACACTTTTTGCACAAACACTAAATGGTTTAAAAGGTCAGTCGTGAGATTATGTTCAAAGGAGCCAACCTGCAGAAGTAGAACATTTGAGAACAAATCATAGTTTTAAAAATGGTGGATCTTTAGATTTTTTTGTTTAGCTGCAAACATCAAAATTCTCAATTACAAACATGCCAAACTATTTTTCTGACTAAAGAATTAGTTAGCAGGAATGCCCTGCTTTTCCCCAGCAGGTAGGTTTCTTTTAAGCAGCATCACTTTTCTCTCTGGGAAAATTAACTATGGAAATTGGCACACAAGTCAAACTTGTGAATAGAACAAGCAGAGAATTTTATATCACTAACTATATAATGTCATTATTGCACTTGGAGCTGTCTAATCACAAAAAAAAACCCCAAAAACACCCGGCTATAAAACAATAAAACAGTCTTCCAGTTTTTCAGTATTTGGATTCAACCTGTAAACCTGAGAGTTCTGGAGGAGGAAGATTGTTAAAAAAATATGCAGATGTACAGACAGAATTGTAATAGAAGGGAAGTAAGTTACGAAAGATGACTGCAGCCTTCAAGACCTACCTCAGCCACACAGCGCAGGTAGTTCCCCTGCAGGTAGTAGCCTTGCTTGGCAGGGAGTTCATCAATGCTCCAGATCTGGTCGGAGTAAGTGTCATGCTCTTCCATGACATATTTCCCTGACATGGTGACAGGAGGCAGGTTGAGACTGGCCGAAGGAGGAATGGTTGACATGTCAGTGGCAGAAACTTTGGAAGTGAAGCGCAGTCTGTGGTTTGGAAGCTCAAAATTAAATCTGGTTTGGGCACCTATAAGAGGAAGGCAGGAAAAGAAAAGGTATGAACTGGGAAAAGAATCTCTTATTTATCCTTAAATTTAAGAACAGTTTTAGAACAATAAAAAAAATTGAAATGTTTAAAATGTTATTGAAGTGCACAGACCTAAAGAACTATAAATATCCACCCACATGATTCTGGGTTGCCTTAATGTCTAAAGAAAACAAAGACTCCACGGTAATAAGATTGAGAAGGGAGTCATACAAACCACCTCAAGTGTACTGAGGCCTTCCAAGACTATTCTCAAGTAGCATTACAAATTAAAATTTAATTAATCAAGGATCATAAACTGATTTTAACAGTCAGAGGAAAGCTTCCTGGGAGGATGCTATATATGAATGCATACATGTCTTCATGTGCTCTTCCATTCTGCCTCTGGGAAGTGTCTATAACAACCACAGTGTAACTTCTCTATATGGGCCCATCTGATTGAAGCCCACATTAAAAAAAAAAACACCAAACCTGATGGCAACAGATTCAAAGCTCTAGCTATAACTCAACAGAAACACTGAGTGCTTTTGGATGCTTACAGGAAGGCCAAACTAAAAGCAGTGATGTTTTTAAAGTTCCAGAGAACTGTTACCTGTCATTCCATGACTCCTCATTCTTCCCATCTTGTATTCTGCCTTCAGGGAGGGCAGGAGCGCCGCTCCGATGGCAATCCCATCTATCATGGCACTGAACTTCAGCACGATGGGCTTCTTTTCCAAGCCTTCTGGCAGCTGTGGGAATTCGTTTGTCTCAACCGGCGTCTGATTGATGCTCGTTGGAGTCTTCTCAGAGGGCAGAGGAGTCGCCACGTCTTCTTTGGCGGGCTGGGGCCTGTGGACCAAGACAAAGAGCGAGAAACCCTTCCTGTTAATCCATCTGCCTGTCCCACTGTCCTGGCTTATGTAACAACAACAACAAAAAAATTTATTCTATTCCATCTGTTGAAACGCGGTTGAGGAGGTGTCTTTATCTGTTATAACTCCAGGAGGGCGGGGGCGGCTGCCTTTCTGATAACAAGCCAGCTGTTGAGACCAGGTGGGGCATTGTTTCTTATCTCTGCTCACACTCCCATTACCTCCATGGGAATATCTTCTGTTAATGGGCCATGAAAGCTCACCAATGACACGACACATTACATCGTCCCATTGTGAAATCTCTACCCAGGGTGGAGGAGCCAAACCATTTCCACCTAGATAAAAAGGAGCCACCAGTGTCACCAGACATCCAGTGCTCCCACGGGACTTGCAAATGAAGACCAGACCCATCTCTGGACCCTTTTCTCTACAGGACCATCTCTACTTCCAATAGGACCACATCTGCCACTGCAGGAGGGCTTACTTTGGACTGTTTCCAACACCCTGACCAACAGGGTGTCAGGTTGTATTTCTGGCTCTGTCAGTGGTCTTTTGTATTATTGCATTTATTTTATTTTACTTCTTTTTTTCTTCCTATTAAATTGAATTTCTGACTGAGAGTCTCTCACTGGTTTTGCTTTCAAACCACTACACCCACAGATGCCTGAGGTGGCAAAATCCTGGGATTTGGGAGCACTCACGCGGTGGAGGGCTGCCGGATGAGGTCGGAGATCTGCTTGGAGAGCTGGTGGGAGCTGCGCACCATCATGCTGTGCAGCGTGGCCGGGTGCTGCGGGATGTTGATGCTGATGGCCCCCACCTTCACCACGGCCGCGTTGTTGGTCTTCAGCCCCCTCTGGGCACTGTACAGGGCCTGGGATTTGGCAATGCTGCACTTCACCACGGTTCTGACAGCAAAAGGGAACAGCAGTCATTTGCACGCCCTCCCAGTTGCAGGTGAAACTGAGTTTTTAAGTGTTTGCTGAATTTTGAAGTCATATTGTTTGTCAACTACACCCACATTCCTTTTTCTTTCACTTTACACACAGATGCACTACATGCCACAAACAACTACGCTACACTTAAGGGAACTACACGTCATGCATGGCAAAAATACCTGTTCAAAACTGCTATTCTTGCCTAAAGTAAGGTAATTTCAGTGCATACACACCAGGCTGCACATGGACAAATTTGCACACACAGAAACAAAAGAAGAGCCTTCCATTTCAACTCCTGTTCAGGAATAATCTTGAATCATCCTTTTGGTAAAAAGTCAAATCTGAGTTTTGCATCCAAACAGATCATTGGAGGAAGTACTTAACGGTAAATACACATCATGTGACAGATGAATTTGTGAATCAATACTGATGTTTAATTCAAACATATTATTCCAATATACATAATCTAAACTTTATTTTAATGTTGAGGAGGATATGGTTCACAATGGTTACCCAAGATAAAAATATAACTGCACTAAGCTGACAGTTTTTGATGTCACAACAGAATTTTGGCATAGCAGAATTCACTAAGCTCCTTTTAAAAAATATATTGAAGTAACACGTTAATGGTCAATTTCTATGGTCAATTCCTGGAGGGTTACCCAATGGAAGTACATTATGCAGTCAACACAGAATAACAGCCTCAAAGAGAAGGACATGTAGTTGTCAAGATGCAATACATCAGCTAAAATGGCTGAAAAATAGACTATAAAATTGCAACATTCAATCCAAGTTTCCCAAATAGTGTGTTTCAAGGGTATAGCTAAAATATTTTTTTGTATCCTATTTAAATTGTTTATAGACAGTTTAGTCTCATGGTGAAAGATAAAATAATCTGTGAACTCCACTCTCTAAGTAATGTATCTTCTTATTCTTATGTTAAAATATCAGCAAGCCCCAAGCAACCCAGACGTGGAAATACAAACCAAAAAGAAGAGACATCACCCTTCTGCTTATAATCAAGAAATACACAGCACTGTAAGGCAACTACTGGCCTATCAACAGCAAATTAATTGAGTGAAGTTCAAGGAACATTCTCAGATTTTCACAGCTATGTAAGAGATGTAAGTGACTTAAGCAGTTCATAATTAATATTTTAGGGCAGACTGTCAAGAAGAAATTATTTCAAAATATGTGATGAAGGAGGGAACAATTCACAACAATTTTCAGAAAAACATTATACAAATAAACATTACTTAAGGTCAGAATTGTTTTAATCCATCTCTTTAAAAGAAAAACTTAATTATTTCTGTTAATGTTTGTTCATTTCCTACTCTCTTCCTGCTACCATTCTGACTCAACTGTTGGGAGGCCAATCAAGAACACGTTTCCATCTTCATGTATAACACAAAATACTACTGCCATTCAAACCATCTTAAACATTTCCTTAATTAAAAATCTATTACACCAGTATAGCTGTTGCAGGAAAAACAAACCTTAGCGAAGTTAACTGTGCTTTTTGTCCATATTTCATGCAAAAAATTAACTTCACCGCTGCTTGCCTACAAAAAACCTACTTCCATGACAGAATGAAATGTGGAACAACTGTCAGGCTACCCACTTATTAGTAAAGATCTGCAGTTTGCTTACCTACAGTGATATGCCTGTAAAACATCTGGTTGTATCTCATTAAAATCATTCATCATTATTTAAGTTACATACCAGTAATGCTTCCAGAAAGAATTCTATATTCTCACATCAATGCCATAAATGATCACTCTCCAGACAAATTTGTGACAAGAAGTCTTTCCCCCACTATAGACCTGACTACAAGGCCAGTACTCAACAGACTTTTGGCAATGTTGTAAAAAATGTTGGGGGGAGAAAAAAGTCAGCAGGAGGCCCGAAACACACAGGAACTACTGCACCGAGTCAGCTGAAAACTCAGGCAGCAGCAGCAATGTGATGAGTAAGTAAAGGGATCCTTCCCTTAACTCCAGCCATAAGGAATTTACTTTCTAAGTCAGAGGCTGTATTGTGTTCATGACACACCACCAGACCAATCCTACACTGATTTATCCAATCCTTTTAATCATTTATACTTTTGTTGACCACATCACGTGGCAGCGAATTCAGCAACTCAGTGATGCACTGGTTTAATGCTGCTACCAGAAAAGGAACACAAATCCCAGTATTTTCCCTACACCACTTGCAGTTTTACAGTCCATCACCTCTCCTTCTAGAGCTATAAGGACATTTTAAAGTCAATCCTGTATTACTACAACACTGAATAAACAGACACTGCGAGAGAGGAGACCTGCACCCACACACACAGATCTTCAGCATGCCTGGGAGTTAAACCAGCACACAGGGAACTAAAGACAAAAAGGAATGGCCCTGCTCACGATGACACTACAACTGTCACTCCAAGCACAGCAGTTACAAAGCAAATCTCACCTCTGTGTTCCCTTACATTTATCAACAGTATTTCAGCTCATTAAAGGAAGTACAGAAGCAGATCTAAAGAACTTCAGGGCCAGTGAAGCCATTCTAACGTTACAGTAGTGAGTGCAGTGCAATAGCAGCCCCTAAAACTATATTGCTAACATTGACAAGGGGTTTTTTTAGGCAGATATTTAGCAGACTTCATTAAAAAAGCTTATCTAGGTAATACCAGATGTTAAACCAAAACGTATTCAAGCAACACCTGCCTCCACAATCACACACAGTAGGAATGCAGCCATTAGCTACACAACACAGAGTTAATTGCAAGACTATTAAACATAATAATATGACATACAGAAACTCTTGTTTGGCTGTACTTGTAGGAGATGTAGGAAAATCCTCCAGTCTACAGATGAAGATTGAGGAGAAAGCAAGAAAAACAAAAACAAAGCAAATAAAGAATAAACAGTCATGCAAAATTAGTCAGTTAATTACTTGTAACCCACAATATGACATTTATTTTCAAAATTACCAAGTTGAAGGTTTTGGGTTTGCTCATGTTTGTTGTTTGCTCTTGTTCTTTTTTAAGATTTATCATTATTTCCCCCCTTTCCTTCTGTACCCTCCCTATATGTAAAACAGACATGAAGAGCTTTGGCCACCTCCAGAAACCCTTCATGACTGTCAGACTGGAACTTTCATTTATCCCTCTGAAACAAACTTACTGGAAGCAATTTAGCTGAGGAAATGATAAAATTTTGTACGCTTTAACTTCTATGTAGCATCCTCCAAACTACCCAGGAATTCAAAGGAGAGAGAAACTCAAGTGACATTGTTCAGCCCCTTTCCACATGAATCATGTTCTAAGACCAGTCCACATACTGAGGGTTACCCAGCTAACACCCCAACTGTGTGAGGATGATCTGTGCTACAAAGAACTGTTCAGCTCGTTCTGCAACTCAAACAGAAAGAGATGCAGCTGGGAACAAATTAAAATAATGCATGGCCTTTTAGAGTCTGTGAACCTGGCAGAAATAAAAAAGCCAGAACAATGGGGATGCTGAGCAAGTGATTAATGATGTTCATGCACAAGAAGTGGTTCTCTTCCCCTCCCCTGACAGGTTGTATCAATTATATAAGGGCTGGAGAAGGGATATTAGAACCGTAAAAAAACCATGAGAGAACACAGAATGATGCATCATGAGAATTGAAAAATTTATCTATTAAAGAGACACTATAGCTCTTAAACAGGAATAATTAGCATCAGTAGATTAACTGCTCTCTAAAAATCTCATATGGTTTGAACTTACAAGTTTCAAAAATCAATTAGAAGCATAAGGATACAACTCATACTGCTTTCTATGAACTTGAACGATTTTAAACTGTGAGACTTCCTACTTACTGGATATTTGGGGTAATTCCCTCCAGCAGGACGATATTGACACCTCCTATGTGAGCAGTGGCACATGTCTCAGTCATCTTTTGGTGTAGCACATCTTTAGGGAAAAAAAAAAATTCAACAGCGTTTCAGTCAGTACAATACTTCAGCTATGCTTACTGCTTTTAAAAATATTGCAGCAGGAAAATAACTGTAAAATTACAGCTTTAGCAGTCACATTAGATGATGTCAGCTATAAACTGTGACAAGAAGAAAGCTTTTGAAAATTACTGTCTTCTAAGAGAATTTCCTTCTTGGCATTTTTTGAAAATCTTGCATCCTTTTATAATCCTTTTAGCATCCTAGTAATAGTTTTTTAAAAGAACTTGCTGAATATTATTATATTACACACACATATTACACGTGCACAGGAACACACAAAGCTGCCAGGGAATTTAATTGCAGAGAACACTTTTAGCCCATCCCACCTTTCATTTTCTCTTTCAGGGTGAAGCTGCCATGGATTCTCTTCAGCTCAGATTCCATGGTGAGGCCTCCAATGTCAGCCTCCAGGTGGGTTCTGTTCACCATCCCTATCCCAAAGACGATGAGGGTCACGTGCTGCGGCTCCGAGGTCACCAGGCTGCGCTTCCGCCCGTTGTCCTGCTCGTTCTCAAACACCACTCTGCAGGCAGGCTCAGTGGGGCTTCGAACACCTGCAGAAACACCAGCAGTTATTTAAGGCTTTATTTATAATAAATCCTTGGCATTTTCCCATTTATATCTGTATTTCAAACCAAGGGTCACGTCTCTTTCGTGTCAAGAAAACTCTTCAGGAAAACGATCTGTGCCTTGCTCACTCCACCCCAATACCACTGCAGCTGAACCAAATTCAAGACACAATGAAGATAAACATGAGTAATGTGGTTTCATTATTTTTCATAGATACGTAACTTCTATAAATATTTGTAATGATCTGTTTTTTTTATTATACCAGAAAAATGCCCTGACAGTTTCCAACTGTCCCATTTATTTTTTGATCATCCCACAGGCAAAGGTTCTTGTAATTCTATTTTGGATGAGCATGTTTTCCTTTTCAACGCTCAGGAGGCTAAAAACAATATAAGAAAATTCACATTTTGTGCAGATATTGTAACTGTGGATATGCTATTCTGTGCATGAAAGACAGTGGCATCTGTTAAACAAAAGCTCTCATTTGAGACTTCCTTAGATTTTATTCGTTAGTTAAAAGAAATCCAAAGAAAGCATAGCTATAGAGCAACTGCACCATCCCCTGCACATTTACAGCAACTTATGTTCAGCAACAAAAAGAATGATACTAAGTCAGCTCTCAGATTTACTCTGCTGTGCTGAAATGCATTAGAAATAGCAATAATCACACCAGATCTCAAGATTTTAGGTGAAAATATGACCCAAACACCTGTAACTTTTATGGGACTTCACCAAAATCAGTACTTGACCTTTCCTGCTCTCACAACAAGGTTCTCAGATTTTTTTTTTCCCCGTCAGTCATTCTCAAGGCAGAAATTGTCTCCTTTTAAATGGCTTATGCACATGCCAGCATATTTTCACAGAATGATAATAAACAGCATTTCCAGTACCTCCTTGAACACAGAACAGCACTTCAGGAGGAAGAAACTCAATCCACACTATGCAATTAGTGAGAAAAGTAAAGCTTTTCTTTTGTACATCATCTTGCTGAAGTAATTACAAGCTCCCCTCCATCGTCACCACTTGCCCTACTGATCCAAGTTCGATGTGGTGGGCAACTTTCAAAAACCATCACACGACCAATCTTTAGAATGCCCCATTTAAACAAAAACACGCACACTCCATTATTTGGGTTCATGAACCACTTTACCTGTTGGCCCAAAAGTTTCAGAAGACTTTTCTAAGATGCCAGTTGGATCAGAAATGAGTGAATAGAAGTTCAGTAGCTTATACATGTTTTGCCAGCACTCTGCAGAAGGTTCGCTCTGTTCTGACACGGTAATGGAGTCGGAGTCATCCATATGGATCGTCACGTGGTCAACCACATCTTTGGAGCCTTTCCTGGACACTTTGGAAGTCCTTCGCTCCGACCTCCCCAGGGAATTCTTGTTGCGGGACTCCTTCTTGTTGTTGTCGTTTGCCCGCTTGTTCTTGGTGTTGTTCACCCTGGTGCCTCCGTTGAGGCTGCCCCGGGAGCTGCGGCTGAAATCCGAGGAGCGGAAGTCCCTGTGCTTGCGGGTTTTGAAGGTGGGGGTCGGGGAGGCCGAGCCAGCCGTGTACCTGCTCAGTTTGATGTCTGTCTGCGTGGCCTTGATGTCATCAATCATGGTGCTGAACTGGTGGATGAGCCGCACCAGGGCCATGTCCACGTGCTGGCTGATGGACTGGCAGGAAATGGTGAAGTTGCAGTGGAAGGTGTTGTAGTAGCGCTTGTTCAAGTCGTGGAAGGAAAGGGCGTTGGTGGAGTTGTGAGGGGTGCACATGGATTTCTCCATCACCACAGCACTAATGCTGAAAGTCTCTAACATCAAAGCTGGTTTGAATTCCAGAGGGGGAAGATTGACAGCTCCTTGCCTAAGGAAAGGAAAGGTACAAGTTACCGCTGCGTTGCTTTTTATGAGAATGAGATTCAAATACATTTTTTACACAGCTTACATCTAATTTAGTGAACCCAGCCTTTTATTTCCCTTAGGATATCACCTTTTTACCACAGTCCTAAATATAATAAAATGAACTTTTACCGTTTCATACTGTGTGCTACTAACATAGAAATCATCTAGTTCTGTGAAACTTAGCTTGGCATGCAACCATTTCATTATATCCTAAAGCTTTGCCCAAAACTGGTCTGGGGGAAGATACAGCTTTTTCACAGAAACTCACATCACTATTTACAGGATTATTATTAAACACCATTTCAGAGCCACTCAAATTCCGCTCCAGTATTATTCCTACCAGCTCTCCCCCTTCCCCAGTCTCCAATTTTCAAAAGCAGCTGAGATTCAAACCATTACAATTCCCAAACCATTCCATAGGAAGATTAAAAAAAAAATATTTTACCAGGACAACAAAGCGAAAGATTAGAAGAATAAAGGGCCGCTCCTTATCCCATGAAAGTGCTTTGGAAATCTGTCACCACGTGAAAAGCCTAATTTCTGTTCTTTAGCCAATACATGTATTTTTAAATCTCTCATCATACCTTCGGGCTCGCTTGCTTTTCCTTTCCTTTGCTGTGTCTGAATCAACAATATCTGCTCTGAGGCAGTCCAGAGTTCCTGAGAAAGAGAGGTACTCTCCAAAGTACATCCTGTAGCACAGGGGCATCGCATCCTGGGACTGAATGCCCGTGTAACTTAGCAGAGGTTTGAAAACAACCTACAAAACAAAACCCACCCACTTAGTTATGAGGGCCTTGATTATTTCCACGCTCTTGCTCATCATTTGGTGATGTGCAACCCCAATTACCTGTGCATCTGCCAGCTGGACAGCAGGAAAGCCCTGGTTGCCCTCTTCTACTCCTGCAATGTCATCCTGGCTGGTGCTATGCTGTGAGTGGGTGCCATCCAGGGTGTTCTGGTCGCTGGACAGAACTGTGTTGAAGTCTGAAGCAGAGGGGATAGTAGGAAGATTGGGTGCCACACCTGGAAAATAAATACCCATGGAACACTAACACCACAGCAAATCTTACCACCACTGACTAGATTAAATACAGATAAACAAGCCACAGTGAGGTCTGTAACCTCACAAAGGTAGTGTTCAGGATAAACAAACAGCCTGATATTGCTGGAACAGGTAGAGATTGTCCAACTCAAATTTGGAAAGTCTTTCCACAGAGAAACACATTCCAGTTCACAACGGAGCCACAATAGTTCAGCACTATGTACAGCACGATGATGTTTGTAGGATCAGACTATGGGTTCAACACCAAAAACCAACTAAAACAACTTCTTATTGCCTAAGATTAATATAGCACAGTTGAAGGAGTGTTAACAGAAAAAAGATTCAAGTATAGAGTTAGTGAAAAAGAAAATTAAGACACACATTGAAAAGTCTGAATGATGACAGGCCAACAAGAAGAATAAATGAGCTGCAAAAAAGTGTTACACATCTGGTTCTTTAAAACACCTAAGACTTTTAAAAATATTTTTTTCTTCAATCCCTTACACCAGTTAACCCATTCATAAGTTACTCTCAAAACACCTGTTTACATTTAGTCTCAAAGCTGAACGGAGAAAGAGCAAGGATTCCAATGCACAAATCACAAAATAAGGATATGTAAATTAGATCAAAAGTAGCCAACAAAACCAAGGAACTCAGCAACATAAGATGATTTTATGGCTTAACTTTTGGCAGCTACACATGGTTTTGGCAGCTGCACTGACAGTCCCAAATGTAACAAAAAGCTAAATTTCTGGAGGCGGGGCGAAGCAAAAGAAAACAACAGTTTTGCTTAAATCCCACCTTTTAATTTTCCAGGTTGCTGGGAAATCTCACAAGTAATACTTTGAACCAATTAAGGTCTGTTGAACATAAATCACTCCCTCAATTTTTTCCAGTCAGAATGTGGCAAACACAGGCCCGGCCAACCCAGAACCACCTGGAACTCAGCTGCAAATTAGCAGTACCTGTTGGAAGGCTGTTGTGCCCAGACTTGGTGGCTGGACTTTCCTGGACGACACTTCCCCTGTTGCCCACAGCATTGGACATCCAGTTATAGAAACTCACAGAGGAGGGCTCAGACAGCAAAGGGTGCTCAGATAACATGTCTGTGGCCACAGTATTTCCTGTGCAGATAAAGCAGAAATGTCAGCATTTCTTGCAGCTAAGTCAGCAAAAACAAGGAACATGGCACAATTTCACTGACAACACCTATTTACTATAAAAATAAGCCCAATTCTCAAGGCTTACTCCACTAAATGATGTGTCACACAGCACTACTGGTGCTACCACAGAAGTTATACACGGCACTAATGGATGTTGTGCTACACATGGCCTTGCACTGGCTCATCTCTACCATTAATTAGAGGAAAGGAGTCATTAAGAAACCAAAATACCTTTTTTTCTGAACAATATTTCAGTCCCTGACAGCAAAGGAGAGAGGTTTAGAGAAAATACAGTATCATATACAGTATGTAATTTACAACTAAAGAAAAACTGATAATACTCAGAAACTCTGAAAAATAATACAGAGCATGAACACTTCAGTGTTTCAAGCTTCTCAAATAGTTGTTGAAAAGACCATTTCTAAAAATCTGCAGTTTATCATATGCAAACTAAGTTACTGAAATATTAGTTTCAGCTCTCTTTTTGAAGCTACTTACAAGGTCAAGAAAAAACAAACACAAAATGGTTATTTCCTTATTCATTCAAAAAGACTCAAAAATTATGCTACATCACACCTGTTTATGCTACATCACACCTTCTTATGCTACATCATACCTGTTCTTGTTAAAGAACTACTTTTAACTGCAGTGGAACTTCTTTGAGGAGTCCCTTCCAAAAGATTGTGCAGGCTAGGAAAGCTCCCAGTGAGATAGCTGAGCAGACTTTCTTTCCTTGGACTTTCCCTGACTCCCATTCCGGAGCGGCCGACGTGCACTGGTGAATCCGTAGCTGTATCTCCACTGGTGTAACTCAAGGAATGATATGGATGGATGCCCTGTGAGCAGAAAACAAAGAAATGAATAAAGTACTGTGGAAACTGCAAGGACAAAGCAACATTTGGTCTGAATGTAAGGCTGAAATACAACAATTTTACTACAAGTTACTGGAGAGCTTTGCCAGTCTTCAATTTTGTATCATGATGGTTAAATCCTTGTTTCTGCTGCCATAAATAAAAGATCAGAGGCTATAAAGGTTAGGATACGTCCTTAAATGATGCACATGAAGTTAATTGGCAAGAAAAACAACAAAGAACAGATGTAGAATGTAGATCAACTGCTGGAGCAACCCTTGTGTAAGGTCAGGAGCAGACCTTCCATGTTCTACAGTTACTTTTTGCATGCATTTATTCATCTGTAGCTGCAGAACTGCTCCTGAACAGGCCAGCTACCATCCCCATTGCCCTGGTGCCCAGCCCTGTGCACTCACCTTTATTTTCAGCACAGAATCACTGTGAGTGTGAGTCTTGGACAATTTCCTCATGATCTCAGCACCAGTGACCGGCCCGGAGGAGGCACTGGCAGGGGGAGGGCGATTGGCTGTTCCTTCCAGGAGCATCGTGTGCTCACTCACAGTAGCTGCACCCAAGCAAACAGTTTTTCTCGTTTAGATATATTTGGAGAGCCAAGATTATCTGTTATCAGGCACATTTATCTACAAGCAGTCATGAACTTCCAAGTGCTGACAGACACCTACACAGTGCTGTCTGATTTGTAAACAAATATGAACACTCCAGAAAGGGTTCTGCTGGGTTTTGTTCAATAATCCTAATATTTCTGCTTAATCAAAACAGATATGTGAGAGAAGGAGGCAAAAATTTCCATTATACTGTATGATTACATACAAGTTTCTCACACAAACATTTTTGGGTTTGCTCTCTTAAAGCTGCTAACTGCTGCCTGGCTTTCAATTGAAAGGTTGCAAATAATTAAGTTGATTTCTTTTGTGCAGGAAAAAAACAAGACGAGACGTGAAGAAAGAGAGGTCTCCTCTTTTGTTTTTCCCTGAACAAGCACTAATTATTGTAGTACTATTATTATAATTATTAGCAGCAGCTTCAGAACGAAGGTGATATAAAAAAAGAAGCTTGATAATCCTAAAAAAAGGAGACTATAATGTGTCAAGCATGAGAACTAAAGAAGATACAAATATCTGAGAGGAGCTGCTTGTCCCTATGGATTTTTATGTAGATGATAACACGAAAATACCTGCATCAAACTCAAACTCTGCTCCATCAGCACTCGTGTCACTCTGAAGGCCCCCTCCATTGTCCAGTCCGAGGCCATCCTCATGCTCGTGGCAGGCATTTGGCTGCAGTTTCATTGGCTGGGTTGGTCTGTGCAAGCTGACTCCTTTAAAGGCTGGGGTGACCACAATGAACTTCATCCACTGCCTTGCTAAGGCAACCAGACCTTTCTTTAAGGTCACTAAGGCTGGAAGGCCATCACTCTTTAAATAAAAAAAAAAATAAAATTAAAAATTCATATATCACAGCATTTTGAAGCAAACTGGAAAGGAGAAAAAGTCAAAGCTCTGTTAAATCTCTGTGCTTAAGAGGCTTATGACAAACATACTGGCACCACAATACATCAAGCAAGAAGCCAAGGAGCTGAGAGATAAAAATTACAGCTTCATTGAACACAGTAAATACATTTATCTACATGACCTGAGGATCTAGCCCAAGGGGCCAAAAATAAACAACAGGAAGCGGGTTTGTTCAATATGAAGCTAAAATTACTTGAGTAATTATGAGGCTCTGAACTATGGGCTAAGATTCATAGCAACTCTGTACAAACAGAACTGAAATTAGAAAGATTGTTTTTCCAGTGTTCATAAGCAGCATTTTAACATAAATTTGAGGAACATAAATTTGAGGCCAAATATAGAGATTGTTTTGATTACATCACTGAATTGTCCTAAAGAAAACAAAAGCTTGGTATTTTGACCACAAATCAAACTGTGCTATTTGTGCCACAAGCTGTGCTATTCCTGATCACTGGCTCTCAGCTGAATATGCTGAAAACCAAAGTGTTTAAATCTGACAGCTGTGGAATTGGATTATGAAAATGACACAAAATCAGGAATAAACACTCCTCCCTTATGCCTGATGTTTGTTCAAATAACTATTTCCCACAGCAATCTACACATTTACATTCTAAAGCCATCAAGAAAAGTATTTGATTCTTAAACCCTGAAGTCTGTACAATTTCAGTTCCTTCCTCAAACTGTTTGCATTACCCCAGTATTTGCAGAAGACATGAAAACTCATTCCAAGGAGAGAATTTTGAATAAACTAACAAGTTCATGCACTTGCCTCAGTAATTGAGACTTACTCAACTTTAAAACCATGAAAAATGTAATCTTATAAAAACGTCATTTAAAATACAACAGAGTGGGAATGAAATCTGATAAAAAAAGCCATATACAGTTTCAAAGGCATTCCTTTTTGGTTTATGATCTCATGTATTTACTAATAAAATAGTTTGATAAACATTATGCATATATACAGGTCATAACAAAAATAGCAGATGTCAAAGAAAATGAAATGAGAGAAACAACATCTTCTTATCACTTTAAAGATGCACATGAGTTCGGGTTATATTTTCTTGCTTGTTAGCCTTCCTCAAACTGTTGCCAAATTTAAGGCATTAGAATTGGCATATTTGAAACTAAAGGACTGAGATATCTCCAGTTTTCCTGGGTAACTCACCATAGTGGCATCCTCAATGATGGAGTAATTTGCTTGATGAAGGTAATGGTGCAATATATTACACAGTAAACAAGAAGGATTTTCTTGCAAGAAACGAGCCACTTTGGTAAGCCTGTTGTACTTGCTTCTCAGAGGGAAGTGCACACTTTTATTCTAGATTAAAATAAAAACATTTTCAACATATGAACACCTGTGCAAACAGAGCATCAATGACAAGATTTCATCTCTGAGATAACAAACTTCTAACCCCATTTCGAACTTCTGCAACTAAGATTTTCCTCATGGGTACCCACTTATTTTAAATATTGCATGTGAAAAATCGGTCTGGATGCATATTTATTTATATGAAATAATAAAAGAAAACCCTGGATTCAAATTTCAGACCTTGTAAAGTTACTTCTGGACTAATAGACATATGCAAAACCAGCTACAATTTTCAAAGAAAGTTTATTCCTAGTTAAAGGCAGAACAGGCATTTTTTCTAATTTGCTAGAAAGAGGGTAGGAAGAAATATGAAAGGAGGGATAATTTTTGAGCAGAGCAGAAAACCAGCCTCACACTTAGGTCATCCATCTCACTATGCAAGACAGGATCTCAGCATGGGTATCACGCCAGAATCTTCCCACTAGATGGTGCCAATCAAACCAACAGCAAACAAAAATACTTCATAAAATAAAGCAGGCACTACTGCCACACTTCTTACTCTTATTTTACATGGAGATGCACTCCTGTAAGAAGCATGAGACTTCCTCCCCAGTAACAGCTCTGAAATTCAGACTGTGTACAAAAAGCACAGCTTTTTGGGAATTCTTGTGATCAATTCCAAAGGCTCACAAGAGATGCTCTACGTTTGCCAGTGAAAACATCCAGAATTCCAAAAACTAAATATCACCTATCACACTGTCCTGTTCTGATATGCTCACTGATTTTATACAGGTCATTTACCTCCAGAGCTTCTGTCATAATGCACCCCATAACAGCACAGATTCGCAGGGTTCCTTCTGTTTCCAGTTTATTTAATGATGACTTCACTTGATCAATGGGAACAAGCCAAGCACCAACTGCAGGTGTTGCAGTGCTCAGGAGGTTCAGCTGCCTGTGGAGATAAATAAAGAGAAAGGGGTGTTCACAGGCAGCAGCAATAAGCAGGATTTTCTGCTGCTGTTATGAATGACAGTCAAATATGTGGGACATTGATGCAAAGTAATAAAGACAGACTTACTGCCCAGAAAACAAGAACTGGCCAAAAGTACCTGAGGCAATTTTTGTTTTACTCACTCACATACTCATGATTCTTCCCACTTTTGCTACTGCTATGCCTTTCTTTTCCCATCAGTATTCTCTACTGAAATTATACAGTTTGAAATTCTCATCACTGACTGAATTCCACATTAAGCGTTACGTGTCATGAAGGACTTTTGCTAAAGAGCTGAGGCAAGAGTAGAGTACCAGTAGAGTATTTTCTAACTTATGGTCTATACTGACAAACTGAAATATTTAGCTTTTCCTACACACACAATGTGAAAAACTATCTTAGAAAGACACATCTTGAACTTTATAGTGCAATGGCAGTCAGATCATGGATGATGAACACCAAAAGCACTGAGCTGTTCTCTTCCCTAGCATCTCATCTACTCAAAACAAACACCTTCCCCTGCCTTTCTCCCTCATACATCTCCATCTCACCAGAAGCTTAGTGAGGACTTTTTGTTTCATTTGGGTTTTTTACTCTTCCTTTTTTCTTTTTTTATTCACATCTAACTAAGAATTTTCTAGCAGCACTTCCATAGCAACTACAACAGCAAAAAACTGAAGCAAGTCTCACTGTGATATATACAAACTCAAAATTACCATTTCCAAAGAAGCTTCAAAAACTATTGGAATTTCATTCAGAATCTACCAAATACAAATGCAATTTAACAAAGCAGAACTGCCATTTTCTCTCTTACACCAGGTAAAATTATACCTTGAATATATATGGGCTGGGGAGCGCACATTGGTGGGAGCCGCAAAACTAAACCAAATTTCTTTGATTGTCAGCTTCATGCTGCAGGAATCAGGGGGAGGAGGCATCAAGGGGATATCTTTTTTCAAATCATCAGATTCGACACCTTCATCCTTCAAAAACAAGGAATTATGAAGTTAGGAGGGAAATTGCCTTCCAAAATTATTACACTGAAAGGCACGAATATACCATACATGCTCATAAATTCTTTTTCGTAGGCATTTAGGCAAAGAAAAATAAACTCATGCTGTCCACTAAACCTCCCAAGGGATCCTGCAGAAAGCTGGAATTTTAACAGGATGAGTGACCAATCATTTCCACCCAGTTTGAACATACCTGCTCATCTGAAACTGAATTTCCATTAATATCTGAAGAGGGACTTATTCTGTCACAAGGAAGGTTATCTTCAGACACATCAGTGTTGTAGCCACTACCAGTGGGGGAATCTGAAGAGTTGTTTGATGCAAGCAATCCACCTCTCTCTGTGTCTCTTGATTTACTCATGACTCCAAATGTGTTATACAGCACTGCCCCAGACTGTCTTCCCCCTGTAAAAAATACCCAGACTGTCAAGGTTGGCAGCACATAAATAGCTGTAACTTATGCCCCATAGAAAAGATCTGTATGTAAGCAGATAAATGCACAGGATTTTGGTTAAACAAGATGCATTACCATTTTATTCAACAACTTATCACTACAATCTTGAGCTTCTGATGGTCTAGCATCTACCAAGTAGATGAAGAGTACTCACATAAAGACTTTTTAAATATTATTCTCTGAAAAAAAAGTAACTTGGATGATAGAAAACACTGTGGGGTTGTTTTTTGGTTTTTTTCACTTTTTGTAGCTAGCTTTCCCCTCCCAGAGCAAAACTCTGGCTCTATAATGCACTTCCTGTGGGTAAGGTGAGGATCTGAGTGATCAGTGAAAGCATCAATTTCAGAAACTCATTAAACCAGTTTATACGAAATTATTTCACACTGTTATTAGTGGTACTCTACAACTAAAAATGTCTTTATTGTACAACCTGTGAAATTTATTTACCACAGACATGTCCTATTCAATATCACCTAGATTCAACAATTTCTAATCAAGTAATTGCTAAGCCAGACAACCTAACAACAGAATTGTCAATCATCTCATAAAACAAAATAATATAAAGACTTTAAAAGCTTCACCTTTTATAGTTAAATTTTCAATTCCACACTCAAACATTATCCAACCCCACTTCTCTTGACTAGGACCGATTCGAGCTACATCTGGAACAGCTTGTTGATCTGTTTCATCCACGAAAGTGAACTCATCCAACTCTTCCAAAGTAAAAAGAACTTTGGATTTCCCAAAAGGAATGGCTGTGATTGCACAAGTTCCAATATCTGTGAAAATAAACGTATTTATTACTTTCTTCCAAAATGGAAAAAAACTTTACATCTTCCAAAAGCTCTTTGAAGTTTAGAGTGTTTTGGGGGAGTTATCCCTTCAGTATTCCCCAAACCAGGAAGGGAAAGGGAAGGAAGAAAAGAGTTTAAACTTGAAGCACAAGCAAGAAAAAAGAAGCACAAAAAATAGCCTTGCTCCTGGTTTGTTAGTATGGGCAGGATAATTTTAAAATTTGAAAAAAAAGGACTATTTTAAATAGTATTTTAAATATTTTAATAATTTTATACCTAAATGTAAAATGCCTCAGGAAAAGAACTACACTGAGTCACTTTATATGCCTTCATATCCTTACTCTCTGCTTCCAAATTGCATCCACTTTTGAAGTAAACATGAAATGCTAAGATCCTTAGAAAGGTTCTTCTCAAACCTTTTAAACAGAAGATGATGACTTTTCTTAGTTAGAACTCCAAAACTGGCACTCTTGAATGTCTGTAGCATATCTGACACAGGGCACTACTGCTAAGATTCTACCCATAACTAAGTAAAAAGGGAGACAACCATTTCAGTGTTCTCTGGTTTTGTTTTCCTCCAATTTAATTTGCTCACTCATCTTTGCACAGCAGTGGGATTTTCTGTTGTTTATTTATTTATTGTGTATTTTTTAATCATCCTGGCTTTACAGAGTACTTCCCGATGTTTAAAGACTCCCGTTCCTTATGGAACAGAGCAAAAACTGGTGTAGATTCCATCAAAATTGAAGCAGTTTAACAAAAAACTGCCTCTACTTTTGGTCATCTTTTGCTGGGTAGTTTTTCCACGATCAGGAGTTATAGCAAAATTTAACTCACAACTTCTTGAAGGCATTTCCTTAACACAAACAACAAGGAAGTCAATTGGGTAGAACTCATTTTCAGCTTTAGAGTAATTCTGGTTAGAAATCTACAGGCTATCATGCTGAAATTGCTGGTACAACAGGCACATTATTGAAAGTGTCAGAAAGTAGTAAGAAAGCAAATAAGGGTAATACATTCCCTGCAATAGGTGACAAAAAATGGTAGCTGAAAAGAAATCAGTTGGGAGGAAGGGAGCTCAGGCCACAAATTCTAGCAGTGCAGGTCAATATTTACAGGGCAACACATCTGCCACAAAAACTGCAAACAAGTTAGTCTTGACAGCTTTCCGTTTGCCTAAGTTTAAATCTAGCACTTAGTGGAATAATAATTCGTCCCAAACTTCTTTTTCAAGTATCTGTAAAAGCTCTGGGTCCAAGTGGCTTTTTATCCATGTTGATAAAAAAAACCTACAACCAAACTACAAGATCAAGACCGACTGTAACTACTTGCTTCTATTAAAACTGACATTTCCACATTTTAATATTGTTTAATACCTGTTGTATCAAGACCTCTAAGCTGTCCATGAACACGATGGATGTTCAGTTTAGCAGCAATTTCTTTTCCCTTTTCTGCTCCAGAATTGGATCTCAGTGAGCCAGAAGACTGGGGCTGCATTTTGCTGGTTTGGATGTAACGATCAAACGTGACAGAATTCCTCCCCGTTTCTGTGTTGTTGGAAGCCTCCTCAACTATACCCCTTTTCAATATCAGGGAGGAAAAAGCAATTAAGCAAATCTCAAGATAAACAAAACCAATCAAATGAAATATGTCTGAGGTTTATGACAAATAGTGACAGGTGCTATTCCTACCTGTTCATACGGACTTGAGTGGCAATTCTATCAAAACACAAAGCTACTAAGGAAACGTGAGTCACAGTTTTGCTGGAAGAAACTCCTGGGGATTCATCCACAGATGCTTGTAGCAAACACAGGTTCACCTGTACATAAAATTCCATCGAAGAATAAAGACATTTAGAAAAGCATGTTACATTAATCACTAGTTTCTGATACAACCTTGTCCTATCCTTTCAGTAAAAATGAAAGTAAAATCCAGAACATAATTTAAAAGCCAGTTACCCCTATGGTGGTTGATATTTAACTACTGCATGTCTACCATCATAAAATTAAGCAGCAGAGAAATTCAAAACTTTAGTTCTCTAGCACAAATGCACATCTTCACTTCAGCTTTTGGGGAACAAACGGGGATGCACAATAAGGGTGATTTTGTGAGGCACTTTGCTACTGATAAGCTAAAAAAAAAGTTGTTACCTTCGGAACTGTAACATTGGCCTGAAGACCTTTAATTGTCACATTATCTTGCTTAAGTGAGAGATTGGTCTGTCCTGGTCCCTGGTTTGTTGTTCCTATTGTGGTGGTATCTATTTTTGTTCCCCTGATGTCTTGCTTTGAAGACAACTTGAAGAGGGGAGAAAAATAATTTATTAGCACAAAATTGAGAGTTGATGAGCTCAGGAGTAACAGAAGATTTTATCAGCATTGAAGCAGAAAGATTCTGACTTTACTTTGGGCAATTTACCACGATTTCCTGAACAAGGGCTGCAGCACTCAGAGCTACAGTAGGTCTAAAACCATAAGGGCAGCAGGGCCATTCTGCAGTAAGCTCACCAGACTTCAGCTGGAAGTTTGAATTCTACACATGTAAGTTATATAAAACAACTTACTAAGAAGCAAATTATTAGTGGCCACTACACTGTGAAATCTAAGGAAATCATAAATTATAAATATGGTCGTTACCTTGGACAGAAAGAACACCTAATTCTGTAGAACTACTACACATTTCTTTTTAAGTTAAATCAATTTTTTAAGGTCTCAGATGAACTGCAAAAAAAACCCACAGGCACTTTCACAGCTCTCTCTAACTACTATAAAATAATAAATAACATCTCACTGAGATGAATATAATACTTAAGAATACCAGCTATGGGAATTTCAAAGAACAGAATGTGTGACTTGATCTCATGCAAATTACTCTAAACCATCCAAAACAGAAAAACTTCAATCCTGTAAAAGATTTGTGGACAGTGAAAGACAATATGTAAGAGTTGATTATGCACATGTATATGAGTATGAATTCCAAATTAACACAGCATTTAGCTATTGTATCTCAAAACACTAAATTCAGTTAAAGCATTTTCTATGTCAGATACAGAAAAGAGCATTCTCTCAAATCCATGTGGATTTCTCTTGTTCCTTCCTCACATTTTCTGAGAAGCTGGTCTTGCTGTTCTGCACAGCATCCCTGAGGACTTTGCAGTGCAGGTCATCCACGATTGCTGCCGGGTGCCGGGAGCTGGCACAGTGCACCATGGCCTCGATGTACCTGCAAGGGGAAAACAGCCAGGAGAGACCACTGAAACTCCCAGTTTCACATGGCACACCATCAGCCACGTGTAATTAACACTACAGAGGAAAAAAACAAGCACTGACACACACAAAGGGCACTTCCCATTCTTCCAGCCACCGCATAGGAAATGCAGAATTACATCTACTGGGTACCAGGCCCTGCTGTTCCATCAGCCACATTATTCAATCCTTTACCTTAGCCTTTGCTGAACAGAACAGCTGTGATTTTAGACAGTTTTTAGTGCAATCAAAATAAAATTACCTATCCAGTGCCTCTGCTACAAGAGGAGTGAGAACTACATCTACAGTTCCTTTTACTTCCACGATTGCCGTTGTCCGTGTCTGGAAGACCGGGTGATCCAACGTCCATTCCTCTGTTATTGTTTCATCATCTGTATTCTCTGCAGACTTCTTATCCAAAGGAGTGTAAGGTGTGCTAAACAAGTCAAACACACATCAGTGACCAGGCTTTGTAAAAACAAATACAGAAGAGTGCTGGTATCATTTTAATTCTCAATAAAATCCACATAATGGCAGGTTTCTTCTACTGTGTATCTTAGAAAGTACAAAAACACAATCCCAGGTAAGGCCCTCCCTAGATTCAAGTTCAGCTTCTGGCAATGAAATGGACACTTGCCATTAGCCCCTCCAAATTCATTTAAATGAAATCACCACTCGTAATCTTGAAAACATACAAGTGAAATAATTTAATGCTTGCACCGTGTACTTTCTGTTTGACCAAACACAAATATTTCATAACAGAATGACCTGTTCTGAAATAGATCTGGAACCGAAAACTACTGCTGTAAATCAAACTTTGAAAGGGCTGGTGGAAGCCAAAATATTTCAGAAGACTATCAGAAAATCCTACTCTTAAAGAATATACTAATGTCAGGCTGTGTTCAACTTACTTAGATGTTGATCCTGTAAGCTGCATGCCTCTGTCCAGTAATGAATTAGCTGTGAGACCCTGTTTAACAATCTAAGACAAAAGCACAAAGAAGTTTATTACATTCCTTCCATAGATGATAAAAACCCCAACAAGGGATCTTTAAAAATTCCCCTTAAAGCTGTTTTTCTGAAAAGAACCCTTAGAAGCAGATTCTCCAATACAGGATCCAGAAATTCCAAGGTTTGCTTTTTAAATTCCTTGAAAAATCAGATTACACTGCTTTTACATAAACACGGATTCATTGCTTTTAAAAAAACCCTTCAAATACTAATCTACATAAGGCTTGCATTGACACAAATCTTTTCTGCAAAATGATAAATTCAGTTCCAGAGCTCAAATACCTGTTTTCTATCAAGTAATTTCCATTTTTTTATGTATTTCATTTCAGCTCCTTCCTTAAGCATATATGCTCAGATCACTTCAAAAAAATCATTTCCTAAATCTGAGCTGCAATTTTATTTTGAAATAAAGCACTGAGAGCCTAAATTATACTTTATCAGTATTAAATGTACTGCTGTTGCAGTTCTGTATAATGCATTTTAAACAAAACTCACATAAATGGCCTCCAGCTGCGTATCATTCAACAGGCAGCATTTTCAAGTGCAACAATGATAACTCAGAACACACATCCACAGAATTCTAACTCCATCTTTTTTTGCCCACAACCTTTCAGCCACCCAGCCCCACGATCTGAAGTCAGAAATTCAAGGTATTCTTTAACTAAATGCAAAGAAGTTTCAAGTTTCTTTTAGCTTATTCGCCCAACTGGCAATAAGCCAATTTAAGTTATTTTGAATGGTTACTCCTTTCTCTACTGCTCCATCTGCCATACCTTAAAAGTTGGGACAGAGAGTTGCTCAAAAGATGAGGAGCTTTCTTCACTTGTTGGTGTGTCAAGGTCTAAAGGGCGATGCAATGAGGATTTGGACGTTCTTTTGTTAGTTGGATGCTTTACCGACCAGTTGATCACCTGGAACTGTGTCAGGTAATTTTGGTAACATGCCATTACAGGCTGCTGGGAAGTGATTTGCTCACGTTCCACAGTCTTCTCAGAGTCCAGGACGTACATGTTGTCAACGTGCTCATCATCTCCTCCCAGAGCTGAAACAAATGAAGCCTGGGAAGGATGAGTCTTAATTGGCAACGTTTTCATATCCTGACTGATTTCTCTATGGATTGTGCTTGTTAAGGGTCCTTCCACGCTGTGATAAATAGACCCTCTACTGTATTCAGTTTTCTGAGCTTGCTTTTTCCTCTTCTTCCTCCCTGGATATGTTCCTGGACCTTCATCACTGCTTATCGGCTCAAACTCCTCCGCAGCTGAAAAATAAGCCTCGCTATCCGCCATGGACATACTGGAATCCATGGAGCGGTACTGGTGGAATGAGTTGGAATCTGCTGAGGGCGTGTAGGGGAAAGAGCCAAAGCTCCTCCTCTGCTTCGGGGAGTCCAGGACGTTCTCGTCGCTGCGGGACACGTCGCTGCTGAACTGCACCCCCACGGGGACGGGCTGCTTGTCCCCGTAGAAGGCGGCCGTCAGGCTCTTGGTGCTGCCCAGCCGCGCGGAGCACACGGACGCTTGTCTCTTCAGCGGGGACCGCATGGGAGACTGGCCCACCGGCCTCTCGGGGGCGCCGGGGGACGCAGGCCGGCCCTCGGCACCCTCCACACCCACGCTGGGGACGGAAACAGACACGTCACTCGCTTGTTTCATTGCTAATGGTGCTCTTCCTACGCTGTAGCAGCTGCCCAATGCATCAGTGATTCCGTGACTCTGTTAGCACAGCCATTGTTTTCATAATACTGGTTACATACTGAACTCTGCTACTTGTCTGCATACAGAGGATGTAAAACCAAACATTTAACCACCAAGTGCTGGTGTCTTTACATACTGGATTTTCTACCTTGCTCAGGTAACCATCCCCTGTCATGGATCCAAATCATCATTCAAACTAGGAAACACATTTCAGCAGCACCATTAACACTCTAAAAATTGCTAATTCAAAAGCTTTTCTTACATCTTAAAGCATTCAAGAGTTGAATTATATGCCTACCTGCACGAGAGTACTAACCTTCCATGAGCATCTTCCCTTTTTGCACTGGGCAGGAACTCCTTCTGTCCCAGGTGATCCTCAGCAGTGGACGAGGGGCTGTCCTTCTCCCCTGCAAGCAAGGGCAGGGCAGCACTGGAGCTGCTTGTTTCCTCCGAAGAGGAGGAGGAGCTGTGGGAGCGCAGTGGCACTTGGAGGCTCAGGTGTTGTGCTTTTCTTTCCATTTCTATCCCCACAGATCTGCAGTCCCAATCTTTTCTTTTGACACCATTTGCTTTGCCTAGGACCGGGGAAGGGAAAGTAAAACTGAATATCTGGTAACACAACTGCAGTGGACTCTTCCCTGCCTACTGAAATACAAATCGTTATTTAATAAAAGCCCTAGTTTTGAAATGCATGCACATACTAGCAATGTTGTCCTGACAAAAATTAATAAAATCATGTCAGCAAAACATCAGATTGTCTCGGTTGGCTGCTTTCTATATAAGTAGAAAAGCCAAAAATCTCCTTTTTACTCAGAAAGGAGGTGCATGTTAATATAAAAATCCAGCAAATGAAAGTTTGCTCAAGCTCTGTCTGCTCTTAGAAGGGGTCAGGCCACAAGAACACAGGCCGTTGTACTTATTGGACAGATTAATAAACACTACAAATAGCAACACATTAAGAAATTATACTTTTGGGCAAAATAGAGTAAAAATACAGTACAGTGCATTCTCACCATCTAAGATTTTAGGAATCTCCTTAGTAATTATCCATTCTCCTGGCTGCAGTAAAGACTGCCCATAAAACATGTCAGATTCTGCACTTGTGCTTGAGAAAGCAGAGCTGCTTGAAGGTGTCAGTTCCTCAAGTTTGAAAAAATCCAGTCCCGTTAAGGTGCCACCGAAGAAGCGACAACCACCAAGACAGCCACACTTGTTCTTGCTTCTTTTATTTCTCAAATTATCATCAGGCCACAAAAACCACAACCTACAAAAGGCAGAAGAGCAAAAAACAAACCAAAAACACGACCACGCTGAAGCTCAGTGAAAGCAAGATTAACAAATATCCCTCTCAAATGCACCTCCCTCGACCACATGGCTCACCTCTTGGTTCTGTTGTCGTGCGTTTCCAAGAAATGCCTCTGCACCTCGTGCTTAGAGGGATGATCTGCAGCTAAAGCAATGTCAGCAGTGATGAGGCCCAGGTTGACAGAGCCAGCTTCCAGCCAGTATGCCCTCCTCAGTATTGGCTGGAGGCCAGTTCTGCAGTTGTTCATTTGCTCGACGTATTGCCTGAGCTGCAGGTCCTGGATGGCAGCACTGACACCTTCCCCGACAGACTGGTTGTGGAGGTTGCAGTTGGCAATGCGTATGGCACCCATCTGAAAACAGCATTTAAACAGGAACTTTGACTGTTTGTCAGTGAAACAAAGGAAGGGTGGCCTTAAACCAGTTAACACATCCCATACTACAGCCCAAAAATATCTCAGTAAAATTCTCTCTGGGAAGGCAGTTCTATTTGCAGGTCAGCACACACACACAAAAGAAGGCAAGCTTAGAAATTAATCTCAGCCACTTTTTACATAACAAAAAAAAAATTTACTTATAAGCATCCTTTTGTCAACAGACGAAAACAGAAAACAACTGTTGATAGACATTGTCATGAAATTTAAAGCATTAACTTCTTCACTGTCATCTAAAACCCAAAAATCTGAGACTTTCAAACTTGTTTAGTCTTCAAACTTCATTTAACCTGAAGACATCGGACCAAGTTTCCTGCACAGCTTGAGTCCTCTCCAAAACATCACCATGAAGCACCTGAAATCTCAGATGGAGTTTTCCAACTCTAAACCAAGAAAAGCTGAAAGATAACCCAGCCATGGAAGAGCTACCCACAGGGTTAATATTAAATTATTGCTTCTCATCTCTGTCACAAATTATAAAGGACCACTGGAAACTTTTTTTTTTAATTTGGATGAAATACATTCAAGATATAATTTCCTAGAGTGGTTCAGGTTATTAAGCTGCCTTTGAAAACACTGCCATTCATATTTATGCCTGCAGACACTGTTAATATTTATGATGGTGCTTTTTAATATTGGATTCAAAAGAATTTGGAGGCTCAAACATTTTTTTTTCCTGCCACAGGGCAGCAAGCCATTCAAATGATGAGATACCACGTCATTAAAAAAATGTTTAAAATAATTACCAGTGCCCTTTAGTTAGATTCTTGCTCATAATGTGAAGCTGTGCCCAGAACTTTTAATTTTAAGTCTACCATTTAAAACTGCATTTATTAACTAACAGCACAATTACTACTCAGTTATGTCAGCATGGCAGTTTTCTTCTTTTCTGTTGTTACCATAACTCAGCTGTATCTAAACTTATATTTTGCTACACTGACTAAATTATTCCTTTTTTTCCTGTGCAGTGGGATAATGGGAGAGAGTATCAGCTCTTCTCTGCATAGCATTCTTGAGAAGA
Source organism: Cyanoderma ruficeps (assembly GCA_008694505.1). Lineage (NCBI taxonomy): Eukaryota > Metazoa > Chordata > Aves > Passeriformes > Timaliidae > Cyanoderma > Cyanoderma ruficeps. The sequence goes on along the minus strand of VZDJ01000030.1, from coordinate 1,125,085 downwards.
TTCAGTCAGGCAGCAGTGCAAGCTCTTCTCCCTTCTCTACCAAAGACACATCTAAATTCACACAAGAGGATCATGAGTTATCCAGCACTGATTTGTACATGATCCATATCAATCATTTCCATTTGCTGAATTATTAATTCACAGTACAAGCTCTTATCAGCTCTCAGGTACGAACACGGAGATGTATATTGCCAGGGGTATTCTAAATTATTTTATACCAACCCTTCAGCTTCCACTTTTATTTTGGGAGACATATACTCCTCCTTATCATTTGCCAACATAATTAATGGAATTATTAAGTAGAAGCCAAACTGACCTACTCCTGGCCCAGTCTATGACCTTTTATCACTTAAACTTTTAGAAATTCTATTTAATCCATTGCATGCAAGCAAGCCATCAATTTAGGCAGATATTCTATCAAGAAATACAAGTATGTGTATTGACAAAGCATTTTACTTGCTGTTAAGAGAAATATTTTTTACCTTGATATTGGTGGCACAGCCATGTTCTACCACATACAGATCTGCTCCATCCATGGCTAAGCGTGTCATTGTGTACTTTAAGTCATCCGACGTCGGGCATGGCCCAGGCACAGAGTTCGTCTGAAGGAAAATGGAAAAGAAAGAATAAAAGGAAAAAAAAAATAATTAAGATTTATTAGGAGCTTAATTTGTGCCAATCCTTTTATTTATGTTCTGGTAACATTAAGGGTGGATTTGTGAAATGTTCCAGAGAGCCTGTGCATGTCCAGTGAGCAGCAGGGATGGATGAAAAGGTACCTTTGGGTCACAAAAGCGGCGATCGATGCCGTGCTGGCAAAGGATGACGGATTTGGGCCTCTCCAGCTCAAACTCCCGGCACACCACATGGAACACAAAGGTCTGCCCCCATTCCAGAAGACAGGCAAGCTGGAAGCAAACAACAGCACATTGTCCATCACCACCCACACAAAATGGACTTGTGGTGTTCCATGGAGAACAGAGAACAGCCCCAAGGGCTGGGATGTGAGCAGGAGGTCTCAACACAGTCCCCTGGCTGCAGCACCTTCCTGCAACTCAAGGCTGATTTTTATTCTTGTGTGCACCACAACGTGCAAGTCTGTACTTTTTCATGGAAAAGCACGGTGGCATTAAAAAAATTCCTAAATTATTTCTTAATAAAAGGCAGCAGCTTTTGCTGTCACAGTCAGCTGAGAACTTCATTGTAAAGACTGAGCTCCCCCAACTTTACCACAAATATCTCAAGGTACTTCAGCACCATTCATAATTTAAATATCAGATTTGCTTCTATAAAAGCAACAAAGTTACATTTAGAGAGCACAGGAGGAAACTGGCTCAACAAAACACTGATTCTTGCTAGACCTAGTAATTAGCCTATTGTTGATGTAAGTCTTTTATATAGTTAGCTTGCTCATAAAGGAAATGATTCATGACTGTCTGTGTCTGCTATGAGAGGGAAATGGGTTTTCTTTGGTTTGCCAAAGGAAAGAGCACTTAAAATCAGCAGTAATTTGAATGGGATTTAATCGAGCTATGACTGCACAAAATCTCTCCTCCTCCGTTCAGTGCAGTCCCTTCACAAATTCTTGCAATACATCACACCATGGAAGGAAAAAAGACAGTGAACCTGAAACAGCTAATTCAAGTGGTGACAACTGAAAAAAAAATCCTATATGATGCATACAACTGAGAATGGCTTTATAAGGGAAGAAAATCCTTTGGCTGCATTAAGCCTTAAGAACTGTTCTTTCACCTTGGAGTACTTTGAATCAACTAAGTTTTATCTTGAAACATAGAGCATTGGAGCAAATCCTACAGATCATCTAAATCAGTGGCAGCATTTTGGGAAGTACCACCACAAATATCTGTATATGCAGCAAGAAAACATCTATTCTTTAGATTTACCAAACTTGCTTGTATGCCTTACTTTATTTGCTGCACAGGTCTCCCAATGAAATATGTGCTTAATCCTAGAAAATGCCAATTTTTACAGGAGCAAGAAGATGTAGAAGTGTCCAAAAAATTTTTAAAAAATTAAAGCAAATAGTAACTACTAAATAGAATGCACGTACTTTTCTTCTGCCTCAGAATACACTGGCAAAGCAACCCTTCTCTAAAGATCTGGCAGACCACAGCAGAAATAAATCAAAATGATCTGCCTGTTGCATACTTAGAATAATTCACCTAGATAGAAAGACAAATGTAACAAAAAAGGCAAAATTAAAAGAGGTTGGTGCTAAGACTGACCTAACAAAGTCTGATATTGGGAAAGCAAACTATGTTCCAGTGGGATCAAGGAGTAGAATTTATGGAGAGAGCAGCTACTCCTGAGACCTGTGCATACTACACTCACAAATGATCTCATTTGCCTCCTGCTTTAAAACATGGCTATGACAATGGCTCATCTGGCATCTCTGTCCCTTTAGAGAAACGATCAGATTTTGAAGCTATAAAGTAAAGGTCACTTAAGGCGCAGATCACGCGCTTTCCAGAAATGCACACTACGCCAGTTTTAGAAGGAAGAAGAGTGCTTCAGCACTTCAGATTGGTTTCTAGATGGTACCTGTGGTGCTGTCACTTTGGCTGTGAGGCTTCCAGCCTGCACATCTATCAGCCAGGCGTATTCCAAAGTGTCACTCCCCAGGGGCAGTCCTTCTGCAGAAAACATGGCGTGGGCACGGAGCTGCAGGCCCGACAGGCTGATGTGACCCTCCCGGAGCACCTCATCCACTGCAGGCCGCTGCCAAGAACAAGGAAGTGGAAATTTCCAATTCTTGGAAAAGATGCAACACTAGCATAATTTAATCCTGTTTATTTTACTGACAAAATGACAAAAAAAAAATCTGGACAAGAATAAAGATTTTTTACAACATACACGTTGGATTTTTCTCACGATTCGCAAGCCTTAATAGAACATTTACACAACAGGAAAATTCCTACCAAAAAAGAATTAAATTTTACAACATACAGGCACACAAACACTGACTGACTACCTGGTAATTGTCATTCAGAAACAGATTCACTGGAGACAGTACAAGCTGAAGCATTGTTTCTCTAAATCCTTTCTTCATCTCAAAACACAGCCTCTCCAAGAAAGCTGTAGGGCACTCTGGACCATCTGGACTGCAATGCTGAAATAAAAAATAAACGCATCTGTTTCACAACCTGACAGTACATAACACGGTTGAAACTTTATTATTAGTTGCAAATCTGTGAGCAGGAAATATGCCAGTTTTCCTCTAAGTGGATACTCAGAAAGAAGCCTGTGCAACTTCAAAAACCTTTTGACAACTGCATAAATGGCAATTCAAAAAGATTTGGGTGTTTTATATCTGGATTTTTTTATTCCTGGGGTTCCCTCAGAACTCAGAGCAGACTGCACCATTATAAGACAAATTTTCTAATAAGCAGAGAAATTGTAATGGTCAATCAAAAATATCACACAAGTCAGGTTCTGGGAATAACAAACATGCTAAAAAATTATCCAGCTATGCCTCGCAGACAAGCAAAATAAATTCTGTCTCAAAGTTGTTTAGATAGCTACAATTTCAGCAGATAGTATCTACACATTTTGGTAAGCACCGCAGCAACTGAATATTCCAGGCAGTTAAATGTGGATCCAGATTATGAAATTCAAAAAAANAATTCTTTCATGATTATAAAGTACTTACCACTGGCAATCTCCCATGCACTTTGTACAAATTAACAAGCACAGTGATATCCCACGGGCGTAAAGTAAGAGGGTGAACGGGCTTGACTGAAATTTCATTTTCTTTTTTGTCATTTTCCACTCCTACAGCTGTCCAGCCAGAGCTTGAGGATGTTGACAGGGACAAAACAGGGCTTGAAATAACCTCTTCAAAATCAGTGTACATGTCATCTTCCCCAAAATAATTTTCCTAGGAAAAAGAGTTGTTATGATCGTATGGAAAACAAATGAAAAACATGCAGGCAATGAACTGAAATATAAATCAAATCTTCTGGTTTTAATCCTCCCTAAAATAAGTGGTAGAGCTATAACCTATAGCTAAAGGAACACAGATACTTTTATTTTATGAAAACTGGATAGCTTAAATGTGCAAATTTAGGCATTGTGCTTTGCAGGAGATGAAGGCAGCTCAGTAGTTCTCACAGTACCAGTATTTGAAACACATGCAACACAAGTAACAGTTCTGAATTATTCTAAGTGACACTTTAAAACAGACTTTGTGCTTTTAAAGATACATAACAGAGTAAGAACACAAAAATCCTACAGGAAGTCACCCTCATCCAACTTTCTGAACCTTTTTTTTCAGCGAGCTTACAAGTCTTACACATGCTTCTGAAATATCAGGTCATAAACATTTCTTGCTCAGGTCTAAAAGCCGTCTTGTGTCTAAGCAAATCCTCTTCAATTATCTAAGGCCAAAGTAACACTGTCAAATTCTACTGGCAAACAGAAAATCCATCAGCTTTCTGGCAATTTATTACATCTTCTCCCTTAAAACAAAAGCTAAAGTCTCAAGAAGAATTTTCTTCCAGTGATTTTTAATAAGGCAGACCCAGCAGAGGGTGGTAGGAGCTCCAGTAACTCACTCCTGACAACTCCTGCTGAGAATGCCAGGACCTATAAATCATTCATTTCCAGACAGTAAACCCTTATCAGGGTGTGCTACACCAAAAAACTACCTCCCAAGATTAGAAGGGTTAACAGAGCTGCATGGACAATGTGTGTCCAGGGATCTCTACAGCATGTATCAAAAAAAGAGCAATGAAAACAAACTGTAAACAACCAGAAGTCAGGAAAACAAACATAAAAAACCCTCCTAGAAATCTTTCAAGAGATAGTCCCAGCACAGCTGGACAAAAAGTTCTAATCAGAGTCACAAAAATGCTAAAAAGAGCAGTAAATGCACATTTTCATAAACAAGCTATTAATCTAAAATTTCTCTTGAGAATTAGAATAGAAAAGCTAAATTTCATCTGAGAAATCTGCACCTAAAAATGAAATCATTATAGAATCAGGGATCTAATGTAGCACTGTTTGCATTTTCCTCCAGAGACAAAAAGCACTGAAAAGGTGGGCTCATGGGCTTCAAAAAGAGGGTTCAATCAACAATTCAAACATGAGTTCATTTGCTCTGTACCAGGAGAAATCAAGTCTTCAAGATGCAGTACTGGCCTAATTTGAATCCTTTATTTTATCAACAACATGAAAAAATAATGAGCCTATTTGCAAGTCCTGTACTCCACAAAACAGTATTTTCTGCTATTCCTTGCTTACGTGCTATACCTTATAGAAATTCATGAAAATTACTGTTTCAGTGAGTCCTGATATTGATCACCTGCCTCAGAAAACTCCTCAACCTCTGCTCCAAAATGCCAACCTCCAGAAGCTTTACCTTAGTCTAGATCTGCACAGGTTGAAACAGATGTTCAGAGAAAAACAAGCAAGCAAAAACCCACAAAAAAAACCCCCCAAAACCACACAAACACACACAAAAAAAACCAAGCATAAAAATCAACCAAACCCAAAGCATTTTGCTGTTCATCAAACAGAACTCACACATTCAACTGCCCTGGCTTTTGTCACCACAGGGGAGGGTGAGGGAGATGGGAAGGAATTAAACACACTAAAGAATCAGTCATGGAAGAGAAGATAGCAAAAAAAACACACCAAACACACATTCTAAAGCATAACAGATTAATGTCAAGAAAAGGATGCATAATCCTTCTCCAACATTTACTAAAGAAGCTTTTTAAATTAAGCTTATTCTCATGTCCTTCCCCAGTCCCCTCCATGATCTTAACTCCAGAAACATCATGGAATCTAATTAAGAAAAACAACACATTGTAGAATTTAAAATACACCAAAAGCATGGGCTCTGGTGTAACTTTGCATAAAAATTGGAGTTTAGATAAGCTCTAGTCCTGATCATGGAATATTTTTTTATTTTACTAGTGGAAAACTGAAAGAAGACGTTTACTGCACGTGTCCAGAACATGCAATATTTCTTGAGAGAAAAATTATGCTGATATGGGTGTGTATATATATATATATATATGTAAGAAGTCTTCTCCCAAGCCTGTGACAACAAAATTCATCCCAGTCATACCAGATCACCAAAGCAATTCTGAACTAGAACTAGTGCCTACCAAAAATTTTCATCCAAATTCTCATATTCTTCAGAATTTGAATTTTCCATTTCAAAACTAATTATTTCCCTTTCCTACAAGCGGCCACCCATAAATTTTTACAAATCGTGCTCCTCTGCCTACCTTTATGGAGAGAAAGGCTTTGAGCAAAGGTCCATAGAGGGTTATCTGGGAATCTGGGGAGAGCTCCAGCTCCACGTGGAGCTTATCTGGGGGCAGCTCCGAGGGGTCCAGGGGAAGGCGGGCGGAAGCTGTGGGAGATGAAATCACACTGTCTGTGGTTTTCTGCGACGGCCTTAGCACAGACAACATTGTTTCCTCCATTTCTGACACTTGGGAGCAAAATAAGAGTAGAAAACAGATTCTGATTACAACTTAGGCTTCTGTTGGACAAAGTTCAGCAAACAGGAATGTGTATTAAATATATGACTTTTGGCACCTAACTTGTATAGTTACATTAGCATGTCTATGCTACAGAACTGGTTTTTCATCTCCAGTAACTATGGGAAGGCAAGAAAATATTGAATATTTTAGTCAATGTTAATTATGCAAGAGAAAAAACAATCCCTCAACTTCTAAGAAAAATATTCAGTGTATTTATCTTGCTTTTGAAGTTAAACAGAGACATGCTTTCATTTCAGGGGAGCAGATTTCCCAGAGCCACACAGCTACAGCAGGATAAACAAGAGAAAATAAACATGCAAAGTGCAAAGTTGTACTAAAAATCTATTCTGAACTGGTAGCTCTGGGGGCCAAAATTTTGTCTCCAACAACTCAATCACTTTAGCCACAAAACAGTTTGGAAACTCAAATCTTATTTCCTACCCCTTCTATCTAGTTTGAGTTAGGAACAAGAGAACCCAAAACCTGTCCTCCTTAAGTGAGAAAAGCTAATGAGAATGTATTGAGTAACTGGAAGTGTTTTGGAGATGTGAATTGATTGCTGAGGAGAAGAGAACTCCGTGGGAAAAACCATCAAAAATTGATGCTCCAGCTGGAGGTGCCAGTTTAGCAGGAAAAACTGGCATGTACAGAACTACAGACACCTGCAGCCAGAAACCTCCAAGGCTTGAACTCCCCATTATTGTCTACAGTTCTTGCTCAGTGCTTGCACCATCTTACGAGTTATGTATCAGCCAAATGCTGCAGTGAGACAACCACTCTTTTACGGAAAATACATCTTTTGTAATGCAATGTATTTCTCAGAGTTTTATAGACCAACTCAAAATCAAACAGAGACGTTGCAACAAACAGATTCCATCAGCACCACAGAGTAGGAGTGAGGTGGACTGCAGAATTAATCACTGGGGGATGCTGCAGCTGAATTACCTGTGTATGTACAAACTTGCAAATGCAGGTTTCAATTGCTCCGATTATGAGGAAATGTTCCCAGAATGGGAGGGATGCACATTTGACACAAGCTGACGAGTCTCACAAGAGCACCTAATGAGCATCTGCAAAATCAATCTCACCTTTTCTGCTTCATCCTCCCAAATCAGAGTTCTTTTAGAGGGGAATTGCTGGAACTCAAACCCTAAAAATGCCATCCAGGTGTCTTCTAACACCTGCTGATTGTGGCCCTTTCAAATTAGCCCTCATTATTCTTCTAACATCTCTCCTCATTCAGTTCTGCTTCTAGAATCTAAACCCGAAAGAGTTTTATGTAACCTCCTAACTTCCCACATACCTCCTTCTGCATTTAAATTAACTAACTTAAATCTCTGTGTTTATAGCTTTCTTTTTTTGCAAGCACATACTTACAGGATATTTGTTATCTAAAAATATTTAGACAGTTAAGTTAAAATAAATTCTTAGATATTAGAATTTGACTGACCAGTCCAACACTCATTTCTGATGGTTCACTTTAACAGTGAACAATGAAATCTCAGTCTGCTATCCATAAAAGGAAGACAATATTATTACATCTCATATATAATATATTTTAACATTTAAACCATAAGATGAGATCACAACATCCAAAAGAAAAACACTTAGAAAATACATGGAAGGAACATGACATGGCGAAAAATATTATACTTCCTATTTAATACACTGATGTTTAATATACCAAGTGGTATTTTATCTTGTGCAACAACCCATTTAAGAGATCCACTTTGTTAAGGACGAGGAGAAGTCAACTGCAGACAGTATCCTCTTTTTTACACAAGGAACTGGGACACATCCTGAAATGCAGCAGCATGGAATGTTGTCAGGTTTTAAATCAATCCCAGTGCATTCTAATGATCAACACATTCCCTTGAGACATAAAACAGCAATTCAGTTCCAAGTTCATCTCTGCAGATGGAAGCAGTGTGATCCAAATTCCCAGCAGCTTCCCAAATGAACCATGCTAACAAGGAGAAGGTAGTGACACTTACAGGATTGCTTTAACTGCTCATCTGCCTTCTGAGGATAAATTGGGTGCCAAGAGTAGTCAATTGTAAACACAACACTTGGGACCGTCCAGCATTCAACCCATCCAGCCCTTTCAAAAGGAAACAGCAACTTTTATTTCAAGCACTATACTTCCTTTAAATATCTTTAAAGCAACCTCAAAGTTCATGAATCACAAACAAAATAAATAAATAAGGAGAGTCAACATAAAGATATAAGTATCTATCTAAATATCTCAATAAAACTCACTCTTCTTGGGTAATGTTCCTCCATTTGGGCTTGCCCGTTTTCGGACCACTTTGACATTCCGCAGAAATACAAGACTCAGGATTTATTTTATTGGGCTGACAATCTTTTACCAGCATAAAAAGGGAATATTTACTAGGATGGCAATCGGGCAGATACAAGTGAAGATCAACATCTTCTCCCTAAAAATCAAACATCAGCAACAGGAAAGTTAATTTACATTCACTTTATGCATAATGCTCACGCTATTTTCATGTTGGTATGTGCCATCATCTTCATTTTACAGGCAAAATTAGACAAGAAGTCTGTTTCCCACCAAGTTTTAGTACAATCCCAAGTTCTACAGTTCTGGGTGCTTACAACTCCAATAACTTGCACACAACCAGAGCAATCTTTAAAACACTGGACAGCTTTTAGTGATCCCTATTCGTCTGTTTTTCAAACCATACTGCTGAAATTAAATAACTAAACCAAGGTTACTCCACAACTCAACTAAATCACACTTTAAAAAGAAAGAAACCTATAAAATATTGATTTCTTTCCTATCAAATTATACCAAATTAGCAACATCACCATCGACTAGTTTTTTATTTTTAGCAGCAGTAGACAGCTTCTATTTTAAGGTAGACAAAAAGTACAGTAATTCAAAGAATTATCTGCATCTGTTAAAAATACTTTGTGATCATTATTTATGCTACAGCATCTCTTAAAAATCTAGAAGATGGCTTTCCAAAATGGTGTGGGGGTAGCCAGTACAGTACCCGATTTGATCTTTGAACATAGATTAAATTTTCACATTTCATAAAGGGGAACAGAATTCCAAGTGATAAAACACATACACAGACACGCAATTTAAGTATATATAATAAATATACATACTAAATGTGTATCTATATATGTGTGTGAAGCATATGCATGTTTGTATTTTTCAGAAGTATTTTCATTTTTATGTATATATAAATAAAAACAGCCTATGATTAAATGCTTCACACAAGCAAACAAACCATTTACCTCTGGGTTACTTAAAGAAAAATTCTATGAACTGGAAGGGAAAAAGATTATTTTTCTTTCAGGAAAGAGTTAATTCAGAATTTCCTGATTCAAGAAGGTAAGTGAAGCTGTCTCACATTTACAAGACAAAAGATCTTACCCTTAAGGAGAATCTAGTATTGCATGTGGTTGGAACAAAGTCAGTGAAAGGCAGAGAAAAAACAATGTTCAGGGTTTCTCCACAGGCTGCTAGATAAACTGGGAGGGAAAAGGAAAAACAAACAAACAAATCTGTCAAAATTATTCCCTATTTTGTTCTTAGAGTATCAAACATACAGGTAGAAATAATTAAAAGATATTAAAGAACTCATGACACAGTATATCACCATTTAAATACTCTGTATTTAGACTAATAAATTACTGTAATCAATTACTCTGAAAGTATTTACTACCTACACCTTATTATTTCTAGAAAGACACTGTACTTAGCACACGGAAATTGCAGGCAAATAATAAAAACAACTCTAGTATCTTGGTGCTTTTCTTCACCCCCAGGGCTTGATTTGCAATTCTAGTACTTTCTCTCTATATACATTCATATACACTGTATTTTGTTGATGATTTTTGTTGTATATGCTACTTCTTCCAAATTAAAAAAAGTGATCTCACCATTCTCCTGTTGTTTGGTGGAACAGTCAATCCAGTTGTGTTGATTTGCTGCCCAGATCATTTCAAACTGATGGAACATGACTTTGAAGTTCCACATATATGGAACAAATGAAAAAATATCAGGTGCGCTGTCACTGGACCAGTCTTGGATCAAATCTAGACCCACACCAAGCAACAAAAGGTGAGTTAGTAGCTATCAGGAGAATGATTTCTTAGGATTTTCGTGTTGGAGAAGTTAATGTTTGCCCTGACCACAGCAGCAGGTTACACTGGGCACTGTGGCACTACCCAGACAATAGCTCTGGCCTCACTCAGGGGATAACTTTATTAGCACGGCACCATGCCTGCACTAATTAAACCTTCCTCCCAGCAGGGCTAATTAGCCCAGGCAGCACTGCAGTGACGGGGCTGTATTCTTTCCATTACTGCAGCTGGAGCTTCCAGCAACAGTTGGGTGGTGCTGGACCACCTTGCATTGCCTTCTTCCTCACAGTCAGAATCCTGAGGAGCAAATTACTTTTCCTCATCATCTGTCAGCCACAGGGACACAGTCCAAAGCCCAAGTAGTTGAAAATGAGTCAAGCAAAGAGAGATATCAAGAGAAATCAACATCACGGGTGACAAATATTAAGCAAATCAGTAGCTGTGATAAGAGTTCTAGTAAGAAATTAATTTAGGATCACTTAACTGCAAGTCAAGTTTATTTAAGTATTAGAAAATTAAATTATTTGTGTTTCTACTCAAATACAAGAATATCATGTAGTTGGACATTCTACAGGCATCAGGAACTTTGCCCTCAGAAAAAATTGTTGCCTTAAACACATGAAATCAGAGAACCTGACCTTGCACAACTCAGCAAAGTTTGAAAAGAAATCCCAAAGGAATAATATTTAATTTGACATGTAACTTTTGTACCAAAGCGGTTACCTGTAAAGAAGCTCTTCTGAGCAAAGATGAAATGATAGGTTGCTTTATAAACCTCCAGCTCACACTGCCACGTCTGGGGCATGTTCCATATCCGGGGATAGCTGGCATTAATATGGAACTGAGGACAAGAAATTCAAGCATTAGGATTACCTGAAAAGATGACAATGCCCAACGCTGTCTCTCAGCAGTTTTCACATATGTACCCTGCTGAATAATTAAAACTGTTTGCCTGCTGGGATGAACAGAAGGTTCTTCCAGTTCCTTAATAATTTAATCTCTGTCTCTCCTTCAATGTTTGAAGGTCAAGTGCTAGTGTATTCATTTGTTTGGAAAGGTATACTATGAGTTCCAGATACATCTGCTGCTGCAGATGTACAAAGCAATTTGAAAGCAAAGTTTTCATTAAAAAAATCACTGTTCACAACACACCAAAAGATAATGCCCCAGAATAGAGTATTTTTCAACCATTGATATATTGCTCAAATTCAAACATAAAAAATATCACTCAAATAAGATCATTTAAAAAGCAATAAAAAGGGTAATCTACACAATTACAGTACTGCAGAAGTGAAATATTAGGCAAACAAAAGAATAATGCAGTATTAAATCTGTCTCAAGTAGTTCAAGCACACTAGAGTGCTTTTAAGTATTTGTGCACACACATCCTTTAGCAGAGCTAGTGAGTGCAAACATTTATTAAGGCAAAGCCTGTATGAACACGTGGCTACATAATAAATGAGGCAACATTTGTAAATAAATAATTTATACACCAAGTTAGTGCTTTTTAAGTCACTAAAGGTTACTGACATACACAATTATGTCGGTATATCTAAATTCCTTATATGTTAAGCTCTTGCAAAACACATTAAAAAGGCCTCTTCCTGCATTAAGAAACTAAAAAACTGCTCTACAGAAAAATAAATATGTTCTTTATTAAAAATCCTCTAGAGACTGAAGCTTTGTGCTTATTAATGCACACTTACAGCCAGCATTTCTGCTTCCAAGAGAGTCCTGTACTGCATGCTGCTGGTGGCATCCACGTGAAGGAGCTGCCCTTTAATTGTAGGTGAATAGCCTGGCAAACGGAAGTTACCAAATGATCATTCAGACACAAGAATTGCACTAACATCCAAACAATTTTCACCAGTGATTTCAGCAGTCCACCACCAAGAAGTATCCTGATGGACATTTGCCTTAATATCTTACAGTGAACCATACAAGGAAGTATTTTTGTTCTTTTTTTAGGAATGTACATCTCAAAATTACAAAGGAAAAGCACTAGAAGACATTCACAGACACAGGAATTAAGGTTCAGGTAAAATAGCAGGGCAACAAATCAGTCTCAGCCTTAACTCACCATTTTCACCCACTGTCATGGGAATATTTATTTCCAAATAGGATCCTGCACCAACGTTTACATGTACAGCGTTCGTTTCCTGCATTGCAAGAAAGCAAAACAGTCCAAAGGTGATTTCTAGGTTTATTTATGCCTCTGGCTGTCATTATCCACACCTGGACTTAAGCACCTAATGATTAAAATCTTTCTCGCCTTCAGAAAAATCACTAATGAACTATCAATACGCATTGATACAAAACAACATCATTTTCAGGCTTAACAAATACTGACCTAAGTCCAGTTAAAGAAACAGCATAAAATACTCTGATCTGAGGCCTGGGAGGGCAGACTAATATATATTTCTAACACTACAATTCCAACCCTTTCACTCCCCCCACAAAAGAACGAAACACGTGTACAATGAAGTGATGCTGTATCCCTTTTAGAAGAGTAGCAACAAAGAGAAGAAAAATCCAAATTCCTACACATCCAAGTTTTGCTCCCCTCAGTGTCATCTCTTCATTCAATGTCAGGAGAAATGGTTTCCTCATCAGGGTGAGCTTCATCAGAAATTAAGATTGCATGGGACATACCCAGATCATGAAGCCCCCAAGACTGTAGAAGCTGGCACAGCTTAAGATGTACCATTAAAGCTTAAAAGAAACTTAAAATAATGCCTCTCAGAATATATTTCTCTCTGAAAGGTTTGCTTATAATTATAAAGCACTAAGACAAAAGTCGCTCGGCTTTTTAAACCATAGTTCTGTCATAAATACCTGACAAGTGAAACTGTGCACAAGCAAAAAGCACAGTGCAACCACAGTAGACAAAGTTAATTTCTTGATAAGGTTTCATTATTTACCCTGTTCTTGGTAAAAAGCAAATCAATGGTGGCATCTGCAATGATATTCATCCGCAGTTCAAAAGCAAGGATCTGTCTTGGCTTCCCAGGCTGGGCAATTTCTGAGACTTTCATAACTTGGTAGTCTGGTGGGAAGAAAAACTTCCACAGGCAATCCCTAGTGGGGAAGAAGAAGAAAAGAAACAGCTGCTTTTTGTTCACAGAAGGACAAAATATATGTGTATTTGTGCATCTACTTGGTTCATTTAACTATCTTCCTCTTAGCTGAGTCTTTAGACAAGCAGTGGATGTGATAAGGAAGAATGCTGGTTGAAAAATCTTCATCATGGGAGCCTTGCAACTCATTGAAATCTCTAAAAGTGTCCATGGCAAGAAGTTAAAGTTTATGGCTTTTGTTTGAAAGTTAATTCAGAAGGCAAACAAACCATGTTTTTTCTTCTTATTTCTTAACCTTGGTTTACAAAATCTGCTACAAAAGCATAGTAGGAAGTCATCTCTTTATTCTTCAGTTTGTGCATAAATCATTGATGTAAGCCCAGAAATAAAGAACATAGAGAACTTTAGAACCTCAGAATGGAAACCACATTTCTACAGATTTATAGCTGAACGCGCCACGAAACACATGCCAGGAAAGGCAGAGCGATGAAGCACAGACAGCAGAGCTTCCACAGGTCTCAGTTCAGGGTGGAATTCCTTCCTGCACCCAGCACCTGGCTGTTATAGCAGCTTGAAAGTTTCCAAACTTCCATGATCTATCCACAGCAAGATGCAAAAGTGTTCCTAGCATGTATCTAGGAACTCTAAGCACTCTGCTCTAAACTGCTTTCTACTGAGCCAGTTAAGATTATAAAAAGCATTCCATTAGAGGGCAAGCTTTCTTTGGAGTATTAGAAGTATCATGAATGATTCACTGACCTCGTATTTATAGCAAAGGGTTCTAGAAAGTGACATTTTCTCTTAAATGCACTATCATATCTAATGACTCTCTTTGGGCTGCCATCCTCACACCCCTGAGAGACAGTAAATCACAACAGTTTCACAGGAGAATAAGTGAAGGCCAAGTACCAGCCTGTAATTAACAGGGAAAAGAGGGGAAGCACTGATTATGTCACTTTTGCTTAATAGTCCTTTACTCTCTAAACAATCCTCTTGTCCTCACCAGAAATGCTCATGTGCGAAACATTCAGGGCCAAGCGAAGGACAGTAGAACTCTAGCCTAATATCTTGTATTAAAATAACTAGATAATAAATACTTTGGAGATAATATCAACCAGCTGATTATGCTAAACAGGGATAAATTATTCCTCCCTCTTTATTTTCATAGCCAGATTTCTTGTTCCCTAAAATTTCCTCATCAACATGCAATTTATTCCCATATTAGCTAACAGGAGCTTGATAAATCTAAAGATCACCAATTAACAAGTTAAAGCTTTGGGTACCTGACACTTGATAAACAGTAAAAATACTTTGCTTACAAAAAGGGAACATAATCTATTAATTTAATAATGAGAGTAATCCGAAATGTGGAAGGCCAACAAGATAAACACCAGTGAATTTACCAATCTTAAACCATTGTGGCAGGACTCTTCTTTCAGACTTGGTCTACCCTAAAACACACAATTTAGAAGTCTGAGCAATTACACAAAGCACACACAAACTTGAGAAAGCTTTCTCAGTAACACTGGATATTAAGACAAAAGCTGTAAATCATGGTCATACCTCTGCCTATCAGCCCAAGGCCCATAGTTGAAGTCTGTCCCTTTTCCACACACAATGTCCAAACCCCAGCATGGTGGAAGGTCCTGTAATTTGCTGTCTTCGTTGCTGGCTTCTCCATCATTACTTTCCTCTGTCTCCTCTGGTACCAGACCTGTGTTACATAAAATAATAAACACATTATTAAAAGAAGCTGCTTCAAATCAGCATGAGAAATGTTTGCTTCAGCACAAGACAAAGTGTCCTGATGTCAGTTTTATTTGAGAGCACTACAGTATGTAAATATCAAGACACAATTCAATGCAGACTTCCAGTGGAAGGCCAAGAAATAAGACCAAAAATGATCCAAAATTGCCACCTATTCTACACCTGTACACACCACTACCAAATATGTTGTCTTTGTTCAAGATTTGGGCAATACTTTGAGGGCAATCAGAGCAAAAGCATATCTATGATACTTCTATTGACTCCAAAACATTGCATTAACTCTCTTAGCATAAAGATTTTTCACCATAAAAGAAAAAGAAACTATCTTTGTATTTAACAGACTGTACCTGGTTCATCCATATAGTAATAGATATCAACATCATTGGACTGCATTACAACAAAACCTTCACCCATCAGCCTCGGTGGTCTGCAAGGAAAGAGTGCAAAGATAAAGAGCAAAAATCCACATGTTAAGACTGATCTTTATGAATTCAAGTAATTTTAAATGCAACATATTAAGCATAATGGATTTGCATAAGGATTTGAGAAAAAAAACCAATCCCTTTATCATAATGTTGCCATTATTTTAACTATTACATTAAATAACTTGTAAGTTTAGTTAACTCAAGCATGAAGATATCAGGTTCTTCGCCACAGAGGTACTTCTCAGATATTCTAAACCACAAGTAACTACTGAAGTTTTACTTTCAGTGTTTCTTTCAGTCAAGAGTCCCTTTCTCCTTGTCCTATATTGTTCTTCTACCTGCTAATTGTTTTCTTACTAAAATAGCCCTCTACACCAAAGGGACAAGACTTTCAGTAATTAGAACATTAGTTAATTTAAAAAAGGAAAAAAAGCTGTTCTGTCTCAATAACACTCCCCTCAATATAAAAGGATCTAAGTGATAAAACTAAGAGATGAAACATTTCTCCTAACACTATTACATTGGTATATTACAATCTCTTTCCCATGTTAATTTACATATTAGTAATTCTGGCTTTACTGCAAAAGACACTACTGCAGCTTCTCAGCCACTTTCATAAACTGCCATTTCTTGACAAAAAACAATTCCCACGACATTTGAAGAGTGTGACCTGATAGAGCACATTGCTCACTTTACCACAGCTCATTTCCAAAGGCAGGAAACCTTGGAAAACATGGAAGACAGCGGATGTAGAGATCATGCCCTGCCAGAAACTCTTCAAAAGCAACAGAGCAGGAACCTTGAAACTAAGTTCACTTTGAGAGTAATGACAGCAGAGAAAGATCAAATACTTCAACACAAACTAGATAATGGCAATAAATTGAGATTATCATTACCATTTTCAAGTATTCCCTAATATCTATCCTGAACTACCACCTTGAGCCTGCTGCCTCCAAACTTCTTCTGCTTTGACCTGCTTTTCCTAGCACCATTTTTTTTTCTTTTCTTGAATTTCAGAGGATTCATTTGCAAAGAGCGATAGAAGCATTGAGATGGATGTTTGTAATACAAAATGTCAATTTTCAAGGTGAAATTTTGATGTTTGTATTGAATAGTCAGTCTGTTACAAATTTGAGTCACTTGGCTGTTTTTTATATACTCACTACCTGCGGGAATTTCTGGAAGTTAAAACACCTAGCTCAAATTTTAAGCCAAAGCAGTATAAGAGGGCAGGCTCTAAAGAGTCAAACGTTCTCCATTCCCAGTGAATTGGGCAATTTTTTGAATTTCCCCAGTAAATTAGAGCACATTTTGTGCACAGATGCCATCCTTCAGCCATCAGGAGCTACCGAGATAGTAAGAACATAAAAAGCAAATACTTAGAGGAAGCAGGAGGAAAAGCTAATAGTTTGAATATCTTAATCCTATTTTGTTTTAATCTTGTTTGTTTTCAATATTAGTTGCAGAAATTTCCTTTGTCGTCATGTTGGAAGAGTAAGATTCTGTGCACAGCCACAGAATGTTCTTTGACAAACATAAAGGCATGTTACAAACAGCAGTATTTGGCTGATAAAAAGCCAATTAAGGTACAAATGAGGTACAGTTTATTTTATTACTCCATGCAAGCACTGTGGCTTGTGTTTGACTTCCTTCAGTTTGTTCAAGCTGCCAACCCCACTTATGCAGAATACACAGAGGTTAAAGGATCAGCAATCTGTCTTCAAAAGATAACATGGTTTCCCCTCTACCGAGTCTTACACAGCTTTTGCCCAGTTTGGTTTTTTTTTTATTATTATTTCTTAAACCATTAATCAGCTTTATAGAAGTCAACACCTTAAACTTTACATTTCAGATAGAAATTTAGTGCTGGCAAAGCCTGGGTACATCTCTAGTACCTGAGAGAAGGAAAACAGACCTTGGACACAGGATGTCACATCCCTGGAAACATTCAAGGCCAGGCTGGACGGGGCTCTGAGCAATCTGACCTGGCTGAAGATGCCCCTGCTCATTGTAGAGAGGTTGAACTAGATGGCCTTCAAAGAGCCCTTTCCAACCCAGATTATTCTATTATCCTATGTTTAATAATAGAGAATACACACACAAAAATGCAAATCTAGAATAACACAGAAAACCAGTGCTTTTCTCCATAAACAAAATTTGTTCAAAGATCTGAAATTAAAAACCTTTAGAGTAGTAAAAATGGCAACAGTCTAAACACACTGAGTAAAATAAAGGTGTTGAAGCACAACAAACATACTCTTCTTAATGTTCTTAAAATACTTAATAAAATAATATGGATACAAAAACACCCCAAACTTACTCATCATTTTGAAGACCAACATATCTCGGACTTGGAACCAGCATGACTCGAACATTTTCCAATTTTCCTTTCACGATGTGCATGAACTGATCAAGGTGGCTTGAAGGTGGTTTCGTGGTGTATGTCAAAAAGGCATCATCAAAGTTAATGCAAAGTGTTTGTGGCTGATAATGATTCCCAAATGCCAAGCGACCCTAAATCAAAAAGCAAACCCAGTAACTCACTGGTAATCATTGATCTCTTATATTTACAGATCTATTTACACTGTTCTCTTACATTTAAGTATTTATTTACCTACAAAAATGCAGCTGAACTAGCCATGTGCTAAGAACATGGACCAAAGTCCTAACCCGTGCACATCTAAAAATACTACCTTATATGTTAAATTCTGAATTTTTTTCTTCAATTACCTCAATAACAGTTTTTCTTTTTTGCTGTTGATTATTTGTGGTTTTTGAGGGGCAGTGTGGTTTTGGGATGTAACATCAACTTTTAAAGAAGGCATCCAAATATCCATATTAAAACATGCAGAGGGGAAAAAGAAAAAAGAAAATAACCCCAAACACTTGCCAAAAATGCAACACCATATTGTACAACACCCACGATGTAATTGCTTGGTGATACTCTGGAAATCATTACTATGTCTAAGGCAGGAGTATTTCCCAAAAGTTAGAGCAGAACTGTGTTTCCACCAGCACCAGCAGGATTTGTGACTATATGAGGGGAATGCTTATGGTGTAACTAACTTTTTTAAAGCATGAAGGCAAACAAAAGCTTTAAATAGAATGTGTAAGAAAAATGAACAGCAAGTGTTATTTTTAAGCAAATACTGCTAAATATTTTCCTTACAAGGGTCTTTTCACTCACCGTGCTCACATTGACTTTAATGACTGGAATAAGTGATCTCCATGAAGAAGAGGGGTCTTGAGATTCAGTTTTTACTTTAACACTAAATTTAGAAAAAAAAAAAAGGGATTATTATTTTGTCTTTTCTGCAGAAGAACCAACCAAATTTTTCTTCCAGAGGTCTTCAGGGCACAGATCCTGGGGAACACTCCTTCCCAAGAGGGGTCCCTCCTGCAAAGGACCTGCTAGGAGACGACTTGCCAGGCTTCCCAAGCCTGGGAGAACAACAGGAAGCACATGGAGCTACACCTTGGTGCTGACACAGGTAGGAAACAAGCATGCCTTGTTTAACTCAGAGCAATAGTTAAATAAATCTTCCTCAGGGGATCTTGGCCTGCTCTAAATACTACTGGTGAGGCATGGGATTTTTCATTTCCCAAGACACATCCTCCTCAAAGACAGAAATCCTTCGTGTGCCTGTCAATAAGGGCTTGCGATAGAAACACAATGAGACTGGCTGGGAGGCAGAGCCCTTACTCAAACTCAGGACTGCCACAGCATCCTGCAGCTGCCCTCTCTGTAATTTAGTAACTGGCCAGCAGCAGTGGCAGGACTCAAGTTTCATTAGATCTCTTCTGCTCTTGACAGTAAATCAGTCTGGTGTGGTCCTGCCCAAAGAGAGGCTGATTATCGAATATCTGACTGCACTGCACATAAGCCATGTAAAACTCCTCACATTTCCACACCATGTTTTCTGGGATACCCCAAAAAGAGGAATTAACAGAAGACAGTTTGTGTAGCTGCACACAAGACCATACAGACCCTCACATTTTGCCTAGTCAATGTCTTGAGCAGCTGTTACTTCTACTGAGCAAAACCATTATTATTCTGCCAGCATAATCCTCTTCAACACATGCTTCCTCTCCACACAGTATTTCAAATAGATTTTTCAGCCTGTCTCTGATCATTAAACAAGAGTGCTTGGTTTGTTTGGCTGTGTTTTTTAATTATTACTGCTAGGAAGGCTGAGGAAAGGGAAAAGATTCAGACTGTCAGGCTTGTCAGTGCAATTTCTCTCAGGTGTGCTTCTCTCGTTTGGCCTCCAGAGCACATGTTAACAAAACATTCCCCAATTAGTTCAGCACTTTGCGGAACAAAGGATCGACAAAACAGCAAAATGAATAATTATTTACCTTTCAAGATTGGCGTGTGTTCTCTGCCTCCCATTCACTTGTGCTCTCTCATCATCTTTCTTTGCTGGAATTATTGTGGGATCCAAGCCAAACAGTTCTTGAAGTTGTCCATAAAGCTCAGAGCGGTTGTACACATGAAATTCAAAGTCGTTCACCATAATGTACAGTCGAGTTTCTGCCTTTGGATCTAACCAAACAGTAGGAAAAGATGTTCCAATTCTATTTCAACATTCCCTTGAAATATTTACAGTTTCTCAAATTTGCACACTTTGCAAAACCAATCCTCACAGTACTGAACAGCTGCTGAAGTACACATTTAAAAGCCCTAAAAAACTCCACAAAATAATTACAGCATTCTAAGCAAATCAGTAAAACATGGCAAATAAGACAGCTGCATACAAAATATTAAGTCTGAAAGACATTTCACCCCTAGGTCACAGTCAGTCCAAAAAAATACCCAGACAGAAACCGCACAAAATGCTAAATGAAATTTTTCAGTCTCATGAATGAAAACAAACAAACAAATATTCCTCTCAATGCATAGAACAGAAGCCTCAGTGAAAATTTCTGCTTTTTAGCACAGATATCACTGACATCAATTCAATCTCAAAACCCAAATGGTTTTCTATCCAAGCTCCCTGGTACAACATACCTGAAGTGGGAAAAAGCTTTCTTTTATAGAGAAACACAAAACATTAACATGCCGAACTAACAGGATCATACTCATTTTGCACAATCAGTCAACAGTCTCACAAATTTAAAATTTCAACTGATATATCAGCTTGGCTCTCTTATCCTTAAAACCTATTTTAACATCTGCTGATCATATAGAGAGCTGACTGTGACATACTTTGACATACTTTTCCCTCAGAAAGTGTGACCTAATTATGCAGTTAATGTGAGGGAAAAGCTCGCACCACTTCCCCCTAATTACCCAGTTGAAAGAGTGCCCATTACACATTGACTCAAGAGACCTGAGCTGCTCTAAAAACCTCATCTGGTCTTCCTAAGTCAAACAGACTTCAGGCAGCTGAAGAATCAAAGGTTATTACAACAGCCCCCAGCCTGTAACTCGGGGTACAAACTGAAGGCAGCATTTCCCAAAGACACGAGAAATTAAAACTCAGAGCAAACATTTGTGGTCAGGGTCAAAAGAAGAAATGCAGATGCCCAAGATCCAAGGTTTAGAGACATCTGCTTGGTTAAGTGCACCCAGTTTGATAAAAAACTCACCTGTCCCCCCAAAATCACACATCTCTGCAACACTATCCCACCAACAACCCACTTTTTCTCCAACACACCTTAAGTACCAGAAATTTCCATATAATTATAAAAATATATACATATAGAAAGTAAGTTTCCAGAACACATTGACATCTCATGATGTTTTCTTGAACAGCAGACAGAGAAAAGTTAATGAGCCAGCTTCAGTTCCTTCCTGTTTTCATAAAAGCACCATCATTTGTTGCCAACCTTAACTTGCATCAGTAAGAATCAGGCAGAGAATGACATGGAAGAAGACCGGGACACACAATTACTCACCCGGGAGATCTCAGTAGCATCAAGTACACAAATAAATGTAATTTTTCAATTCCTGGATGCAAGCATTATTAGACTTCATTTACTAAATGAAATAATATGTACTAATTCACTTCTTTAAAGGAGATTTAAAGAGACAAGTATCTCCTTTTCCTAAAAATGAAAACAAGGTTTGACCTCCACACATCAATTTGGTTGGCTAAAACACGTTTGGAAAACTAAAAAAAAAAAAGGGCAAGGAAAAAGATACAAGCAAATCTGAATGTTATGATACTAAATGATACAAAGAAGCATTTATGTAGGTTATGTACAAGTAACTACCAGATTGTTTCACAATGTGAAAACTGATAATGGGCTGTGGAACCTAAGCAAAGTGATTGGGGTGTGCTCTATCCACAACATGATCCTCCAGCTTTTGCTCCTAAACCACTTCCCATTTCTCAAGTATATACAAAACCTCAAGCCTCAGCATGATTTAACACTTAAAG
The DNA here is from genome assembly GCA_008694505.1 of Cyanoderma ruficeps. Lineage (NCBI taxonomy): Eukaryota > Metazoa > Chordata > Aves > Passeriformes > Timaliidae > Cyanoderma > Cyanoderma ruficeps. Next base: position 1,102,793 of record VZDJ01000030.1, on the reverse strand, counting down.
AGCACTTTAGTCATGTTACTTTGTTGTCAGACCTGGACACTTCTAACTTCTGTGGTTACTTAGATTATTTGTCCAGTAATCATGGGGCCTTAAAAGCCAGCAGAAAACCTTAAAGCCTTGCAGTATTCCCAAGGAAAAATGCCACCATAGAGAACAGGCATTAAATTAAAATCACTTCTTCATTCTCTGAGCCAGTAGAGAAATATGTTTTAACCAGCAGATGAAGACAATCCTATGAAAACCTGTTGGACAGTAACCTTTGGTTGGCAAAATCTAATTAACTCCACGACTAGGTTCCACTTTTTGAATTATCTTTTTATGGTATAAAGAATTTGAATTGTGCCCTACCACCTCAGAGGGTGAGCAGTGCCTCAGGAAACAGAAATGAGCAGCTCTTCCAAACTCACACTGCTGCCCAGAGTGGTGTCTCACATTCACCTGACTGATTTTGCAGGCAGCACTGCTGCCACTGCTGAGCTGGTACTGACACAGCAACAGCTCCATGAGCTTGCTGACAAGTCTAAGAGGCTTCACACCAGCAGAAGCCACTCCCAAAGACAAGGAGGAGGGAAAAAAAAGCCCTCCAGAGTTCAATGACCCCCTCAATTAGTGTACTCAGCTGTAGACAGATGACATTCCTGGACCTCCTTGAATGAGCAATGGAGCTGTGATGGCTCCAAAAGTCAAGAGAGGCAGGACTTGAGTCCCATTCAACAAGATTCTAATCCTGTACATGATTAAGTACACAGCCCTAGGCTACTTATGCTTTCTCACTGTGTTTTCTGCAGATACAATTCATCTCTTGCATCTGTGTTAATCAGCCATCTTCAGCCAGAGATAAAGAAGAAAAATAAATGAATTTTTCACACTTCCCCACTTCTAACCACAGATGTCATCAAGGCACACACTTGTCAAATATTAAGAACATCCCTTACCGTAACACTTGAGCTAAAATACTGAAAGCACAATACTCACTGAAATTCAGAACCTTGTATCACTTGCTGAACAGAAGACATCTCTATTCATCACAGTTATCAAATTCAATACAGAGACAATTATGCTTGGACTCCAGATAATGAAAGCTACTATTAAGATTAACAGTTTGTGTCAAGAAGAGTTCATGTCCCCGATAACGAATCCTGTATTTATTTCTTTATTTCATCTACTCTGCAACCAGTGAACAAATCCATACCTTCTGAAGATCCAGAGTACATCAGGAATGTATTAACAAAGCAATTGCATGCCTGTGATTGTGCAAAGCAAGTGTATTTCTGTAGGATACCTGTAAATTTAAACTTGGAAACCTTTCCAGGAAACCTACCGTGCTGCTTCTGCTTAGGGTTGTACATCTTCCACCAGCGAAAAATGATAAATCCATCTTGAATTCTAAATAAAATAAATTGGAATAAAACAGAAGTTGAGAGAGTGACAATCCAACATCCTACATGCAGTTTGTGTAGAAATCTGCAGCTGAGGCAGTGTACAAGCAACATGAAAGCACAAAGCATTACAGCACACGGTGTTATTACATGATTCCTGCTTTAGCTGCAACTCACATAAAATCCCAGACCCATTGCCTCCTCAAGGCTTTCCAAATCTGACAGCAAGAATCCAAACTACAAACTATTTGCTAGAGCGCAGTTCACAAAACAAATTATTCTGAATCCCAGTAAATAAATGCCAACTACTTGGCCAACATGAATCTTCCAGACTTAAGAGCAGGAACATGAAGGAGACAAAGACATAAATGAAAAAACAGTTCTCCTTCACATTCCACAGTGGTTTATTTGACAAATATTAAGGACAACTACAATCTTATCCAGCACTCATTTCCAAATGATAAGGCTAAAGCAGCAAACGAGCTCACAAGTATGTAAGAGTGTTAAACACTAGGACCAAAGGAGACAGTCTAACACTTAAAAATACACGGCTCATTGGGAAGACAGCATTTTGATTTGTGCTATTCAGACCTGTATTTAAAATACTTATTTAGAAGGGGGACTCCCTTGGAAATCTGTACCTGATGGACATATCCTCTGTGATGAAATAGATTTCACGCACCATGACTTTTCCAGACAGCACAGAGAATGAAAAGGAACCTAATTGTTTAAAAAAAAAAAAGGCATTTATTAGCCTAAAGCTGTTGATAATACAGTATCTTGAGTTTTCCCTTAGAAGGGAATCCAGAGATTCAGAACACAGAAGACAAAGCACACAACTAAGGGATGCTGGGTTAGGCACCACCCAACAATACAACCAAGCCCCTGAGGCACATGAATCACTCAGATACCTCCAAGTGCTTTGCAAAGCTCATGAGTTAGAAAAGCTGTTTTGAACATTTAAAGTCTAAGACCATAATCAGAGAAATAAAGATTCCCGATGGACTGTTTTTAAAAATTTTAAATGGCTGTAAGGATTTCGGTCCAATTATTATGACAAATCATGTTTACAAAAAGAAGAATTAATAACTGTAAAAAGACCAGCAGGTAATGCAATAGCCCAGATTTTTCCTAAGGCTTTTCACCTCACTCACAGAAAATTAAGTACGCCATAATTTAAAAAAAAAAATCAACATTAAACAACTGAAACCAAGCTGTAAATCATGGGATTTAATTAACATTATGTTCTACTTACTGATGAGGTTTATAAAGAATACCACATATTTGGCCAGTCGTATCAGCTGTCCTTTCTTAATGACAATTTCACAGAGAAATTTTAATAAAAGCCTATAGATCAAGTGTAGCAGACAGTTAAGTATTCCATCTATTTTGCTCTTCAAAAAAAGCTGGATTTGAACATGGTTTGGAATACAGTTCTTAAGATTCTTGAGGACATAAGCAAATGAATTGCAAGGGTGTCTCTGGCAGGCCAAGCACGAGTGGGATTTTTTGGTTTTAAGTTTTCACTACATTTATGACATATAGTTGCTGAAAAAGTCCAGAATTGAAGTCATTGCTATTCTGTGAAGCAGAGGAAGGCAGAGGAGCAAGTGAAAGAAAATTAAAAGTGTGATCAGTGAGGTTGTGGGCTACAGCCCTCTGTGACTCAGCATCAGATATTTTTGTAAGTGGGTGAGTGCCCAAGTGATTTGCGCTGACCCGTTTTATTGAAAAAAGTTTAAAATATTTTAATAAAAAGTTAATGGATTTTGATGCAAAATGTTCTAGGCAGTATCAATTCTACATATCACAGTCCCAGTATGGATCAACCTGTGATTAGCTGTTCTGACAGCTTATTTAGAAAGCAAGGACAGTGCTGGAACAGGGACTCAAGGCTTGAGTCTGCTTTCAATCCACTAAGTGTTTTCTAATCACTCCAACAAAGGAACACGGGGCTCACTTCAAATTTTTAGCAAACTGAAGTAGGATAAAAAGCAGCAGACAAAGAGTGGCATTACATTAATCACAACTTACCAATATGGATGTAGCCATGTTTATATAATCTGTTAAGAACCAACGTTAAAATGAGTCCAATGTTCCGGGAATTATAGTAAGTTAGGTAGATAATCCATCCACAGGACAATATTGTTGCTGTTGAAAGATTACAATGAATTAAGGCATTTTTTTAAAGTACACTGACCCAGATAAAAACCTTACCTATTAGGACTAGGAGGCATAGCAGTGTTCTTCCTGCTCTCCAAAGAATTTGAAAGTGACAGGACACTTAAATGGGTGTTTTCAGAGAGATAGTGTGAGAAGGGTATGAAGAGATGGGGGGAAAACGGGGAAGTGGGAAGTCCAGAAAAATACAGATTCTTCACTGCTCGTCAATTCCCCAATATAAAAAAACCCTGTCCTCCCAGAGGACCTGCAGGAGGCACCACATTATTTCATTACATCACTTACCATCTAGTAAGTTAGATTTTAGAGATTGAATTGCAACATGCGTTGTCCCACATGGACAGTTATTTCAGGGATTGAAATAAATGGGGTTTAAAAAACCCCAACACCACTGAAGTCGTGCTACATTCCTTCCCTACTCTTCTCCAAATTGTGAACTGGAACCTAAATTTCTAGTCTTTCATATATTTCTTATCACAGGAAACATTATCATATATGAAACCATTTCCTACAATGCTGTATCCAGAGAGAAATGTAGCAGCCCTTGGGTTAACAGAAATACCTCAACAGTTCAAGCATGGAATATGATAGGGAGAAAAGGAAATAGCAATCCACTGAGAAACACTTTTTTTTTTTTTAAATTAGGTCTGCTAATCCCCAAAGTAATTTTTACTTTAGTTGATTAAGAGCTAGTAACCTATTTCTAATTACAGGGGTTCTCTAAGCTTCCAGAAGGACAAACCCAAAAGGAATGGTACTGCCAAAGAATGGACTAGTTCTAATTCACCTTACTGATAATTACCATTCTGTTTCACCCAAAGCGGAGTAGGGAAAAAAACTGAACTTTGTAACAAAAGTTTTCCATTCATGCTAAAAATGGAAATTTTTTATGGTAAATCCAAAGGGCAGAAAGGCATAGGAGCAAGACACCTTCACTTGGAAGAGAGTTTGGATGATTGCTCAAAAAAAATTACAAAAAATTTACAACAATCTGCTCTTCCACTGTTCCTTTATTCTTTCCAGTGAGATACTCCACTGCTTCACAACAAGACTCCGTTGAAAGAGAAAGAGAAGGTGAAAACGACTCCCATTGCTTTTATTGTTTCTTTACTGGAAAATGGATCCAGTGTGACCAAAATTCAAACAGCCCACGCCCTCGAGCAATAAGCAGCTTGACACTTTAAACAAACCAAATCTGTGTGGTTGATCACAGAGGAAAGAACAAGGAGGGTGGAAGCGAGTTTCATCCCAGGAAAGAAACTCGAGCTGGCATTGAGAGCAGGCACACTCCAGGGACAGTGTTCACCTCCCCCACTTCCAGGTGAGTAAGCTCCTCACTGCTGCTCCTCTGTGGGGAGGGAGAAAGGTGGCATGACCCACACTCTGAGGGTCCATAAAGCTCAGCTTGAGGCTAAAGTTCGACTAGACACTGCTAGATGGCTGAAGTCAAGAAGGTGCACTCTTAAGGTGAAACATACTGAGAAAAATTGGGAAACCAGTGCAGTTTCCAGTCCTGATCCACTGCCTTCAGCACTAGACTCACTCTGCCACAAGCTGTAGCCTTTTCCTTCACCAAATCCCATAAACTTCATTAATTTCTTTATTTTATTATTGATTTTTAAAGCCTCTTCACTGAAACCAAGTTTTGGAAATTGCATTTCCAAAGTTCTACGGCATGTGACTTTTAGAAGTTATCCCAGAAGTGAGCAACAGCTCTTTGAGGATTATGTTCATTTCTGGAATTCATCACCTTTTATTAAGACCAGTAGTTAGCTATTTCAGCATTCAGGAGAGGAAATTACTGATATCATTTTATGTTCCCTTATAACAGAATGCCATAGGTCAGCAGATAAAAGCAAAGGAGGAAAGGCTGGTTGAAACTGGGTCAGTCAATAAACATCACTCTAATGTGTTTCTAGCCAAACCTCATAACAGGAGGCAAGTCAAAGCTTTTGAAGACAAAATTTTCAGATCTATCAAAATCTTCAGATTCAAATTTGCATCTGTTTCACATTTTACCATGAGCTACTACCAGTGACTTCCTGTATTTTCATCTTGACTACACTGAACTCTCTGTTGAGTACAAACTTTCCATTTCAACACATTAAACATGAAATAAATAACAAACAGTAAGCACCCTCAAACAATTTACCTATGTCCTTTCTATTCAATTTGGACTACTGAAAAATAATCCCAGTATGTCAACAGCCAACAGACTCCTTTAACTTTTCAGAAGTGAAAGTGAAAAAATAAAGTTGTTCTGTGTTGCCTCTCACTCCAAGTCCAAGAGTCAAGGCTGGAAAGCAGCCTTATTAACTACCTTTGGAAAAGCCTGAGTTCACTGCACACTTTCAGTACTCTTACATGGACCTGAGTACAACTTCACATTTATTTTGCTGTCCTTGATCCACTCGTTCATAGATTAAGAAAATAAAAAAAACCTACACCAATATAAGCAATTGCACTCCTGCTATAAAAAAAAAATCAGCATACCTGAATCAGGTATGTTTACAAATTCAGCTCATTACTGATTAAATGACAGCTTGGCTTAAAGGCTTATTGTGGCACACAATTCAGTCTGGAAGCTGTGTCATTAAACACAACAGTCCTTAGATCACTTTGCAAACTATACCAGATTAAATGGCAGGTAGGCACATATTGGCATGAGGAAATAATTGCAGCTGACTGTCATGCTAATCCTTTGTTATGGTATCATAAAAGAAATTCAACCAAAACAGAAGAGTTAACCTTACCTACTAACAGCCAAACCACATTGGAGTCATGTTCTGTCAGGAAGTCTTCCAGCTGAGTGATACTCGGGACAAAACTATCATTTTTTCTTTGATCCATTGCTACACTGTTTTTGCACCAGCACCTATAGAACTGAAGGAAAAAGAAAACCATTTCAAAACCAAAATGAGTAACAAGCACAGTACAGTTTGGAAAAAACCGACTATGTACCACCTTTAATCATCTCCAGCAGTCTTTTTCACGTAAATACAAATGAACTTGTTTTATCCCCTCAATAACAGCTTCAAGATTCCCAGCTCTCTCTTCTTCTACTCCAGAGCTCCAGAAACACTTCCTCTCATCTCTGCTGGAACAGTTTCCAGGCACGTGACTGCCCCAAACAAACCACATATCAACAAAATACCAAAATATGCTCTCCAAATTTAGTACCCTGAATGCCCTGTACAGCATACAAAAGCAAATAAATGTCTCAAACCGTTGTGCCACAGCAGTAAGTCAAAAGGCAACTGAACATACAAGGAAAAATGAGGCTGTATTAAGCTTACTAACATGCAAAAATGTAACATGAGACTAAACTCCTGCCCTAGCAGAAGGAAAGGCCAAAGGAGACACTTCTAGGAGTTATGGAAAATTCCCAAAACCTCCTGATCCACTGTGTCCATTAATTCTGCTTAAGGATGGATTTGCATCATTTTGTAAAAACTGACTACCTGGTTGACCTGTTACAGAGAACAGAAAACCAGTCCTTTTGCTCTTACACACTTCTTCAAATTACTCATAAATCACCTTGCAACTGGGTTATATTAATTAAATGTCATTAGCAGGTTGTTGCTCAACTCAGCAACATCTGTAATTACACAGCAGTATTTTTGTTGCATTGGTTTCATTTGAAGTCTTCTCCCTTGGACGTTATCTGTCAAATCTTACAAAAAAAAGAAGCATTAATTCTGCTTCTTTTTTTTTTTATTTTCTAACACCTTCCAGTTCCTGGCAGCCTGTCTTCCTGACAGTATTCAACCCTCGAAAAATATGAGTAGACTTCATTCCTCTTTGTTATGAAGTCTATGCTGGTTTCTCAATCAAGGATTCTAGAACATAAAACTAATATTGATGAGTCCTTAGTTTTTCAGCAGCATAACAGCTTTGGAATAGTCAGTATTTGCAAATGTTAGCAATAAATGCACCAACTCATCTTTTTCTCCCTTTAATACTCATACTACTCTCATTATTTTAACTGGAAGAGGCTGGAAAAAACCTGCCTTTAATGGACTTATTTCTCCTGTTGTAGCCCCAGCCAACAGCCTTTGTTCAGAACTACAAAAGGAGTACAGTCCCAAGAATAGGTGTTAATAATTTGTTCATTACCCCTTCTGCAAGCAGGAATAGAATGGGGAGGAAAGAACACGAAAGCAGCAAACAGAAAAAAAGAAACACAATGAACCAACACCAGTTTCCAGCAGGGATGAGGAAAAAGCTACCAACTTACTCCCCTACCAGGGGGAGGAATAAGAGGAATAAACATCACACACAGACTAAGAAAGGAGCAGTTGTTTCAGAAGGGACTTTAGAATAGCAAATTAAATCACATAATGGCACTGTGATTTGCTTTAAGACATCCACAGTACCTTAATAAAAAAGCCACATGTCAATTTGTATGATGAAGTAGATGATGCCTCTGCAGGCAGCCTCCAGGAGCCTTTTAACCCCTGACTCACAGGGTAAAGAGAGAAAGCCAGATCAACACTTGCAGCATAAAAGGATGGAGGAACTTGTTCTCTCCCTTCTCACCAAGAGACAACAGGGTCACTCTGTTGTGACCAAGACCACCATGGAAATGTCCTCAAGAAACGACGACTGTCCATCCATTGCCTCAACCACCAATATTTATCTCGTCATGGAAGCAAACCATGGCTTTTTCCTAAGAAATTATCACCCAAAATTACATGATACTGAGCCATGATTAAAATTTATTAAATAGGACTGTGGCAAGACAACTTGGAGACTGAATGCATTGAATCTTGATACTTAGCTGCTTAAATACAGCGTTCATCTCTTTTTTTGTCATCACTATCTATAACCATAAACTGAACATACTTTCAATTTTTTTCTGGGATACATTTGCTACCTGCATGCAAATAAATTCAGGAATCCTCCATCACTCATCACGTGTCAGTACAACACATTTGAGCTTCAAAGATGATCCTTTAACACCCTAGCCCACTGATTTTTTTCTTCTCTCTTTTGTTAGGGTAGTCTTTGCCCTTGATCAAGTTCCTTGAGGGAGGATGATGGCAATAAAAGTGTAACCACCCCAAACCAGGCAGCATCAACACTTGAAATGGATGTGAGTTCTCAACACACTTCTCAGAGCAATCAGGTGCTTAATCCACTCAGATTATGAATTACTGTAATAGAAAGGGGATACAAGCAGAGACTTAAGGAGTACATGCTGCTCCATAATGTCCCAGTGCATTTATAAGGCCCAAAGGATGAAGGGGCAGGATCTGGACCATCAGGATTGCTAAGAGGAAGAGATGCAGTCTTTTCTAAGCAGGTATTTCCTACTTTCAGTAACCAGCATTTCTTTCTGTCCACAGTCCTGCACCTTCCACCCTCTATACACTGTAAGCACTGGTTTAAATCCTGGACCTTGCAGCCTTTCCTCTGGCATGCCCTGTATGCTATAGCCACACGTTTGAATCCTGCAGGCCTCACACTGCTCAGGCTCTGCTACATTCACTCCTGGGTGCAAACTTAACTTTGCCATCAGAGCAAACTGCTGCACTCTCCAGTGATCCATAGGCTGCTGAGCCTGGAATGTTCTTTCATTCTGCCTGCTGTATTCTCTGAAGTAAACTCTGCAAGGAACCACTCCTGGAATGAGGAGACCCGAAGGTGTGAAACTGACTCTCGCCGACCATGCAAATACACAAAAGAAAATGTAACAAAGAGGAACAGAAACCCAGAACTTCACGTTTGTATCTCTGCATTTATTTATAAACTTTTCTCAAGGTCTCTGCTGTTCTGTGATGAGCAGCTCAGTCAGCATGCTGAAATATAGTCCAAAACCATGATAAGTGTTTGGATTTATTTGCCTTCCCCCCTGCCTTATTCTTTAAACATATTTTTACTATTCATTATGACACTTGTGGCCCTCATTTACCACATACCACGTTAATAAATACAAAATGTATTAGCTTTCTCCTGGGAAGACGACAGGAGAAGAGGAATATTCTGTGGCACTGAGGTGACAGAACACTGACACTCATATTTTATCTTCACAGCAGTCCTTTAGGGCATCGGGTAGTCATCTTTCTTCAAATGAGTATCTGAAGCAAGGAGAGATAAAGGCCAAATCCCATATTTATGATGCCCAAACTGAAATACTAGGGGCCTGCTTTTCAGGCTGTACATGTTTGGGGCACTTAGCAGGCTCAAGGCAGACACTGGACTGCCTTAAAGATATGAGGGTTCGACTTTACTGTCAAGTTGCACCACATGGTCAGGCAGGCTGTCTTAACAGCAAAAACACATACTTAACAGACTTTAAAAAGTGAATTTTAATTACTGGTGTCACACATAATCCATTCTTCACAGTACTGTAAAGAAGCAAGAGAAGTTATAATCCTGGGGGGATGCACTTTATTTTCAGCCTGCTTCCAGTGTTACAAACCCAATCCAGTTTTCTCTGCAAATATTCCCCCCCTAAAAAGTCGAATGCTCAAAAGCAGCTTCTCCTAATCTTTACAAACTCCTTTCAATCACATTAGATAGGTAAACTCATTTTAACCTCAGCCTGGCAAATTAACTCAACACCGAGAACAAACCTCTGCTTGAGCTGTCATAAAAAATTTACAGGAGGCATGCATATATGCAAGAGCTGGCAGGAGAGAAAGCAGAAACTCGGTGACCAGAGTGCAGCCACTCTGCAGGGACAGCTGCACCTACCTGTGAAAGGTCTGTCCTGCACCTACACCTGAGCACAAAGGCAGCAAATGTTTTACTCAGTGCCTTGGAGCATTAAGGTGATGTAGGTGTTGAGCTGGGCAAGAAGAGGAGAAAGAAAATGAAATGCCTTTTTACCATATTCTTTGTAAAGCTGTTTTCCTGGCACACCCTTGTAGAAACAGCTGAATAAAAGGGGCGTCCAAGGGTGGGGGAAAAAACAGGCATTTCATATTGAGAAGAAATACTTTTATATGATCATGAAGTAGGAAGGGAAATAACAGACGTGGCCAGTTCCCTTATTACTGCTGGAATTCATGGGGGGAATAAACCAGGAGTTTAAATTTGCCAGACATATCCCTCAGATCTTCACAGAAATCAAGCGCTTATCAAATACATGCTAATTGGTGTTATTAGAGGTTAACTACCATTCCAAGGATACTCCCAACTTCTACAGCAATTATTAATCAGTGGAGTTACAATTACACCCAAAGTGTCACACCAAATGACAGGAGGCAAATCCCCCTGGTCTCAATAAATGCACGTAGACAATATGTCTGGATGCCTCATCTCAAAAAAGAAGCCATACCTAAGGCAGCTCCCTAAAGGAAAGAAAAGGCATTTTTGCATTTGCAGTGCATTCTATCACTGCCTTTCAAAGGGTCTCCAGCACTTGTGCTACGAAATCAGAGGTTTAGATAAGTAAATGCTATTATAAAGGAGACTCACTAACATAGACACGATTTTCCTCTCAGGATATTCTTACACTGTCAGCACCCAGAGGCACATTAAACACATCTCACAAAACAAAAAGCTGCCAACCTTGGCGCCTGTCCCAAAACTCTCCAGCTAGGTCAAACACTTCAAACCCATCACAACACAGCTTAGGAAAAACTCAGCTACTCTTCAGTCAACAGGCAAAGGAAAGAGGAAGGAAGAGAAGGAAGGTTGCTCTCAAAAAAAACCACACGAAAAACCAAGGGAAGTGACAGCACTCGTAGAGCAATTCTGCCACAGGACAAATCGCATCCCCTTCACACCTGGTACCCAATTAAAATTAGCAGCTCTGAGCTTTTTTAAGAAAACAGCAAAGATTCAGGTCTGTTTTCCTCCCTGTCTGCCAGTGCTTGAAGTACCACTAGCAGTAAACTGTAAACAAAATGAACTAGAGCTTTAATTATACTAATGAAATCCTGCTACAACCCCCAGCAGAAGCAGCTGCGCTGAAAGCAGAGCCCAGCAGAGCCACACCTGGTTGAGCCGGTGTGTGGACAGCCTTAGCCAAACAAAATTTGCACTACAGTAGCTCAGTAAATAACAGGTCTGCTTCAAAATTAATTAAATCAAAATTAAAGCATACCCAAAGGAACGGTAAGATTCGAGGCAGAAATCATTCTCACAATAGCCTGCCCAATGAGGTGGAGTTACACAGCCCAAGTGGTATCTTTTATTTATCTGTTTTTAATAGTACTTGACATGAGTTTTCCTACAGAAGAGATCAAAGACAAACTCCTGCTATGGCAACCAGCATACAGTACTTCCACTGCTAGCCTAGGAATCCCTGATTGAATTGGGATGATTTTTCATTTAACTTTTAAAAAGTAAACATATACTGCTTAACCTTGTCTGCCAGACTTCTTCAGGGGAGCTGGTTCTTTTCCTGCTCACATTGCCAGGCTTTGGTGCTGCAGAGGAAAAAAAAAGGACAAAACAAAAAAACAAACCCCAAACTCCACAAACAACGGGACCTAAAGGCTCACAATAGTAGATATAAATAAGAATTTCCCTCATACACACTCCTCAACTTAGAGAGAAAAACAGAAATATTGCCTTTGGGGCCTTTGTTGTTGGTCTTAACAACAAGACAATAACTTTTTTTTCCTCCCCTTTTTTAATTTGAGTACAGCACCGTACCTTTGAAATACTTCATGAAACTCAGTCATCTACTCCATACCTATGAATTTTTCCATAAGTATACTCCCTTTAAATTTCACCTCTGACACATCACCACAACTTGGGGAAAGGGGAAGTCTTTGCCATAAATCAAGCTAAGAGTCAGCCTTGTAGCTACATATACCATCATCCTTAAGGGAACTACCTGTAGATTCATCTCAGCCTGGAGTCACCACAAAGATTTTGGTGCAGCAGCAAGTGCTAGAATAAGTTAGGTGAGGAGATAAGAAGTTCCTAGGAGAAGGCATTACATGCCACAGTAAACACAGCATAACTCTGGATGCTGCTAACCAAAAGCATTAACCTCTTGCCTATTTCCCACGGGATAAAACGGTGCAAAAGTGCAATCACCAAACAGCAGCTGATGCACATTTCACATGCCAAAGTTCTCTAACAGCATTCCCAAAAAGGTGAGTGACTTCGGCACGCCACACACAAGTATAAGAGCTCTCCCTAGATGTGTCCACACCTTCACACGATGAGCCCAGACAATCCACCACAAGCAAAACCTACTCATGAACACTGTCAGAATGTGCAAACTCAGGCCATGATCCTAAACAAACATCCCTGAACATCCATTCAGAGCCAACTGCCTAACTGGACGCTCAATACTGCTTTTATCAATGGCTGTTTGAATAACCCATTGACATACTTTTCCAAACAAGAGGAATACTCCCTCCTCCACTCCAGTTTTTCTTCTCAGTTGCCAAAATTTCTGGCCCCATTGTTTAGCTGATCACTACACACAGAAAGGGGGTGGGGGGGTGGAAAACCCCTGCACAGCCACAACAGAAAGAACAGGCCAGAAAAGCAGAATTACTGGATTAAGTGACACAACAGAAGAACTCACACGGCAACAACTGTGGTCTTTTCAATATTAAATCTGATAAACTACCAGCTTGGCAAGTTTTCACAAAGTTGAGTGAAGGCTGATGTGGAGAGGTGTCTCAGGATGGGAAACCAATCCAAAGAGAGATTGGGATATTTGCTACATGGCCACCTCCCAATCACACCCCCACCGTAACAATGTTATGTTACATTTTATATCTGTTATGTACATGTTACATTGGTAACTACATCGGGGTTTTTATTGGTAATGCAAAGTGCAAGCACGTTATCATAACATCATTACGTATCATTACCACTACAGCTTCAGACACACCAAAAAGCAGGTGCACGTCTTGTTAAATCACTGTGTGTGTGTGTGTGAAACACTCTTAAAGGACCAGAGGCGCTGGCAGAGATCGCCTTTCACCGCTCAGGGACCAGCACGGGGAAACTTCCCTCGCAGGCCAAACACAATCGGAGGCGCCCGAGCTCCCGCCCCCTGGCCTCACACCCTTTCTGCACGGCGCTAACCCGCGCCAAAGGGAAAACGCTGGATCCCCGACACCGGAGGGGCTTCTCCTGGCACCGCTCCCCCGCGGAGCGGCCGGGATCACGGCAAGCACGGCGGGACCGGCACCCGGGGGTCACCACACAGCCCTCCGGGGCGGAAGGACAGGCACCAGGCCTCCTCCCCGTCCCGGCCCGGCAGAGCCCCGCGCCGAACCGCGGCTCCTCCCGGCGCGGGGGCGGCTGCGTGTTCCCGGCAAGGCCCAGGGCGAGCGGCGGGGCCGAGCCCCGCGCGCCGGGCCCATCCCGGTGGGAAGCGGAGCGCAGTCCGGTCCCGGCTCTCCCCCCACACTTACGCCATCGCCCTCCGCGGCTTCTCCCCCGCGGACCCGGAACCGGCGGCGGCGGCGGCGGCCGGGGCCCTCCCGCACCTCACGGTGAAGGCGCGGCCCCGCCCACGGCGCCGCCGCAGCCAACCGAGAGGCACCGCCGGGCCGCGCGGCCAATGGCGGCGCCGTCCGCCCCCCGCGGGGGCGGGACCGAGGCGCCGCTCCGCCAATGGCGAGGGGCGGCGCCTGCCCCGTGCGTGTGTGCGGGGAAGCGCGCCCGCCCCTCCGCGGCGCGCGCAGGCGCGGGCACAGCTGGAGCCGCCAGATGTGCGCTGCGCTCGGGGCCGCGGGCGTGGCCGGAGCCGGTGCCTTGCGGGACACGGCCCCGAAATTGGAGTCTCGCGAATGGATCCCGCCCCTGGCGCCGTTGGCTGACCGTTACGACAGGAGAAGGGGTGCTGCCCGCCCGCCGGCGGAGCGAGCGCCTGCGCGCCCGCGGCACCTGCCGCTCGCCCTCGTCCTGCGAGGCACCGGAGGGGTTTGTCGACTGAGCCGGCCGGTAACGGGCTGTTCATTTTCACGCCCGTTGTTTGTGTCCTCCGAAGGAGGTGAAGAAAGCTGGCCCCCCGAAACCTGATTTAAAAGTGGATTTTCAGGCATTTTTGAACATGAAGTCACGTGTGGCCGTGACTTGACTGCCAGGTGTAGCCAGTTGTAACTGCACACATTTCTTTAGACTCGCCCAGGCATGATAAAACACATAGATTTCTTTAAAATCGCCGAGGCGTGCATCCTCCAGCCTCCAGTGGCACACTAGAGGAAACCAAAACAGTGACTCTGTGTGTGTGTACATGTACCTTTTTCCATCAGGTCCTTGCACAGTCAACACTGGTGCTGAGCTCCACTTCCCTCAATGCTCCCGAGGTTTCCAGAGGCTGCCCCATGCCGTGTCTCCCGAGGGCTACCCCATCCTTGGGCACCTCAATCAGAAAGCTTGGTACTGGAAAATAAATCCTGTGGGTGAGAAACACAGATTCCCTAAGCCATGGTGCTGCTCTCACCCGCTTGACAGCGAGACCTGTCTATGGGCTGCCTGGATTTGCTTGGGCCAAAGTGAAACTGAGCCCAGCTGGGCAGAGGGCTCGTGGCTCCTCTCTCTGAGCCACGTGTTCCCTGCCTCCTTGGCTCGTGTCTGCTCAAGCATTCCGCACGGTTTTCCCTGCAGAGCCGACTTTCAGCTGGATCAGCAAACAGCAAGCATGATCCCTCTCGCTGCACAAGGGTATGGATGCCCCTGGGGGCCGGGCAAGAGCTCTTAACATGGCCCAGAAAGGCACTGGCGGGATTATCCTTTGAGCAGTGCCTCAAGCCACAGGTGAACCCTGAGCCCAGCTGCCCCCAGCACCCTGCTGGACAGAGCCGTGCTCAGAGCAGCTCCAGGCATCCTGCACCCAGCAGATGAGCCACCATCAAAGCCAGCCTTACCTAACGAGGTTTGTCCTCGCTGTTTCATATTACATTCCCATCATACTAAGCATAGTAAGAAAAATATTGTTTTAAGTATTCCTGGTTTTCATATTGAAGCCTCCCCTTCCACCTCCTTCCCCGCTGTTGCTAGAGTCGTGTACTCCAGCACACTTCCCTGGCCTGCTGTGCAGGGATGGAGTCTTGAGAGGCTCTTCCAAATGTTTTAGCCACATGGTGCCTGAGGGCTTTAATGAGGTCCACACAGATAAGTCACACAAAGAAATTTTAGCTCAAAGCTGTCATTAGAACTTGGGGAAGGTGGGCCTGTGCCTGCTGGAAGAGATGGAGGTGAAAGCTTTAATGCTGATACAGGCCTGGCTGGAAAACTGAAATACAAAATTAACACAAGGAAAAATATTTACCCCTCTGCACCTTTGAACTTATTTGTTTTCTAAAGGACACTAATATTTACATTCTCTGTAAAAGAAACGTGCACTTTCTTCTCATAAAAATATTTTTATGTTTGACCAGACTTATTTTTAAACTCTTATCAATACAGGGCAGAATATGTCCCAGAACAACTAAAATAAGGCAAAGGGAGAAGTTATTTCTATTCTTAGTGTAATACCACAACTTTAAGTTACCAGGTTTGAAATAGAAAAGTCAGGATAGCCGAAACTCTGGGTCTTATTCCAATTCCATTGGTGGGCAGAAAATGGAGAGGCTTTAAGTCTACTTAAAGTGCAACAGATAAAATCAAGCCCATAAGGTATTCCACTCAGTATTTTTAAGCAAAGGTCAGCTTAAGTCCAAAATGTTCATCTAAAAAATTAGCTCCTGTGGGTATTTGTAACATCCCTGCTATTTAACAGCTTCACTTTGCCTTAGGACAACCAGCAGCACTGTAGTTTGCTATGTCTTTGTTCCTTTCTTTGTTAGTGCAGCAAGAATAAGAGCTATTTCCAAAATCCGTAACAAAGAGTAATTTTAGCAATAAGTGCCAACAAGTCATATAATTTTTAGATTAAATTTGTTCTGTTTTCAGATCCCTCTATTTTTACACCTGAGAATTATTTTTTCAGCATCATTTTACTCCGTTCAAGGAAATTGGTTCTTCTTGTCTTGCACATGGACAATGCAGAGAGTCACTGCATCCCAGCCTGGGGCCATGGAGAATGAGTGCCAGGATTTTCTCTTTTTAGGTGGGCTCTTGGTGTTATGTGCAAGTTTCTGACCCCTGAGTGCAGCTCCCTGGAAGCAGGGGTGTTGCCTGGGTGTGACAGGGAC
Organism: Cyanoderma ruficeps; assembly: GCA_008694505.1. Lineage (NCBI taxonomy): Eukaryota > Metazoa > Chordata > Aves > Passeriformes > Timaliidae > Cyanoderma > Cyanoderma ruficeps. Next base: position 1,086,166 of record VZDJ01000030.1, on the reverse strand, counting down.
TGGAGCTGGTGGCTGCTGTAGGTTAGTGCTGACGTGAGCTTTGTGGATTCTCACAGCACCCCTGCCTGATTGCCTGCTGCTTTTTTGAAGATTGCATTTTTGGGATGTTTGCCTCTGATGCTGATTTCCATCACCAGTTTCATTCCTTCCATTGCCTCCCATGACCTTTTGGGGGAGTGTCTACAAATTAGCTCCTGATATTTTCCCGCTGCTTTCTTTTCATTCTCTCTCTTCTTAAAGGAGTTTTTCCTTCATTTTCTTTCCAATGCAGACTGATGCCAAATCACTTTCCTCAGCCTTTCCTTCTGTATGTTGATTCCAGATAGTAAAATATATTTGATATTTGAAATTTATTTGTAGAAATTACTTTTTAAAGGGTAAACTGATAACCAAAGCTTCTATATATCTTAGCCACACAAATCTAAAAGCTCATGTCATAAGAGAAATGAATTGATAATTACCTTTGTCTTCTGTAACCCAGTTGATGACTCAGATCTGAAGCACCAGGAAAGCCTCTCCTGACACATTGAGCCATTCTCGAGGCATCTTGAGATTAACAGATGAAATATAATGCACTGCAACACAATTCCATACCTTTAAAGCAGAGTAACAAAATGACTGTAATATCCAGGTTCACATCTTGCAGGATGGGACTAAATCAGGGGGTTCTTCCACTCCTGTCTGCTCTGTAACATACCAGGGGCTCATTTCCTTTCTGGGGGAAAACTGGCAGCTTCTCATGGTGGGGTGTATATGCACACAGCACAAATGGCCCAGGCTTGAATGTTATCTCTAGGGTGTAACTTTCAACCTTTCCCAAATTTTTCTCACGGTCTAGAAAACAGAGAACATTTCATCCTTAATTCTTCCCAGCACATGATGTTGCATCTCTAGTTATCAGCATGGCAGCTGAAAAGAGATTTTATAAATGTTGTCTCACCATCTAACTTTCAAGATAAGGAAAATTACATCCTCTATGCTTTGACTTGTTTTACGTTGGGTGACATTCCCATTTACCTCAGTATGTTTATTTTCATGCCTGAAATTCCAAGACTTTCTTCTCAAGCAAAGAGGAGTAGCTGAGTAAAAACCGTCTTTAAATTATTTATGCCTCTTCTGCTTTGCAGTGGAAGATGCTCCTCTGAACATTGTTTTAAAAGCTCCCAAGTCATTTAGCCCATTGCTTTATCTTTGGGTGATGCCATCCAAGGGTCAAAGACAAGCTGATGTCGAGGCTGCCAGAATTTATTCAGACACAACCAGAAGCTGCTGGGTGCTTGGCACTATTTAACAAAAGCAAAAATATAACTGTGAATATTCATAGTCTTTTCTGGGACTTAAACCATTTACCTTGATAGGGCAGCCCTGGCATTTTCCAGGGGAATGGAGCAGTCACTGCCCAACTGACATTAAATAACACTCACAGGTATGACCCCTCTAAAAATCCTGCAACAGCCCAGTAAGCAGAACCAGGCATTCACCATCCTGGAGCTGGAAGCTGATTCACTGGCATCAGTAACCGGAGGAGACAATTCATTTAATCAGGAGGCTGTAAAGAGCCCTTCCCTAACCTTATCAGATGGAAAAGCCCTTGTCAGGCAATCCTCTTGCAGGGATCTCTGTAAGAATACCAGGGAATTGTTTTCCTGATGCTGCATTTGGTATCAAAGGAGGCTGCAGAATACAGACATGGGCATCTCACACCTTCAATGGACCAAGAGCAGCATGGTAATCAACTCAGAATTCTATTTCCCTCTTGCTCCCAGCTCTGAGACAACAATTGCAAATAAACAGGAAAGAAAATAGCACATGAACACCACTCTGTGTATTATGAAATTAATTCTGCCTTCAGCTCTGCTTTAGTGAGGGGTTTGAAGTTGCTGGAGCTGTGAGGATTTCAATGGTTGATTTATGTTTCCTCTAAATAACATCAGTATTTACTATAAGAGTTCATTCTAGATTACATTAAAAACAAACACTGATCTCGGAGATAAAAAAATATAAATGTTCCTTATGCAAAATATTCACAACACTGTGAAAACTCACTTCAACAAGCCAGAAGCTGCTGGGTCAAAACACCCACATCCTTTAACTTCAGGGCAAAATCTTAAATCCCTTGGTTCTTTTCATCTGAGGATAAAATCACAGACACTTAGTTCAGAAAACAAACAAATATTAATAATTTGTTTTAAGTACATCGTTTGCCAGAGCTGTAAGTCGCTTGTTATCAATTACAGAATTAATTTATTCCATACTTGGCCTTTCAGTACTCAGTGTCTTTTTAACTTCCAAAGCATATTTATTTAAGGAGTTTCACTGAACATTGCCTGTCTTTCAGAGGAGTTCCCCATTTTGTGGTGCACCCAAAAACTGATTCTCAAACAGGTTCCTTAACTGAGGAAATCATCCTTTCTCTCTGAGTAATTTACTGGTGTCTGGATCTGTGCACCGAGATCTTATGTGAATATAAGAAAAATGTAGAAAGATCAAGGCATTCTTCATTCAATCCCTAAACAAAATGCAAAGGAAAATATAACTTACCTTACATAAAGGTTATGCTGTCATATTCCTCCAAACTAAGCAATATAATTTTCACTTTGATCAGCAATCAGAGTAGAATATGAGACTACTAACAAAACATGTTCATTTTTATTAGTTTCTTCAAATTATCACTTTCATAAACACTTTCCTTCTAGTGTAATTAATAAGTGTGACTGTAAACCAACAATGACAATAAAATCTGCATTTTAGATACAAGTGTTGTTTAGCCACATTCTCAGAACTGATGTTGTACCTCTCATTCAGACCTGCTGGACACAGATTATCCTGTGAGGAAACAGTCATCAACACACACAAAATTGACAATGATTTCAGCAAGTCCAGGGTATATCTTGTAGAAACCAAACACTTGCTAAAATTCATCTATTGAAACTGTTTTCAGACAGCACTGAACACCCTATTTCTGTGAAAAGTTGATACTTTTAATTTCAGAAAATGACCAGTGAAAACAAGCAAACAGGTAGGGATTCCATGAGATCCCATTTCTGTATCTTGACAATCCCTAAAACACACTTGAGTGTCCTTGTGTTGCACCTGCACACGTTTTTTTCCCAAAATCCTCCATTTATTATTTTAAAATCCCACCTTTCTACCCCACATCACTTGCTGGATGTGCACACATGAAGCTTAATTGTGCTACTGCTTCCTTTTCCCAGTATGGATTTTTTTGGTATGGACTATAACTTCCTCACTCTTAAGAAAATGGTTGCTGTTGTGTTCTCCTATGATCTGTTCACCGAACCCACTGAAAACCTGTGCCTGGCTTCAGGGAAGTATTTGGAAGCCCCTAAAGATCCTGGACATGCTCCCAAATCCCTGGCATGGCCCCAGTGCCCTGCATGCACCATAGGTGACAGCAATATCCAGCAGCCTAGAGCTCTTTCTCCCCATCTTGTTTCTGGCCAGTTGCATTCTTGATTTATACTGGATTTTATTGTGTGTCTCCAGCCCTATAAATAGTTATCTGCAGGGTAACTAAAAGCAGCTGTGGCCATGCCTCCAGTGTTCATATCTTACATTTCACACGCTGCATTTTATGCTGTTCTGCTGGTAATAAATGGCGTCAGATGGTAGGTTAGCTTTAGGCTTTAAAATTTCTCTTATTTTTAGTTATTCCGGCTCTCAAAAGAAGTGCATTATACTGAAACACACTATTATTAGACTTTTTGTGATAGATGTATAGGCACATAGTATAAGCCTTTTGTTTAGGCAATCTAAGCCCCATTTTAAACATATAATGAGAAGTATTTACCAAGTAAAGTTTCTTTTTTAAACTGGAGACCCCATTCCTGGCACTACTAATTATCTAGAAGAATGAACTGCCACACAGCAAGTGGGTGTTACACTCTGTTGCCAGAGAAAGAGGTGCAAGCACATTCTTTTTGGTGGTTCATGACTATTTTTAACTTTAATTTCCTTTGTAATTATTTCCTTTCCTGGATTCATAAATCTGCAGTAGCCTGTTATATAAATCTCAGCTATCCCGTGTTTACAAATAATTCTGGCTTATACTCCATGTTCTTTGCACTTTGGAAATTCCCACAGACTTGAAGTTTGGGTGTACAAAGACAGACACAGGGGTATCACCCCATGTTTAATACCAGCTCTGTACAATAAGCCTTTTTTAATATCAAATATCCACCTACATTTCTTTTAAACCTCCTCCAGCGTTTTTGTTGGAGAAGCTACTTTTCACTTGGTGTCTCAATGACTGCTGTGTGGCAGGACCATACTGAGACCTTGTGGGAGTTTATTCCTTTCATTACTTGTTCATTTTTTGGTTTAAAAGTGAAAGGGATGGAGGAATCCAACAGTGAATTCTTCATGCACAAATATAAAATGGATTTTAAGGGGTGATATAATTGTGCCACTGAGGGAATAATGATGCTTAAGTACAGATTTTAGGAAAATGATTTAGAGGTTAAAGAAGAGATGTAAAGGTAATAATTGTGGCACAAAACCCAGACCAAAGGCTGTCAAAATTGTGCTTCTGGAGAGCCATTAAACACAGGAAACAGTGATGGTTTATTATTGTAAATTACTGTGTAATGCAACTTACCTGTGTTCAGTGCTTGAAATGCTTGTGCCCTAAGTGACCAAGGGCTTTGGAAGTTGCCTAGGAGATCCTCTGGCACATTATACACCTCAAATGACATTTCCCCAATCTTTTGTGGATAGCTGCTTGGCAGGATTACTTTGAGGCCACAGAGGTGACCACACTCAACTTAGAGGAGTGCCTGCTCTTGTGAGTGGGTAAAGTGACTTCTTTATAGGTATTTTTCAGGTGCCCTGTGTTTTCCAGGGTAAATGGGGAAAATACAGCATTGACAAAGCTGTAAGGACGGTGTCTTAATTCACTGTGGACACCTCCACTTCCAAAGGCTACAGTGTCGAATTGCAAAGATCCTGCATCTCACCTTCCAGGCTTACAACACTTCAACGTGAGCGACGTGACTTTAAAAATGTCACTAAAATAACAAGCAGAAGTAGAAATAGAGGAGGAAAGACATACTGCATCCAGGGAATGAATTAATGAGGTGTCAGCTGGCCCACAGGGAGCTCTCAAGCCCTCAGCTGGAAGAGTGGGATCGTGCCAGGAGAGAGCAGAGCAGCACATGGGAGATTTGCTCCTGTTCTCAGTGAAATTACTGGAAGGAATGACCATGACATCCATGGAGGCAGGGTGCATGCCATTAATATTCCCCAGAGACCTGGAGGAAGTGTTGCTGACATTTTCAGAGTGTAATCACTGCAGACCCCACTTGGGTACTGCATAAAACAGTACAAATTGATATATTGTTATTGATAATAAAATATGATGATGAAAACTGGTGGCAACACTTGGCATTGCTAATACACAGCTCACAAGCTTGGAGACATATGATTTTGGCGATTTTAACTAATAAATACTTCAGTAATTATATTTACAAGGAGTAAGTAATTTATAAACAAGCAGTTTATCACATTTGCATTCATTAAACTAAGCAGCTTCCCTGATTATATTCTGACTATTCTGCTGTTTGCCACCCTGCAAGAGTGAGGTGGGTTTTGCCTTCAAATAAAATCAGCTCTTCATTTTTTTCCATCTTGTAGGTAGCTGGCAAATGACAGCTCAACATTTTCTGCTTGCACAGTGTGTCCTCTCCATCTACCTGAGCCACCCTTGAAAACACTCAACACCAGCATGTGCCCTTGAACTACAGGTTGAAGTTACTGAAAGTGTTGTTGTTGTTGAAAAGAGAACACTGGACACCATTTCTGTGCTGCCTCAAAAGCTGTTATCTGAAATCCTGGATGCTTCCTATGGCAGTGGCCAGAATGGTGAGATAGGGAACCACTATCTTCTGGCAGAAGGAGCTGCACAGTTTCCCTTTCAGCCTGCAGTTATCTCACTTCCCTGGCTCAACACATGCACAGGAAAGGGTTTGTTGAGAGACTTTGAAATGTGTTTATGGAGTTTGCACTTTTATTTTTATTCAATTTACATTTGCAAGAGGCAGGGAAGGAAACCAAAAATCAAACTTACTATGGAGAGTGTTTTCAGTATTAACTGTACAACATAAGAAACTCTGCTCCTACCTGATTTTACAAGTGAGACTTGAAAATCATCAGAAACAGAGCTTCTGCTAAACTAACAGTATTCCTTTGACTTTGACCATATTAGTCATTGCTTTTGCAGACTTAGCAAAAAGGAAAACTGCTGGCTTTAGCACCAGCACTCCCACAAAAAAGCAAGCCTACTCTCTTTTGGCCTAGTGCAATATAGATGCCAGCTTAGTATTTCAATCTAAGGACAAGCATCTTTGTCAGTCCAGAGTCAGCCCTTCCTGGCAGGGAGCAGCCCTGGATCAAATGGTGTCCCCTAGGTGTATTTCACTCTGTCACTGTCACCCACAGACACATCCTCTGAAAGCAAAGGGCCCCAGAGTGATGCAGCTGACTGCTGATCAGGGAGCATCATTCAAGCACCAAAACGGCTTTTGACCAGCCAAACTCCTGGAGCTGTTGCTTAATCAGCTCTTTTAATACTTTGTATTGATTACGGATCTAATCTGAAGCCCACTAAAACCAGTGAGGACAGGCTGTGTCACAGGGCTCTGACAATGATGACAAAAGTGATGGATTTAGTGTAACTATCTGCAAACACAAAATCCTCCTGAATACTGATTAATTTTTTTACTATTTGCTCTCAATTTTCTACATGTTTCCCTCTTTGACACTTCCTGCTGCATCTCCCACCTGCTCCTCCCCAGCTCCAGAGCCCTGGGTGTATCTTAGACAGAAGGATGGAGGAGGTTGGTGCTGACAAATTGGAAAGAGGCTGGGAGAGCAGGGAGAAGGAGAAATTACACACCAGGAGATCAGGGAGCTTCTGACAGAGTGACTTGGCAGCTCCTGCTCCCCTCTCCAAGGTGGATATAACTTGTGCAGAAGCAAGAGGAGAGTAGAGAAGAGTTATGATGAGGGCAAGAAGCTGAGGAAGGGCTTAGAAACTGTACCTGGATGCTTTCCAGCTGTGTTGTTGATCTGTCTTCTGAACAAACAAGCCCAGACTGGGACCTTGACACGGCCTTTTGGTGGTATTAACAGTTTTCCAGCTCCCAGGACACACAGGGGTGTGTCCTACCTCAGTAGGGGTCTGACAGGGATTTAGAGGTGAGGCTTGCTCTGCCTAGCAGGGGCATATGCTGAAAACTTGCAGCTCTGATCTACCAGTCCCAGCTGAGGGTATTGCCAGGAATGCTGGGCTGAAAATACTCCAGTTGCCCTCCCAGAAAGGCTGTGTCTGGTACACAACTGAGATCAGGTGTGAACACACACAGCACAGCTCTTGATCTCATAGTTGAGACCTAATGACCTTGAGAAAATGAGCATCAAGCTTCTTTCCTACCTCCCCAGTCACCTCTGATGGTCACCTCTGCCTCAACCCAGCCCCAGCAACCACAGAGATGGAGAATCACTTTAAAACAGAGCTCTTGTGATTTACAGCAATAATGAGTTCTTTGGGTGTTTCTCTCTGGGAAAGGTGCATTCTTTCAGCCTGGAAAAGACAGGCATCTGAGAGTTAAAATTGAGCATGATTTCACTTTTAGTGAGAGAAGGGGATAATAAAAGCTGGTAACAGCTGTAGGTAACAGCAGAATTCAGTACTCAGAGGGGCTGCTGTTTGGGGTTAGGGGTTATGGTGGGTATTTGTTTGAGGGTGTGTGCTCTGTTTACATTTTAGACTCAGGCAACAGAGTCCACTCTAGTGTGTGCTGTTTTGTTTTTCTTGCCTGAACTGCAGTGCTGTGTATTTTAAATTCAAAAAGTGGAAACTCCAGCACGTACTTCAAACGATTATCATGTATTGTTTTACATTCTGTGCTGGACCTACAAGAAAGTATCAGCAATTCTCCAAGCTGTGGGAGTCCTTCCTCAGCTCCCCTGGCCCAGCTCCAGTAACAAAGTGCCCAGCAGAACCTTCTGTTCAGCTAAGAACTTCCTAAAGTTCCTGATTGAACTTTATCCACGCCTTACTGTTAGTCAGGCCCTGTAAAAGACAAAGCCATGCAGTATTGAATTAAACATGTTTCTTTTTCTTTTGCACGTGCAATGCGAAGGGACAATTGCTCAGACAATTTCATTTACTATTTCAGTAAGAGCTTTCATAATACACTCCATTATTGGTGGACCTACATTGCCTCAAACATCAGCTTTATGCTTTTATGCTTTTCAAGCTTTCAAGATGCTGCTTCTGTAGAGTCTCTGGCTTCACCCAGACTGATAAGAAGCCTCTAAAGCAACTGGTATTGATTCCAGCCTGCCAAAGGCAGCACTGGCAGCAGCATTAGGTGTCCTTCAGATGATCCATGCAGAAAGTCTCTCCTGTTTGTCAGCAGCAGCTGCTTGAGTGCAGTTCCATCCCCACAGTTCAGCCAGGGAACAGATGACATGATCTCTCCTCAGCCACTCCAGTGGTAAATCAGCCGTGTTACTCCAGGAGCCACAGCAGCAGCACAGATTAGATGGGCTGAGTTCTGCAGAGGTGTTGATGAGGACCACTCCACTGATCCATTCCCCCAGCTGAACTGCCAGGGTGAGTTCTGGCACAGCAGTAACAAGCAGCTCTGTGTGTCTAAAGCTGCCACCACCTTCCCAGCAATGATTGTCAGAACACAGCCTTAGTATAGGAAATGCTGAAATTCCTGTTGGGATTTAAACCCAGGTATCACCACCTCAGGAGTACATGATGTCATCAAAGTGCACCAGAGCCTTTTCGACGTGCATGTGCCTAATATTGAGTCCTTTAAAGGGCAAAAGGTGTCTGCAAATCCACTGAGTAGTAGAGGACTCGTTGCCACTAGCATCACTGACAGGACTTACTTAAGACTCAGATGCAAAATCATAATTAAACTGAAGAACAACCCTGCAGTCCTCTGTGCATAATCCCTAGCTCCATAATTTCTTCTGCAAAATGGACTCTTTTCTCATTAGATACAAACAGAACTAGCCCAAGTTCATTTTTTGCATACTAACTGAAAACTTGTGATAAACTCCCAATATACTTGGCAGAATCAGCAAGTAAGCAGGTCTGCTGGCACTTTTGTGCTCCCAAGCAGCATGTGGCCCTTAGATAGGACTATCTGGAAATGAGCTTTCCTTCTGCATTACATACATACCACACTCCATGCTGGCAGAATTTGCTTTCCCTTCCAGTTTCCTGGTTTGTAAATTCTTCTCACGGCTCCTGACTCTCACAGGATTGTACACACCACCAGGTAGTTTTTCTTCCATCTGTAGCTATACTTTTATCCTTCTCACCTGCTCTGACTGCATTTTGTAGGTTCATCTCGTTCTCTTTGCAGCCTTTGAAAGAGAAAAGCAAATGTAGAGTCCCTCATTCACTGTACCCCAGAACTCCTGAATGTGCTGGTCTTCCATTAAACTGATCTGTTTGCAAGTTCAGAAGAAATAAAAGCTATACTGACAAAAGAAGAAAAACAGGGTTTTTTCACCCTTTTAAACTTCTCATAAGTTAATTACCAGTGTCAATCTATAATCAGAAAGAAGGAGGGCAAATTGTCTTTTGTTCTTATTGAACCACATACAAAGACTGAATTTTATTATGATACAAAAGGAAAGAATTTGTCATCATTAACTGTAATGTTTTCGGGAAGGAGGTTAGATAGGAGACTTAGCATCATTAAAGGTTTTTATCTAAAGATTTCCTGCCTCAAGTAATTGTTCTGAAGAAGTAAACACACAGAGAGATTATGTCATTAATTCTCTTTAATGAAGTTCTGTGGTAAGTGTTGTTTTGTAGGCTCATTTGAAGAGTTTTGGAAAAAATCTCTGGGGTTTTGTTTATTTACTTATTTTGCAGATGCTTTTTGCAAAACTGTGACTAAATAACATATTTTGTTTTCACTGTATTGCTACTAGCTTAGTTCTTTGAAATCAGAGGCGGTGGCTGGTTATGGGGGTCCTTTCCATAATTACCAGTGGGGCTCAGGAAGCTAACATGGATACAGCAAATTTGGTTAAAAATATGATTTTTTAAATTATCTTTTATAATATTCATTTCTAAACATAAGCATCTGGTTAAACTGCTGCACATATCTGAACAGTGCTATAATACTGTGTTGTTTATACAAAATACCTGTGATGGATCACCTTCAAAATACCTGTGAAGGACCAAACATTATCAGCATTCCTTGTTTAATTATTCTGAATATTTCTCCTGTTCAAAATACCTGTGAAGGATCGAACATTATCAATATTCTTTGTTTGATTATTCTGAAGATTCCTCCTGTTCACTGGGCAGTTTCTAGCTTTGCAGTGTCTGCATATCTTTTTCTGAGAGTTAATCCACATTGTACACATAACCCTGATTTGGGCAATTTATACTTTCTGGGTTCCCATATTAAAGCAGATTAACAGAGACCAGTTCCTCAACACTTGAAATATGTATATTTTCAAGTTTTATGGGAGACTACAAAGAAATTTCAGTAGGTACACTTCCTATCAGCAAATCTGCAGCACTTTTAACTTTCTCTTTTTTATCTGGTAGTACAACATTCTAGTTTTAAAAGCAACTTTAAAGAGTTTTCCCAGAGAGATTTCTCCTCAGGTCCCTCAGCAAGATGTTTCTCTGAAGGAATCTCATGAGAACTTGTTGCCTGTTCTTGTATAGCAGGCATGGTCTATTAAAAATTAATTTAAATCATTTTCCAGAATGGAGCTGCATTCCAGCAGCTATTGGTGGTGTAAGTAATGCTCCATTGTGTCACCAATGAACTGTCTGATTATACAAATCATTGTGCTTTTAGTGTAGGACCTGACCCTCTAACAAAGTTTTGACCCTTCTTAATTTGTGGGGCAGTGTAAGGCTTGTCTTTACTGAATTTATTATGATATTATTTCTCACCTGTAACTCTTTTGGAAGCATGAAAAGTGAGGGGAAATAATCTGCCATTTGCTTTCTCATTGCACTCTTCAGTGGAATTGCTGGTAATGCCAATGATTTTTCAAGTGCTCCCATCTTTTTCAAGATTTCCATAGAATGTGGGGGTTTTTTTCCATCACATACATATACAGAAAACTGGGTAAAATCTGGTGAAGGAAATAAAATGGTGATGAAAAGAATTTTATCACTTTGGAAAGTACCTGTTTGCCAGATTCACATGGAAATAACACCTTTCTAAACAAGATGACCAACCCTAAAGAATGCATTCTCTGTCCATACCCCAGTGTAAAGAATATTATTTCCCCCCCAAACTTACACATGCCTTAAGGGAATGAATGAATAAAAGCAAAGAATTGTTTTATTAACACCTTCTGCTTCCAAGTACCTCTGCAGGACCTGCACCATTAGTGAGGACATCATGGAAGAGACTTGAGTGAAGGAGGTCAGAGGAACTGTGTAGCAAAGGCTACATTATTCCTCCCTTACAGAAGCTTTAAGACACTCTGCTCCAATTTCAATTTTCCAATTTTCCTGCTTCTTTGTTCCCAAAGGCACATTAAAGAAGAGGGAGCATTTGTTCTGCATCTGTTTCTTTCTGAATAATGAGCAATCATTTCTGTTATCTGATTAGGGCTTGCTACATTCCAAATTAATTAAAAATTAAAGAAAAAAAAAGGAGGAAAATAATTATTTTAGCATTCTACAGTGTTGAATACCTTGGACAACACAGCTGGCTTGGCTGTGTGGTTTGGGACAACTACTCTTGGCTCTTGCTGCTGGGGGCATGTAAAGGATGTCTCAGCCATGGTGGTTTGGAGTAAGCAAATTCTCAGGATAAAGCCCGAGAATTTTATCCTCCTCAGGAGGAAGTTCAGGCAGTTTCTTGGGAATCTGAGCCAAGGTACTGCAGGTCCCTGTTCTCTGAGGTAAGGCTCCTTTGGAACAGTACAACATGCACTTGGAGGTGTTTTGTTAATAGCATCCAAGCACGCAGGTAGGACGTAGCTCTCCTCCCACAAAGCAAAATTACAGGAACAATTAATAAAAGGTCCCCAATTCAGGGGATTATTCTGCCTGTGACTTAAGCCTGAGGAGGATCATTATCACCAGCCAGCAGAGGATCTATAAATAACCCGTGGAGCTGAGTTTAAAGCATTAGTTTAGCCTCTCAGGGGGAATTCAGAGCATTGTCTAAGTGTGGTTTGAGGCAAATATTATCATAAAGCAACTTATTGTTTTACTTCACAGCGGCAAGGAAATCAGCATTTCTTATTATCAGGACAACTGACATTATCCCAGCCCATCATCAAGACTTGTGGCAGAACAGGGAGAAAGAAGGAGGCAAAGCTGCAATTCCCCAGCCAGCACCTTTTCTCAGAGGGGAGGAGAGGATACCCTAACTCTGAAAATGCTGCCTGATAGTTGTGGAAATAGGCCCAGTCCACCCCTTCATGGGTAGGTAAGAGCAGGAGCAGCAGGCAGGCTCCTCTTCCACACCAGGTTCTGCACAAATGCTGTTCTTTCATAAAAATTTCTTTCAGATGTTCCTATAAAGGCTGTCTTTTGTTCTTATTCTGTCTGGCCAAGTATTTTGTATCTCTCTCAGCTGGCTGGTCAGGAGATGAGGGCTTGAAGGCTTTATCAGATGGTGAAGTTATCCTGTTAATTTAGTTTGTACATTCAACCCCATCCCTGGTGATGTGGTCCTTGCTTTAGTGAAAAAATGTTGCACGCCTGCCAGTGAAAGCAGGCAGTATTTTTCTTGCTAAAACAGTGATATTACCTCCAGAAATGTTGATAAATCCATATACAAAAGCAAAGCAGTCCAATACCATGCTGCTAGAACTATGATCCCTTAGAAGTAATGCTTGTGTAGGCTAGATCTTCTATTTTTATCAATTCAACATTATTTACTTATTATTAATGGCTACAAAAATTGTTTTATTATTCTTAAGAACATGTACAACTGCTCTGTTTTATCTGTCTAAAGATACTGCAGCAGGCTGATACTTCCCTTTACTTATGAGTTGCAGCCAAGGGGCAACTGGGGAGAAAAAAAGGAGTTTTATAAATGGATGTCCCATCTCTGGAAGTGTTCAAGGCCAGCTTGGACAGGGCTTGGAGCAACCTGGTCTAGTGGAAGCTTTTCCTGCCCATGGCAGGGGGGTGGAACGAGGTGATTTTAAGGTCCCTTCCAAACCAAACTGTTCCATGATTCTCTGCAAAATTCCTTTTTCTACATGTCGAAGCTGTACCACTCTAGCTGGAAAATAGAAATATAATAGTCCATCCGGTGTGAAAATGATTCTTTATATGCCAGCCTGTGGATTTAAGTGAATAAAGCACTCCCAGTGTGAGGTCCTTGTAGTGAAGCTGTCCTTGAAGCCTATGATTTCAAAATATTGTGATATTGAAGTGCCATGGCTGCACTCAGAATAGGTCAAATTAGGTTAGAATGGTTTCAGTCAAAAACTCTGTTTTTGATCTACAAATTGCATAATGAAATTAAAAATTAAAATAATAAGGGGAAGAGTAGGGAAATAAGTTAGCAAGAGCCAACCATTGTCAGGGCCCTGATCGCACCAAGAGAACAAATTACAGAGTGCTCACTTTGTAAATTAAATCTATTTTTTAATGGCAAGAGAAAAATAATTTTTAAAAAATTTACTTTTTAACTAGATTTTAGCAATAAGGAGATAATTTCCAGAATTTGTGGAATCTGCATTGCTGGGCATGCCTAAGAACAGGCTATACAAATATCTGTGTGAGTAACTACACTTGATCCCAGAGAACAGAATTTATGGCTGGGATTATACACGGTCCTACATATCTGTGGTTTCACACACCTCTGTTGTAGCAAAGCAGATTTTCATTTAACTGTGGTATCCCCTAATCAACCTCGGCCATATTATATTATTACCTTAATGGTTTTGTAGGTAAGAAAGCTTGATGCACAATTTATAAGTTGTTCTGTACGCTAGTAATGGATGTATATGAACACACATTTTCCACAAACTGAGTAAGAAACTCTTATCACATTTGGCCAACCTATTGACCTTGTTGTCTCAAAAGGCAGGAGAGGAAATGCACTTAAAAAGCAGCCAGACTAAGTGGAGTGACCTGTACATAATCAGTATTTCATAATCTGAAAGACCGGTTGTATTTACTGTTACTGCAATCACCACACAAAAATGTATTCCCAGAAGTATTCTTTGGAATAGAGCACAGTGACTGCTAATACATCAGCAAGATGGCCAAACCAAATTCAGAGCAAAGAGGCTGGGCAATAACCCAAATATATTTGCCTGAGCTGTGACTTAGTGAATGAGAAATGAACATTTTGGGTGGTTGAGAACAGCTCTTGCACAGAATGTTTTATTTGCCTTATGCCCTGCCTGGCCTGATTTTAGATGTATGTCAAAGTCCTTTTTTAACCCTGAAAATTAATGAAAATTATCTAATTTCTCATGCACAGATAAAGAGGTATGCATCTTTTATATCAGCTACTATTTTTTGCTTTTTGCCAATGCTTTACTTAAAAGCTCATAAAACTAATGGGTTTGTCCTAATAAAAAGGAAAGCCCTTGAGACCTCATATTCCCTGGCTGCACAGAGCTGAACAGATGAGGGCAAGCTTCTCATAAATCCCTTCAAGCTGAAAGATGTAGTAAAACTTAGGGTTTACTGTGTTTTGGAAGCCAGAAGGCATTTGCAGGCATCTGCAGCATCAAGGGACATACCTGTTTACCTCCATGCTCCAAAAAGACATGTTCAGAAATCAGCAGGAATCATCAAGCCTGGAAAAGTGAGGAGAAACCACTTCGTGTAACTGTCTTGGCTTATTACCCACTATCTTCTTTGCTACCTCCACTTTCAGGGTTCTCAGAGATGACTTCAGTTTGTGCCCAAGCTGTCATCAGTGTGAAAAACTACTACTTGGCTCATCATTTTCCAACTCTCACAAAATCCTGCCTGTCCTGTGACAGGGAAGTTATTTGTGACAGCTTGTGCCTTTTCAGTGTCTTCTCTGGTTTCTGTAAATGGAAGAAATTATCATCATCTCTTTACGGCTGCCAGCTATGACTGCTTTTGAAAGCACTTCCAAACCTTTTCTAAGGTGCAGGCAGATCATCTGGCCCTAAGCCTGCTATGAACTTAACAATTTGAGTAGTGGCTACACCATAGCAATTATTTATGTTCTTTAAGCTCTTTGAAAAAAAACAAAAAAATGAAGCACTCTGTAAGCATTAAACATCTGTTCATATGGCAACACGAGCGTTCCCAGGCGAGCGCTTGCACAACGCTGAAAGGTCGAAAATGAACACACTTTTAAGAAGCACGAAATTCAGGTGTACTCAGGTCTCCTTTCTGCACTTTGCCCACTTGTCATGTCCACATCACTCTGACAAGTGAAGCTCCCTGGATGAGTTGGGATTAACAGGAAGGGGGAAGCTGAACACTGCAAGCTTTGAATAGAAATCCAAGGTGGCTTTTGTACTTGGGACCCTTTCACCTTCTCCCTGTGTCTTCCCTGCATCCTTCCCCCAAGGAAGTGTCCGAGTCTGACAGGAATCAGAAGAAATCTTGCAGCAACCCTTTTGGCATTTAAAGCCCCGCTTCCAGCCGTGGATTCTGGTAGAGCTGTCGTCTCAAAGTTCTTACCATGCCTCTAATGTGCCTGTCATAATACAGAAAAACTCAGATAAAGCTGGTAAAGCAATTCCTTTCTGACCATAATGTACCACCTGACCTCAGGGACCAAATGTAGGTGGCTAAACTGGAAAGCCAGTTTGATTCCCTTGTTACATTCCCTACTGCAGGCATTTAGAGTGACTCTTTGGGAGAGCTGCTGCTTTTCTCCACTGATACATAAGGGAGGTAGTAGGAAGACTCTTAATTCCTTACTTAATTTCAAAGTTATACAGTGTGATAGTATTCTCTGCTCCTGCTATGGCTCACTGCAGGATGTTCACCTGAGCTCTGAGGCAATTTAATAATTATGATGTGAATTGGAGGGAGATGGGTTTTAAAGGCTCTTTGCCTTTAATACTGCAATAGTTTTCTAGCTTGAAAAAATGACATGCACAAATCCACTGTGTTGCTGCATGTAGTCTCTAGACAACAACAGTGGTGTTCAGCCATGGAAAATTATTTGCTTGGACAAAGATGAATGGTTCTAGAGTAGCTTTCTAACAAAGGACAGGACAGAAGCAGGTAAAACACCTAATTCCTTTCAAGACAAGTGCCTTTAGGTTTAGGGAGAGCGTTTTGTAGCACTAATGGGCAGCCAGGCACCAGATGCCCTGCCTTGCCCTTTTTCTAAGGGTGTGGACCTGCCACAAAGAGGACAGAGTGGAAGATGATGTCATTCTGAGATACTTATCCATTCCAGCCCTGCCTTTGCCTGTAAAAAGGCTTAAATGGGTTTTGTTTATTTCTTAATTCTGGCTTAATTCTGATAAGAGGTTTTATGGCTGTGGGCTAGGTAGGTTTGTTGCACTACACTGGCTGAAAGGTCATAAAGACAGCCATCACTGAATTGTATCTCTGGTTTCCCAAGACTATTCTCTTCATTTTACATAGAAGTACTTCAGCCACAAGCCCACCACACTTCTCAGCCACACTTTACATGATTATAATGTAGTAATATAATTAATAACATTAAATCACGTGTCTCATAAATAAATCTCTAAATCAGAGCGATGCACCAAAAAATCAAGTTACATAAAATTAATGAATTTTGACAGAAATCATGCAGCTTGTAATTTATTTTTTTTTTTAATATATAGGGAAGGCTCAGAAGAATATATACATTTACTTTAATCCCAAATTGGTGTCTGGGACAATGCCCTCTGCCAGTCAGTTTTAATAGAAACATAGGACCTGCCATGCTCCATTAAACCCATGATCCATCAAGTCTAATATTGTCCCCTCTGCTTGGCAAATGCAAGATGCTTCAAAGGAAGGCAAATTGTCTGCCATGCACTTGGCCAATTTTTCAATTTGAATAGTCCATTGTGCAAAAGCCACTCCATCCTTCATGTCAAGTCCTTGTCCCATGTGGTTGCAAATGTTAAAGTAATCAAATGGCACGAATGACCCAATGTACTGGTTTAATATTTTAATAACATTTAAGGCTGTGTTTATGCTCTGGTTGGGTCTGTTTCTCTTGAACTGTCAATTGTTTTTGTGCACAATGCTGCTCACATTCATTCTCATTACCTCTCTCATTTCTATTTCAATTCAGTAGTTGAATAGATCAATAGAATTCACAAATCTCCACAATTCTGCGCCAGTATTAAAAAAATCACTTCTGATTTTAAATAGACATTAGAGGCTATTTCTATTAAACAGCTACAAACAGGATGCACTGATCAGAGCCTTGCAGGAGGGCTCCACTGAATTTCCTTCATTTGATTCATATTCTGTTGTTGCTGAACTGGGTCCAGATGCCTCAGTAAGAATACTGGTAATTATTGCTGCATTGTGTGGAGATCGCAGCAGAGGGAAAAGAGGAAAGATGGGCAAAGTAAAGGAATATAAGCAGGGAACTTGCAGCATGGGAACAAGCAAGCTTTATGTGCCCCTTGGAACCCAAAATTTCCTGCTTAGTTTTCTTCATGGGATGTACAGCCAGGTTTAACATCTCAGTATCTGAGAGGGATCTTTCCATTCCTGCAAGTCAAGGGCATCCTTGTGCCTTGTCTCTGGATTTTATTTGTGGTTTCCACAAAACTGGATGCTAATTATTTAATTGGCTCAGCATATCTAATCTAATAGGGCTGCAGGGAGACACTGCTGAGGACACTGTCTAGCAGTCCTTTCAGCATCTAATGAGCTGTGTTGTGTTAATTGTGGGAATGTCAGAGGGAGAAAAGAGCAAAAATGCACTCATGCCTCATCCCCTCTCAATATCTACCTCCTTTCTGTGGTGATGTCACCTCTGAAGATGGCTGAAAAAAGCTCTTGCCTTCTCCTCAAAATATTTCAGTAATTTCCTACTTATCTCACTGGTTTGGGGACAAGTCAGTGCATCATCCTTGGCCTTTTTTAGAACTTTCTTTGTGTTCACAGTAATTTTCACACTCTCCTTTCTACAATGCAAATGTTAGAAATTTGTGAGGCTCTTGAAGATTTCTTTTTTTAATCTAATACTGCAGGTTAGTTATTTTTTTCTTGATTACATGTGTAAAAGGGATTTTATTAATTTGAGAACCCAATTTTGGCCACAAGGCAAACTGTTAAAATGCTTCTGTAAGTCTTTCAACATACTGGTTTTACACAGAGGATGTACACTTAATGTATATTTACTCACCTGATTTTAACAAGCCCTTGAATAACCTTTGGATCTCTTCAAATTAATTCTATGCCCACATCAAAGTCCACAATGTGCAGATTCCCAGTTTTCCAAAATCTCTGACTTGCCAGACACACATTTCTGTCAACAGCTGTCCCATCTGATAAGGAAAACGTTTGCATCACTTTTCCCTTATAGACTAATTTTGATGCTTAGGATTTCAATTTTTCAGGGCTTACTGTACCTCTGATTATTTAGATGAATTTCCTTTGAGCTCTCTATTGGTAAGAAAAATCTGTTAGCTGAACCTGGAAGCTGAGGGGGTGGGATTCCTAGACAAAGCCCTCATTGTTGCACACAGTTTCCACACAGCAGCTCTGGTAATGTAATGAAAAATACTGAGGGAGGTAGAAATACTTCTATTATGGGTATATAAATGCTTTCTGCAAGAAAGACACTTCCTTGTGTCTGTCTGTCATGTCATCACAAAATACTTGGCCTTCTACTGAAGCTCTTCTGCTGAATAAGCACCTCAGGTCTCATCATCTGAGTTTTAATAGGAGCTGCAGTTGCAGTTTACTGCTAAAAACCAGGACATGGATGTTTTAAAAATTAATGCAACATGTGAGGGTCTCTTGAGTTTTACCTTTTCTCCTTAATTTGTCTGAGGTACCAGTCCAGGTGGACTTGGCTCTGCTCTGAAACCCTAGGAAAATTTCTCCCAGCTTTTCATGGATTACTGTTTCTACTGAAAGCCAAATATGAATCTCAAACTTCACTGAAAGTGATTGCAGTGGGATTGATGAAATTGATCTGAACTCACCAAAAAAAAAAAAAAAGAAAAAAAAAAAAAGACAAGATCTTTAAAGGTTTTTTAAATTTCCTTATTTTGGAAAGTGAAGTGGGAAATGTGATGTTTATACCTCTGTGTCAGCACCTGGTCACACACTCTGGGGTACTAAAGAGACCAGGGAAAGACATGAGTGCTAAGGTTCTTTTTCCTTATTTTTAATTCTACAAACTTCTTCCTTCCCAAAAACATGTATTAATTCAGTGTGACATTACCTGTTATTGACCACAGAAGAGTTATTCTAATTTTCATGGCAAAAGATTTTGTATCTTCAATATATTCTAAATTGTCTGCAGGGAATAATTTATAATAATGTATCTCTCTTCTCCCACACTTTATCAACTTCCCTGTCAGTTGCTTCCAAGATTGTTACCAGCAAGTGTAACAGGAACAGTCTTTTTCCAAATATCCTGTTTGCTTGTGGTTTTCTTCTTTTTGTTACTGAGCACTTCTCAGTTGCTAGAAATGTTGGCATTTCCTCACTCCTTTTTATGAAAAGTGGCTTTTCTTACATACAAGGCAGGGAAACTGTGACAAAAATAAATACAGGATTTTTGTTTTCATTTCATAACACAGAATGTGGGATCCCCAACCTTACAGAACACCTGAACTTGCCATGTTCTATGCTATGGCAAAGCAGGGTGTTGGCACCTGGGGCTGCTTTAATCAGACTTCAGGCTTCACCACGCCTCTGACATCAATTCTGATTAATTCCTAATGAATGTCTCTGCATCTTAGCTCAGAGGTGAGATGTGGCCTCTTTATACAAAGTTTATTACAGGAGGCTTAAGGTTTACCCCACCAGTTGCCAATATCATCTCGTGCTCCCCTGGGAATGATGATACTCAGAGTGCTCAGCCCTTCACTCAGCACTGAACAGCATTTCAAGGGTAGGAAGTATTTGGTAGAGCTGAAACATGATTTTTGCTGTACCAGATAATGAGGGTTTTTGGTTTTTTTTTCTCTTGGCCCCAGATGACTCTGGAGCTGCACAGGAGGATGTGTTCCCACTTTGGAGCTGCACAGGAGGATGTGTTCCCACTCACAGCATAGCTTCAGTGCTTAGCAGGATCTTCCTTTGATCTCTTCCCCCTTGTAGCTGTCCATGCCTCTGTTGCAGGATGGAAAGCAAGGGTTTGGGATGACCCCCTGAGTTGCTGTCACTCAAACAGAGAGCTCCTCTGTTGGAGTGTTATCACCCATTCCAGAGCAACCCATGGAAGGAAAGATTACATCTTTAATGCCACTTTAATGCACTGGGGTATTTGCTCCTCTTCCAACCAGAGTTTAATGCTCTGAGGTATGGCAAGTAGTTCAGCCCAGATGGTGTTTATCCAATGATGAGATTTAAGGAAAGTAGGCTCTGAACTATGACAGAATCAGGCAATCTTTCAGTCAAAAGTGCCAGACACCCTGGATGAGGGAGCTTAGAATGGTGCAAACCTGGATGAAGGATTTTTTCTTCCTCAGGGAGCCACGCTTGTCACTCAGATTTGTCTTTCATACCGGTGAGCTGCTGCTTAAAGTTGTTTCTGCCAAGGAATCACAAGTAAGAATGTGTCTACAGATTAAAATATATTACAACACAAAATAGCATGGAAAAAGCCACTTGTTTCTGGGTTAAAAAATCACTGTGACCTGTTTTAATTCACCACTGGACCTTTTTGCCTCTTGCTATTATTTTTATTATGTCCTGCTTCCCCTGTTCTGATCTCCACAGTGACTCAAATCCCCCAATTAGAAAGAGATCAAACTGTGTCCAAAAATACTCAGAATTAATTACTTGCACAGGATGGAAATCATTGATAACTTGCAAAAATAAGAGCTACTCTGCACTCCACACACCCATTGCAACCCTTAGCCTCCTTAGTTGAAACACTGGAAATATCCACGCAATAACTCTTGCTATCAACCAGCAAGGGGACAGGAAGGCACATTGCGCTCACCCACCCATATTTGAATCACTGTCAAAAAGAAAAAGGATTTGTTAAAGATGTTGGCTTGTGACAATAAATTTACTTATCACGTGGTTCCCAGCACTCAGCTGTAGGCTAAGGTTCATGTTTACATTTTTAAGGAGTATTGGCTGACACAGGGACAGGAAAACACATCTAAGGAAAAAAAAATCCAGCCTTTATATATAAATGATAAGCAAATCTTAGGAAAGTAAGCTTCATAGAGGTTATAAGCTACATACAGTCCCTAGGGCAATGCAGAGATAAGGGAATTGATTCTGCAGTCCCTTTCCAAGTGGCACTTTTGCTAACTTGTAATTTCTACTAGTAGGACTGAAAAGAGAGGAAAGAAACCTAATTGGCACGGGCTCAGGAGCCTGGGGATTTGTTCAAAAGTGGATTGGATTTGTCTAAAGACATACCTGGCTTGCCTTAGGAAGAAAGGAACTAATAGGTGCAAATATGTAAATGTACAGATAGTTGCCACTTAATGCCAAAAAAAAAGAAAGAGAATTTGTCCATTTTCTCTTTGAAAATGTAGCCAGTGTCTCTCTAATGGTAGCACTGGCACCTCAGTAGCCTCCTATTATTCTAAAGTAGCCCACATAATACCACTGCAACACACAGCTGCGAGGGCCTGGTTTGCAGTAGGTGATTTGACAGCATTTTATACCCACTCACTTCACATGGGCCTGAATGGCTGCACAGGGTGCCTGAAATTACAGGCTCAAGTCTCAGGAATGTGACTTTTCATCTCATGTAAAAAGCCTTAAACCATAATATTAGTTCTGAGCTTGAGATCTGCTTACATATCAGTGACATCACATCACTCCTTTTTCCTTCATGCTGATTTAACCTGTTTAGACTTTCATAGAAGTCCTTGATGTAGGAGCTAAATGTCCTTGAAAACGTTGGGTTCTTGGCAAGTAGGCAAATTCCCAGTATGAGGCAAAGAAGGCCAATTTTGCTTTCATTACACTGTTGCTATTCCCACCAACTTCCCAATTTTTGTGGAAGTAGTACACACACGTTAGAGAAGGGTTCAATGTACTGCACGACCTGGATTCTATTTCTAGCATTACCATGAGTGTCTTTTTGCTTCTCTTCACCCATCACTTCAAGCAAATAAAAACCAGTTTTTTCTCTTGAGGGAAGGTACTCTTCCTTTTTTTTTTTTTTAAATAAAGCAGAAAAATAATAATTTGGCACGTAATATACAAAGTTGTTCCACAAGAGAAATTGTTACTAGAAGTTTCTTGCATCTTGCTGGTTCTTGAATCTAAATCACTTGCCTTCAACACGGAGGTCTTAGTGTCTACAACACAATTTTCAACAAACATTGATTTATTTTTAGGTTAGATTTATTTTCAAATTAACAGTGTTAATGTACCTGTCAGAGAAGTTCTGGTAAGGGGTAACCCCAGGGCATAATTCCCTAAATGATCTTTTCCCCCATCACTTTTCCCAATCTTATTTAAGATTATATCTGAGCATATCTACTCATTTAAGTGCTTCATACACCTGCAAGGTCTTATTGCTATGGTAGTTTAGTCTAAGAACCTGAATATCTTTCCTGATATTTTGTCATAATAAATGCTAGCTGTGCTATCTGTTTTCATATTTCAGAGTGTCATTCACTCAGCTTAAAGATGCTGAAAAAGAATGGGAGAGAGAAATAGAGAACCCTGCTTCTGGCAATATTTCAAGGAAATGTATTGCTGTGGGTTCTTAGGAGACACTTTGTTTCACTTTAGAAAAGCTATGTCTTGATCATTCCCTTGCAGTTGAAGAACACTGCCACTGGAAAATGTTGAAATCTGAATTGCAAATATCTCATAATTTTGAGGAGGATACAAAAAATTCTGCCAGAGAGTAATCAATCCATATAAACAAAGCCCTGTCCCACTCCAATTCCACCCTGTCTTGATCAAGTCAGTCTGGCAAGAACAATGAGGGATTGTATTTTGACTGCAATTCCAAATCAAACATGAAATAGTTATGGCATTAAATCCATGGTCTAAAAGAAAGTGATGAATAATCTAGCACCTTTACAAATAAAATACCACACCTGTTACATTTCCCTGTTAGCTGTAACTCTTTGGGGCTTTTCTACTCCTGCTCTGTCCTCGGGTTAGTGTTGCTTTCATTATTTCACTCCTGTCTAAGCAACTTCCAGGAAGCATTTTTCTAGATTAAAATTACATCACTTCCAAACCCTGTAAATTCAAGTCAGCATTCACAAAATATACTGGATTGGCAGCCTTTGACTGTAAAGTCTTTACCCAGCTGAATCTACAGCCAGCACAAGCTTGCCTGTCTTGCTCTGCTTGGTATTTCAAATTTATTCATCTTTTCTCCCTCACTTTCTTCAACTTGGCTATGTTGACATCTATTTGGTACTATGATAACATGAAATATTTTTAAGAATAAGTATTTAGAACATTGGCATTAATGAAATTATAAATGCTTTCAAAAACATGAGCCACGAACAGGAATCAGTTTTCTGGGACATTTAGCCCTGACCAGGATTTTGTAGGTACAATTTCAGTGCTTTTAGATCTTTCACTTGTTCTGCTGTTTCCAAAGTGCAGATTCATGATTTTATTTGTTTGAATTTGGAACTTCAGAGCCTCAACCACACCACCAAGGCACAACAATGACTATGAAATTCTTACTGTCAGGTAAGGCAGTGATGGCTGAAGTTTAATCATAAAAAGATTCTCACATCCCTGTTCCAATGGTAGCAGCCTGACACTTCCAAGTGTGGCAAATTTTCTATAAACCATTTAACTGACCAAGATAATTACCCTACACATTCCAGTTAGAAATATGCATTATTTCCAACATTATAACCATACAAAGTACATTTGAGATTTGCAATGGATTCTTTAGTTTGCCATGCTGGCTGGCTTTAGGTTGGATCTCATGGAAAGAAACAAAGAGGAATTTTATACTTAATCTAAGCACATATTAGGAACCATGTATTTCAGCTTGGTGGCTCTGTAACAGTATGGAGAGAAAGAAAAAAGGATTTGGTAAATTATTTTTACATTACCCTTGTCCTTAAGTACTAAGATTACTCGGGGAGTTATCACCTTACCCCTCGAAATGGAGAGACGTATCATGAAGGCTTCTGCAAGGATGATTTCCAAGTCATCCTTCCAAGGATGAATTCCAAGGTATTGTCAGTGACCTGGATAACAAAATAGTGGACATGACCTTTCATTATAGGAACAGCAAACCAATCTCTATTACACAACACTCAAATTCTGAAAAAACACAGCATACAGAACGCAATTCAAATTAGTGATGGGAGGTGCAATGGAGAAAGCAAGAATAAGACTTCCTTAAAACTAAGAACTAATATTAAAACAATTTTCTACCCCAAACAAACCTTGATATGTGAAAGCCTTGCTCTGAGCATGCATTTGTGAGGCAAGAGCATTTCTCATTGACTTTCAGCTGTACTTTTTTATGTTTTGTTCTCAAGGGAAATGCTCAAGGCAATTGAAAGCCCATTCCTGTAGCCCCCTGTAATAACAGAGGGCTTTTTTTTTATTAAAGGAACACAATTTTCTGAGTTGAAGGATCCCTCCAAGAATACAAGGCTTGATGCAGACAGATTGTGCTCTAAAATGCATAACAGTGATATGGATGTATAATTAGGTTAGACACCTAGGCTGCCTTAAATTAATAACCACAAGCACTTCAGAGTTACAGTAGCTACACAATATATTCGTTTCTTGGAGAGCAAAATTTGCTCTATCGTGCACGTAATGCCAACTGAAGCTCAAAGGGCTTTTGCATGTGATGAAAGACATAAAAAAACACTTTCCTAAACAGTTCAAGATGGGAGTAAATTAAACTGACAAAAACAAAGCCCAATTCTTCCTTCAAAGCTGCAACTGAGTAAATTATCTCTGTGAAACCCTTGGTTGGCTTTTCCTGTGCTTCACGAGGACAAACTGTGTACATACGGAAAACAAAAAAAGGCAGAACCAGGGATGGCACTGAAAACAGGGTGAGCTAATAAGTGTTTTACACTAAGACTACTTGAGAATTTCATCTTAGTGGTGATATGTGGATTGAAAGTCTACTTTCTCTGAAGTAGTTGGAAAGCTTACATAAATTTCAATTTCAGCAGCACCTGAATGCAGATTTGGAAAGAAGCTTAATGGAAATTTAAACCGATACTGCCCCAAAAAAGTTTAAAGCAAGAGAAAAATGGCATCTCAGCAGCATGTAGACAAAGTAATGGCTTTATTATATATAAATTAACACATGTTCTCTATACGTACCTACCGTTCTGTATGTTCTGCATACAAAAGCACATAGGCTCTGTCTTGATTTTAAAAGGGTTGCCCTCCTGTCACAAAATAATTTTCCCTGGGAAATAACATACCCCCCAAAAAACCTCAAAAAAACCTCATAATAATGGAGGAGGCAATACATCTGCGTAGGGCAGGAATTTTTGTGACTGGGGTCTATAGAGCATAATTAGTTCTGATTACATGCCATGGGCATCTCGGCATCCTCCCACTGTTTTTCAGCTTGGCACCGCACGGAACTGAAGTAGTAAAGCCTAAGGCAGAGACATCTGGAACACTTTGGGGAACCTCGGCTCGCTCGGTAAGTCAGTCAAAAGCGCCTCTTTTCTACCTGAAAATTTCAACTTCAACTGTTTCCAGTGTGGGGCTGGGCATTTAAGTACCTGCCAAGCTCTGTGCAGGTTTGGCCGAGCTGTTGGCTGCTTTTGGGCCGTCCTGGCGAGAATTCCCTTGCTGCTGGCAGACCCCCGCCTCATGTGGCTACCGGGGCCAAGGAACCCGGGCTCCCTCAGGACTGGGCGCCAGCTTTGCGGGCACCTCCTGAGGGCTCCCCTCACACCCGGCTTAGCGGGAACGGGATTCACCTCAGGCCAGCGGCACCGGCGGGCGGGCGAGGGACATTTGTAGCGCTGCCTCCCCCTCACGCCCCCGCCTCTCCCGGGCCGTGAGGGGCGGAGGTGGGACGGGAGCGTCCCCTCCTCTCCGGAGCGCCCGCTGCGGGAGGCGGGTGCGCTCTCCATGGCCCCGGTGCCTCCGTGACGATGCCGTCCTAGCGAGGGATGATGACAGGCAGAGGAGGAGGAGGAGGAGGAGAAGGAGGAGGGGGGCAGAGCCGCCGCCGGCAGCCCTGTCTCTTGCTCGCCTCCCCGGCACTTCCCGGCTCCCGCTGCCGGGCTGCGCATCGCGCCGCCTTCCCGACGGGCGGCGGGGTGGCCGTGGTTTTGTGGTGAGGGGTTTGTCCTCTTCAGGTGCTCTGTCCCCCGCCGGGAAGGGCTTGTGTCTCCCTCCTCCTTCTCCTGCCGCTTTCCCCGCCGCACACGCTGCCGGACGAGGCCGGCCGGGAACGGGAGCAGCGGCCGCCGCGGCTGCCTGAGGGGACCCTGACCATGTCGAGCAAGAGCAGGAAGAGCAAGGAGCAGGGGAGAGTGACCTTCCCCCCGCAGCAGGAGGAGGAGGAGGAGGGGGCAGAGGAAGAGGAGCAGCAGCGCCGGCGCCGCGGCTGGAGAGGCGTCAATGGGGGGCCGGAGCCCCCTCCGCCGCCGCAAAGAGCTGTCAAAACCCTCCGGGAGCCCTACGGATACTACCCGCCCCCAACTTTTGCCAGCACCATGTAAGTGGGGCCCGGGGGGGTGTTCGGAGGGGGCCGCCCGGCAACTTCCCCGGAGCAGGGATGCGGCTCCCGGCGAGTTTTGGGCCCGGGGGCGCGGCCCGTCCCGGCCGGCCCCGGCAGCGCGGGCGGGAGCGAGAGCGGCCGCGGGGCACCGAGTGCGCTGAGGGCATCGTCCGGCCCCTGCTGCCCTCGGCCCCCTGCACAGCCCCGCCGCTTGGCTTCTTCGGCCTCAGGCGGGGACAGGTGTGTGCCGGGGCAGAGAAGGTTCCATCCCTTCCTTTCCCTCTCACTCCCCCTCTTTTTTTCCCCCCCGAATACAAGCGTAGCTGGTGAGAAATTGCCCAATTATAGGCTCAGCTAAGGTTTGGAGAACCCATTCCTAACGCATCTGCTTTATCCTGATGTATTTTTTTAAATCTGTGCTGAAATAAAACCAAATTCCCCACAGAAATCTAGGACACCTGTGCAGAAAAGCCTTAGTTCTGGAGATGCACCTTATCCTGTTTGGATGTGCTCTTCCAAAATTTCCTTTTATTTTCAAAGATGCAGTCACAAACATCTCTCTGTCTAGATCTATAAAGAGACGCTGCCCGCACAACTAGACTTACTGCAAGATAAATGCATTCAATTTCACTAGTAGGGATGTTAACTTTCTTTTCCCTGACTTGCAAAATGTAGGTTGTCTATGAATTATTCGATAATTTTTAAAAAAGCGCTGCAGTTTAGGTAGAATTAACCTCAGAGGATTCCTTGACTATTTTATATTTTCAGGAGGACATTTAGTTCTTAATTAAATATTTCAATTACCAGATAGCAAACACTGATTTTTAAGATGAGATATTCAGCATTTGTAGAAGCCTTAATTAAAATCACCCCAGAGACAACAGTAAAATACAGAAATAATTAGGGTAGCGCTTAGAATAGGATAACCACAAATAAAAGTGGTGTTTACCATGCCTGTACAGAAATTCTTCACAAATACCCTGTGCCCAGCAATTTGCACTTGGAGTGAATTGGTCTTTCACATGTCTTCGGCTGTCAGAAAGTTAGTTGTGCTTGAGTTACTTGTCTAGACTCCCATGCAGATGATGGAATGGGAGAGGAAATAGCAGTGGGAAAGGCAGCATAGTCATTTATCTTCTTTTTTGGAGGTGCCTGTCTTTATCTGCCATAAAAAGAGACTTGGACACATTATTTTTAGACAGTTGAAGCTGGTTCAGATGGATTATTAGATATGAATCCTCAGCTTCTGGGTCCCAAGTGTCCTTCTAGAAAGGTTGACATATTCCTGTGTTTAAGAAATGGGTACTCCACCACGGGGAGATCAACCTGGAGTTCAGTTTACACAGCTATAGGTGTTTGAGCCTGGAGTCAGCTCTGTCTCATGGAATTGCTCCCTGGTAGATAATTCTTGATATCCTGGGAATCCGTGAGCCCAAAGGACTGACAGGAGGGCTGACATGGATTAATGTAGTAGGAGTGTATTGAACTGTTGGGGCACAGAGGCAAAAGACACACAACTGGTTTTGCCCTGTTATGTGCCTGTGGTCATCCTTGGCATAGCAGTGGGATTTTTCTCCTGGAGTAACATTCTGTGTTTGCTGCTAATGCCTAAAATCATTGTGCATGTTAGTGAGATAAAGATGAGCATCCACGTGCTGCTGATGTGCTCGGATTGACACATGTCAGGCTTTAGCAGGCACAGGGTGAGAGTTCTTGCCTGGGAGGATTTGTAGTCTAAATATTCAGCACAAGGTGTAAGGGGAAAGAGGCAGGAAGATGTGAAGTCGTTTGCCCAAGAAGGCAGACCTCGTTGGGTTTTGAAATCTCCGAAAGCAGTAGCCTGTGCGAGGTGCCTGTCAGTGTACAGCTGGCTCCCTCCTGTGCCAAATATTGCTGGAAAAAAAAAGTAATTAACCTTGGATTCCCACTAAGATTGCAGACTGGATGCAATACTTGTTTCACAGAGCACTATATGCCCCAGTGGGGAAAAGGTGGACAAAACCTGTAAATTAAAGGTAGTAGGCATCAGATACCTGACTTCCTGAGTCTCTCTGAAAATCACAGAGCACAAAGAAAGAACTAACTTTCAAAGGAGCTTTAGAATTCTTTGTTGGTATAGCCCTGTTAACTTGGTTCTTTCCTGGTGAGATATTTGCCTTGTTCTGTGTGTGCATAGATGCCCTCCTGCCATCAATATTTAGAGCTTTTTTTTCCCCCAGGAATTCAGATGGTTGGTAGTTTCCTTTGAGAAGTTAGTGAAGAGTAATGGTCAGAAAAAACTCTGCATAGTTTTATGAGGCAGGAGTTTATTCCATCCCTTAAGTCCATGTACACCTCCTCCTGATATCTCACTGTATTTTTTTTTCCTCATTTTTTTGGACTAAATCTTTCCAGTATGGAGCCAGAACTTCTGTGAGATGACACGAGGGCATTTTGGATGATGGATTATGTCGTTTCAGACCAGTGGGGGAGTATAGACCTCAGTCTGATCTTGCAGCTGGCCTGATTTATGTTCTGCTGTTCAGCTGAATTAGCCTCCCTCTTCTGGAAAGCCCAGGCAGTAGCTCCACAGAAGGGAAAAGGAAGCTCTCATTTAATGCCTTTAGGATTTGGTGCAGGGACTCCCAAATTATTTTGGAACATGAGCCAACATGCATGAAGGAGACACTGGTGTTAGTGGTGAAGAAACAAATTTACCAGTGGCCCACTCTGACCCATGGCTGTAGCAGAGCTTGGAGAGATGGGAAAGCCTTCCTTTTGGAGAGGCAGTGAGGATGGAGGATTGCCCTTCTGGCACTGCTTGTGGCCCTGCTCAGAGCCAGGAGCCGCTTCCTCACATGGAAGAGCTGTTTCTTTCTGTGACAGTAACAAATGAAACACTTGAGATTGCTTAGTTTGAGAGATTTCAGGAGTCATTAGCTACAACGCTGCTCTTATATATCTGCATGTCTGAACACTTCTGTAAGGCAATTACCAGTCTTTAATTTTAAAGCTGGGACCTCAGAGGTGACTTTTGGCAGAACAAGAGGCACAATCTGCATCTCCTGCTCAGCTGACTCCGGTGTTGTTGCTTTTAAACGCCGTTGGCATGATGTAGTTATCGGATCTGTCTGTTACCATTGGACTGACTGCCTTTCCTTTTCAGGGCTAAAACGGAATCAGGATCACTTATGTGCTGTAGTTTAGCAGGGGGGTAAACTGCTTGTAAATTGTTGATGCCATCTTTTATTGCATGTGATAGTTCAGGGAGAGTAACAGCCTGTTCTCCAGCACAAATTGCTCTACGGATCTGGGAAGGCCCAGGATGAAATCTCTGTTTCTCCTGCTGCTCTCCTTTCCTTTAAAATCGCTTATGCTGCCTGCAGTGTTAAAAAGTAGACGTAGAAACAAGACTTTAACTCTTTTGGATTGCTGTAGATAATGAGCAGAATAAGGAAAAAAGAAGTTTCAGGTCAGCTCTTCATCCCATATTTCTTTTCTGCTGCAGTTCTAGATTGAACATGAAATGGGCTAGGTAGAGTAACAGAGTGGAAATCTGTAATTAAAACAGCCCATGGTAGAAGCAGGGGGATTGTTGTGCTTTTTCCAGCCCTTTACAGTTGCTGTGCTTGCTCAAATGTTGCCTTGTACACTCCTTGTGGGAATGACTCTGAGGCAAGGATATGATGCAATGTAAGGTCATAGTAAATGTGATGTATGCAGAAAACAGGAGACAAGTGGACATTGATTGTTCAGTGGAAAAATCTTTTTTTTTAATAATTTTTTATTTCCCATGTGAAGGTCATACATTTTAAATTAAAATATTTGAGGTAAGCATAAGCATGTTATAATGTGGGATAGGTTTTTGTGTCTTTTTTACCAGGTCTATAATGAATGAATTAATTGTTGAGAGTGCACATAACATGGCTCTGAGAGCTTGTGATACTTACTGTCAGGTAAATGTCTTGAAAGGTGGAAGTTCTGCTGCAAAGCAGAGCTGATGAATGAGTGATTCTGAAGGTTGGTGTACACTTCCTTCCTTCCTTCCTTCCTTCCTTCCTTCCTTNGGCCAAGTGAAACATGTCTAGATGTGGTGGGACAGGTGTGCTTCACTTAACATGACTGATCTCCAATTCATCCCTCTTTATCTCTACTGACTAATTAATACAGAATAATTGGGCATTTTTCTTACTTGGTTCTTTCGTGGGGTTTTTTTGCCGTGCATTCTACGGATATTTTTGTATTTTTGTGTGTGTGTTCTTTCAACTATTTGGAACAATTGGGAAGAGGAGCATCATGATTCCCATCTCTCTTTCCCTCTTTTTTAAATGTAGATTGTCAGCACCTTACAGAGACGAGGCTGAGTCTTTAAAGGCTTTGGAAATAGAACACAAGTAATTAATGCACACTTAGTTCTATTTTAATCATATTTTTAAGCCAGACTAATGATGTTGAGAGATGCATCTTGAGATTTGCTGGTTTGATTATTTCAGATGGCAGATAATACATATAAAATAGGCTGAAAATGGTCAAACACTTAAAACTAAAATTCTAACTATTTTATTCATACTTTGGGATAGATAAAAATATTAGATGTAAGAAAAGGAAAGCAGAAAATGGAATAGGAGACCCGATACCTGATTGTTGCAGGCATTACCCTGACCAGAGCTGTGCCAGCTTCTTTGAATTTGCTGAGGGAACAGTGGAAGAAAAGAGGGGAGAAGTGTGGATGAACACAACAGCCTCATGGCCCTATCATGCTGCACAAGACTTTTTGCTTTTCAGGTTTTGGGGGACATCTTGACAATATTTTAGTCATTAAAATACCAAGCATCGTGCAGCTTTATTTTGAGAAGGTATTGCAGTCACTTCGGATACATCATTTCTGTCACAAAGTTCACAGTTAAGGATATCTTCCTTATTAGGAAGCCACTCTTGGAAGGACACTTTTGAAAGGATATGTGTCTCTCTACAGAAGTCAGATGAATCACCTCAGTGATCACCCAGATAGTGGGGTTTGAAAGGAAGGTAGATGAAATGAAAATAAATGTCATCTTTCAAAATGTGCTGAAAAATTATACAGGATATATAAGGACAAATGTATTGTGTATTTCATAAGAGATAAATGAGAGTCAAAGTGGCAGTTTAGAGTCTTCTTAAAGCAAGAAGTCAGCACGAGTCAATTTGTTTTGTCTTTGTTACATTTTTAATAGCTGTAATTTTTTTCTTCGTAACATTACAGTAAACACTACATTTCAGCACCTGGGTGATTTTGGATGTGTAGAAAGAGTGGAAGTGCAACAGCATAAAGGACAATAAGATCTTGTGTTAAAAGAAACAACGAGAAGACAATGTATCTGGTTTTACTTCTGATTTTGTTGGGGAATAAGATAGCAGAGCAGCGTGGCAGTTCACAGTGTGCACTCTGGGCTGGAGTCTTTATTTCTGAGTACTCCTAAGTGGGAAATATGCCTGAGGTTTAAGACATTAAATCAATTCTGTGTTCAACAGAGTTACAAATCCTCTCTGTTATGCAGCTTTTTTTATAGATTTAAAGAAAGTGATACAGAAATGAAAAAAAAAATGAAAGAATGGATCATGTCATGTTTGCCAGAGCAGTTTTGCCACATCTTTCAAAAAGTAAACAGTAGTTAGCATTGCTTACACTGCAGTGCCACTCAGGCTGTTTCAGGTAGTCCAGAAATGCCAGCCACAGATAAAAAGGTAAAAAGATCAAATGCTTCATCCCAGGAGACACCTGCCCTCGCTAATGAGTTTAACAGTCTCTTTGCTTGATGTGCAGCTGAGATGCCCATTTGTGATCAGGGAAATAAATGCACAGGGCTTGGACTGGGTTTTAGGATGTTTGTAGCTGTGATAAAGTGATTAAGATTTTACATTTAGATGTGGATAGCTGGAAGGGCAGGCCCATCCTTACAGCCTGAATGGAATTAGCCATGCCCAGTGAGACTCCTAGGGCCTGCAGTGCTGCATCCAGCCATGGCAGTGGGCGCATTTTGGGCAGTCTCAGCAGAGCAAAGCTTTCATCACTGAAGGATCCCACCCACCAAAAACAACCCCCACCAGCACTTAGGAGGCTGTTTCTGTCTGTGGATTTGAACCTGCATCAGTTTGGATGTTTACCTTTCAGAGCTGCCCATGCAGGTGCTACTGTCTCCATTCTAATGCAGAGTCCCTGCGTGCCCACAGGTGCCTGTGGCATTTTTCGCTTGGTTCTGCCCTTTTTGCAGGGTTTGCTTAAAAAGGGCTGTTTAATATTTTGGTTTGCCCTTGGCATTCATTACATGGACTCACATCTCTTCTAATGCACTGAGGGTAGAAGGATTAATTTCCTTTTCAGTTTTTCTGTCTGGCCTTTTACTCCTTTGTCTGAGTTTTTCAGCAAAATGAAAAAAAAAATTAATTTTCACAATGCTCCTGTAAAATGTGAGCCAACTGTTCTTTTTCTAAAGATGTGGAACAGAGGCACATAGGACCTAAAAAACAAATCTGGAACTTAAAAGATTTCTTTATCCCTGTGCAGTGTGTGTGTATATATATTTACATCTATCTATATATCTATATCTATAGATCTCGTGTGTTATATGTATTCAAAGCACACCCTCCATTAAGTCATACTGTTTATCAGCAGCACTTGGTGTCTCCATGCCCATCAAATCATCTCAAGGGATCTCTATCCCTTGAGCTACTGCATTAACTGATAGCAACTGGAACTGCCTTCCTCACTATGGAGCTGGACTAGAAAAGGCAAGGGAGATTGCTGACTGGTTTCATACTTACGTATGAAACTCAGCCTCTCATCCTAGGTCCCTTTCCTTTGCAATTTCTATCCAGTTTCACTCCTCTGCACCTCCCCATTCCTCTCTTGTTTCCTTGCCTTGCTAGATCCAGCTCAGCATCCAATCTGCCTGTTCTCTCAGCCAGTACCTTCACTGGCTCGTAATTCCAGTTTCTGTGTTTGCCAAATGTTATAAATACATATTATAAAGTTGGCTTTTTGCAAATATTGGAATGAATACTATATGTATAATTGTACTGTATTGTGTTTTGTTAATAGAGTTTAGAAAGGTGATGAATGTGTTTTCTGATTGTGACATAGTGTGAATAGTGGAAAGACTAGGCTTTTTCTTTGTAACATCTGAGCTGACCAGGCCAAGAATTATGAGAGGGAAGTCATCACCTTATGGCCCTGCAGGAAGGCTGCTAGATTTCTGGGTTTTTTATCAAAATAAAAACACCCAAGACCCATGTTACCAGACAAAGTAGAGCCACTCACAAATAAATCTATCAAATAAAATGATTGGGGATACTTGAAACTGGAAAAAATGGTTTAATATCTCTTGACTATGTAAAACAGCAATCGTTAAAACACAGTAATTGGAAGAGAAAGGTGTGCTTTCTGGTGAGGCACCCCAGCTAGAACATTTGCCCTTTTTGTCTCATAATTGTCTATTTTTATTAAACTTATAAATTTTTAAAGAGAGTGGAACTCGTTTTTCACACAAATTAGCTTGCTCACCCATTCTTATCACCTGTTACCCTTCTCTTTCCTCCCTCTTTCTTCTTTTGCAACTGGTTTCTGTGGAGACTTCATGGATTCCCTGGTTCTCATTTTCCTTTAAAATATCTCACTTTCCTACACCCAGCTTTCCTCTTCCTACTGCAGCAGTTATCCCAATTTTCATTTGTTAACTCTTTGACTTTCCCATTTTTTTTATTATGGTACACGAATGTATACACAGAGTCTCTCAGCTCCTAAAACGGGTGATGTAGAAACAGGCCAACACAATCCATAGCATTGGAGGAGTCTACTGGAGTGAGAGCTGATCTCAGTCTGTACTGGATGACTCCTGGTGTCTGGAACCTGTGAGCAGTTTAGCTGCAGAAAGTCTGCTGAATATGTACGTACTATTGTTTTCCAAAAATTTGTAATTTGACCGAAGTGACTCGTGAGTAGGAGCCTCCAGGTTTAATGTTTCCAGTAGTTACACGAGAAGCTGTGATCAGGCTTCATCATGTGTTGCTTGGCAAGACATCCTGAAGAAAATGTGCTTTCACCTCACTGTTATGTGATCTACTGTCACTATAGGACATGAAATGAACGACACACACACAGTCAGGTCGTCAGGGCAAAAAGAGGGAAGTTTATTTTCCTACCTCGATTTATATAGATCTTGGACAATGACCACGGATTGGAGGATGAGGTTGACACCTCTCCAACCACACTGGTTAAACTAGAAGTCCATCAATTGTCCCTCCTCAAGAGAGGAATGATAAACAAGAAGAACAGTTTACCATAACATCACTTTGTTTATATGAAAATCTGTGAGAAGCTCCACTACAAAAACGAAAACATCAGAAGGCTGAAAAAGATCAGGGTGACAATCCACAACATGGTGAGCATTAAGTATTGCCTTACTTAGACCATCAGCTTGAATGCCTGTGATGGGTAATGTTAATTACTACTGATAGCAGTATAGTAGATGTGTTTTCATTTTATATATGTGGTAAGTGAGCTGTGAGTGAGCTCCTCTGAAGAGGAGGGACGTCTTAAAAGAAATGAAAAATGTTAATAAATCTTGACCATGCTAAGAGAACAGCAGTGGCCTGAGGCATTGAGCCTGTG
This sequence comes from Cyanoderma ruficeps, assembly GCA_008694505.1. NCBI lineage: Eukaryota > Metazoa > Chordata > Aves > Passeriformes > Timaliidae > Cyanoderma > Cyanoderma ruficeps. Next base: position 1,050,769 of record VZDJ01000030.1, on the reverse strand, counting down.
AGTACCTTTAGTTTGCAGACAAGCAAAAGCAATCCCAATCCAGGATGCTGCTTGGCAATAAACGGGCAAAGGACGAGGGACAAAATAACTTGTTTTAGCCACAGGATTGGCAGTCACAAATTACCACCCAACGAAAATTTGTTACCTTTTCCTTGTTTTCTCCATAGGTACATGGAAGAGAGCCCGTCCCTAAGGCGTATGACCGTGATGAGGGAGAAGGGAAGGCGACAGGCCATTAGGGGCCCGGCCTTCATGTTCAACAACAGGGGCACGAGCCTGACGGCCGAGGAGGAGCGATTCCTGGACGCCGCCGAGTACGGGAACATCCCCGTGGTGCGCAAAATGCTGGAGGAGTCAAAGACGCTGAATGTCAACTGCGTCGACTACATGGGCCAGAACGCCCTGCAGCTTGCTGTGGGGAACGAGCACTTGGAAGTGACAGAACTTCTGTTAAAAAAAGAGAACTTGGCACGGATTGGAGATGCCCTGCTGCTCGCAATCAGCAAGGGTTACATTAGGATAGTGGAAGCAATTTTGAATCATCCTGGGTTTTCGGTAAACAAGCGGCTGACTCTGAGCCCTTGTGAGCAGGAGCTGCAGGATGATGATTTTTATTCCTATGACGAAGACGGTACCCGCTTTTCTCCAGACATCACTCCCATCATTTTAGCTGCCCACTGCCAAAAATACGAAGTCGTGCACATGCTGTTGATGAAAGGAGCGAGGATAGAAAGACCTCATGATTATTTCTGCAAATGTAATGACTGTACAGAGAAGCAAAAACACGATTCTTTCAGTCACTCTAGGTCAAGAATAAATGCGTACAAAGGACTGGCCAGTCCGGCTTACCTGTCCCTGTCCAGTGAAGATCCAGTGCTCACTGCTCTAGAGCTCAGCAATGAACTTGCCAAGTTGGCCAACATTGAAAAAGAATTCAAGGTAATGGTGTCTTTGTGTTTCTCTGTCTTTGTTATTGTTTTAAAGTTGCTGCTACTTTGTGTTGTCCTTAGATGCTAAAATGATTCCCTGTGCTTTTACTTTTTCAATTACAAATGCTCTCATCTTATTGTCTCTTTTATTCTTGATACATAAGGCTTTAAAAAGAATTTTTAATTAAATGAAATTGCTTTTGCACCTGCTGTGTTTGGAGAAAATTGGTAAAATTGGAAACTGGAAAAAGTGGGCGTTCTGATAACCTTGCAGCAGATGGAAAACAATTCTGATTGCTGCAGCACACTGTGGACTGTTCCTAGTTACAAATGCTGACTAATAAAAGTGCAGAAAGCAGAAACATTTTGCTTTTCTTGAGGGTACTGCAGCACTGACCTTATTCTGTCTTAATTTGTACTGGTTCTGGCTGGTGTCTCCAAATGGCTAAGAGTACCCAAAGTGGCTTTTTTTGGATGCACCTTTTAGGAATGTCACATGTTCAAAACCAGCTGTTAGAATGCTTACAGATACTGGTCCTCTTACCTGGTTTTCAGCTGCATCTGGTTTTGTAGGTCAGTGCCCTGACTTGCTTCTCCCTCAGACAATTAATGGCTTAGTTAACTGTTGCCCAGTGCTTTTTTTAGTGATTTTTCAGTTCAGTTGGATACCTGGAAAAGGACCATAACAGGCACCTTTCCTCTTCTCTACCCTTCTTCCCTTGCAGCCAAACCCCACAAAAAAAATCAAACCCCAGTAGATTGCTTGTAATGAGAAAAGCTTGGCTTGGGGAATGACAGATTGCTGTCAGTGAGTAAAGATATTCACAGCATTGTCTCTGGATATACCAGCAAATTTATTGGGGTTCTGCAAGGCCAGTGTTGGGTACCACTTGCTAGTTTAATATCTTCAAAAATGATCTGAGAGAGACAAAAGATGCATTAACCTCTCCAAACAGTGGCAAGCACTGCTTACCCTGTGGAGTACTCGGAAGGAATATACAACAACCTGGAGAAAGACAGGCAGAAATTAATAAAGGGAAATGTAACAGAAGAGGAAGAAAACTCCTGAGAAAGAATAGCTCCATATTCAGCTGAGTTGAAATAGAATTTAAAAATAAATTTTCAGTGGTAAGAAGGATCAATGTATTATAACACACACTGATGAAGTGTAAAATTCATCTTAAACCCTTCCTCCCCTTTCTTTGCTGAAGGAACTCAGTTATACCACGCTGTGTATTGTGTAACCTGGCAAATTAGTTGAATACTTCCTCAATGTATTTATTCGGGGAAAAATGTCAGATTTTTCTTTTTCCTCAGATGAAAAGGTGCCCTGCCACCAAAAGCTAAATTAGGGCAAGCTGCACTGTGTTTTTGTTAGGCAAGGATGTAGATGATTAGAACTGCATAGAAAAATTACAGTGAAAATAGAAATTCATGGGAGACTCCCATCTCACAGGTACTAATACCATGCATACAAATTTCATCAGAAAAAAAAATAGCTTGAAATTTTGGAGGACAAAAGGTGAAGTTTTTTGATTAAGCTTCTCATTTCAAACCAGAACTTTAAAAAATTATTTCAGTTTTTACAATGGTAATTCCCTGCTATTTTGGGATGCCTAAAACCCCAAGAAATTCACTGTTTTCACAGATTTCAGTATTTTTGGATAGCACTTAGATGGCTACTAACCTTACCAGGTGTATCAGATGATTCAGTCTTGGCACCTTCAGTAAAAATTGTTCCTGACTTCTTGCTGGCATAGAAATTCCAGCTTCTCGTCCACGTCAAAACATTCCAGTGAAATAATTATTCTCCTCATTGACGTCATATCTCTTTTTTTTCCCTTCTGTTTCCAACAAGCCTGATAGGAGAGCTGAGTATTTTCTTGGAGTCCCTCCCATCTGTAACTGCCTTTTCAGTGCTTTCTTCCCTGTAGATGTGTCATCTGAATGTGTGTGGCTGATAACTTGTGTGCTTTGTCACATCCCAGAGGAGAAGGCTTCTAATCCAGCATTTGCATTCCTGCAGACTTCTGCTGCACCCTCCTCTAGGATCACTGGAAATGCTTGAGTATTCCACTCAAATTCCATCTGTAGCACAGCACTGAGCCGAATTGTTTCAGGGTGGAGAAAAATAGGCAAAATAATTCATCTCTCTCACAACAAAAAAATGGACAGACCTGTTTAAATCATGATTTATCCTCAGTATCTGTGGAATATTAGGGCCCACAATGTTTCCTGGGCATGCTCCGCTTCCAGGATGCAGAGCGCTCCTACAGGAAATACTGCTCTGGGTGGTTTTCCCACAGAGAAAGAGCTTAGGTTGAACCTGTTTAAAAACACCTGAGGGCCAAGTTTCCTGGTAAATGCTTGTTAAATTGAACCTAACATCCATTGCATGTGCAAAGTCCAATCTGCCTCTCTTGCTTACCATTTCCACTAAGATACTCTTATGCACAAACCAGGGTTTGCACAAGTGAATTAGAAACGTGGGAAGGTGGATTAGGCCATTCATTCATGACAGTTCCTCAAGAAAACCTGATTAATTACACTGATTTTTAGGGTTTTGTTTTGTTTTCCTTTTAGAAGTAAGGAGAAAGGATTCAAAGAAACCACAGAGCCCTGATTTTTCTTGGAAGATGCAAGACACGCAGCCAAAAAAAAGTCCTGAAAATTAATAAAAATAGATGAGGAAACTGGAACCCTAAAGATTATTTCATTCTACTCCTTTCATCTCCAAGCTTCCTTACTTCCATTTGTGAAATCCTTGTTTCAACCTGCTGTTTGTCATTTTGCTCTTCTTCATCTATTATGTTTATTTGTGCTTGACACTTATACTCCATTTTGATCTTTGCATCCACTTGTCTTCCCATGTATTCTTCTATTCAGTTCTCTCATGGCTAGGGAATACAGTATTTCTCTGACTTGACTTGGTATTCCTAGTCCCTCTAGTCTCCTAATTTCAGAGACTGCCTGCAGGATTTCAATGACATCAGGAAATTGCAGTTTGATCTCAGTCAAGAATGCTACCAAATCATAAAAACTGGAACTGTATCTTGTCTTAATGCAAATAAGGGACCATTACCATAGTTGGAGAATTATCTTTTCCTGTCCAGTAGCACCACAAAATACTTTGCAATACAAATATTCCCATTTTTTTGTTGTTTGTTTGTTTTCCTGTTCTATTTTTAGCAGACCATGGCCACTGCGGCTTGGCTAAAGGTTTACTAAAGGTTTGGGTTACTAAAGTTAATTGATATTCACCCTCTTCCCTGAGGACTTTAAGGCTGTTACTGCCCAGGGAAGGGAGGATTTCTGGCAGTCGGAACAGCTCATGGAACTTTCCTTTGGAGTCACCGTAGGAAGAGAGAGGACAAGGTAGCTAAAAAGCCTCACGGTTATCTCTTTATACCAGCTTTCAACTAAATACTGTCCTGTGTAAGCAAGCTCAGTTCTCCCAGCTGAAATTGCTCTGGCAAGGATCAAAAAGGTTGTAGTCCTGCTTTCTATAGGATAAATCCCTGTTCCCAGTTTTGCTAAAAGCTCCCAGTGAACCAACGGAAGATGTGGACGTGCATCTAAAAGCAGAATCTGTCAGTGTTCCAAGTAAATTTACATAGTGTTATCTCAGCTGAACTAACAAAGAGTGTTCAAGCTTGATCTAGGTTTAGGCTCAGCTTTTGAAAGGACAGGGCCCAGGTCCATAACCATTAGTGCAATTATGTGCTTGATTTGCATATACAGTTACATGTGCAAACTCACCATATATAGATGTGGTTTCAAAGTGGCCGTTTACCAGCTAATTACATAAATTTATGATTCAGCATAATGACTATGAACTAGTTGTGCATTACTCGTAAACTTTGGTGCTGGCAGGAGTGTGGCTCCTGTAGCAGAACACAGATCCCTACTTTGACTGCACCTGATTGCTCAGTATGGATTTCACACAAATCCTGTGTGAAATCAGCTGAAGGTTTTCTGTCTGTGTGCTTTGTTCTTTGCACACAGACCGATACATTCTTCGTCAAGACTCCAGGTGAATCCACAGGGCAGTGCTTGATGTTATGAGTGAGAACAGAGCACACAAATCTGGGCAGGCTGAGATCCAGCTTTTGATGTGTGTCAGAATCCTCTGAAACTGCTTGTGAGACACAGCTTTGCAATTCCAGTCATCATTGGTTGTCCTGTATGTGTTGGAGTCAGCTGTGGGACCTGGGAAATGCAGGGTGTAGGCTGATATTTTTTGATGTTACAAAGAAGTTTGTGCAAGTGTTAGTGTTGATTTGGTGGCTTCATTTGTATGTTCTCAGGGGTGAGCAGAGGTGATTTGGATGACTGGGATCATAGATTAAAATTTCTGATATCCACACAACACCCTAGAGGTAGAAGGTTGTTTGAGAATCGGGTACTGTTTGTCTGTTTATTTCTGTAAAGCAATCAGATAGACTGGGATAAATTTGATTTGCTAATACTTAGGTAAATAAAGACCTGGAGAGGGAAATCTGACAAGCTTTCCTGCTATAAGATTCAAAGCCAGAGTGGGATATTAAGAATGCACATGCTGGTTTTCAGTTCTCATAACAGCATTTGTGAGTAATGTAGGTTGTATTTAATCCTTAAATTTGACAGACTAAAACCTCATCCATTATATTGTTAATCTTATCTGGCAATAAGCATAACTAGCATAAGCAAGTGGTGTATTTACCAATAAAGAAACATGTCATTCATGTTTCTACTGTTATTCTACTGCTGTTAGAAGAAATCTGGGTAACTCTTGTGGTAGGCAAACAGGCAAAGCATGGAAATAACTCTTGTCATTTCCTAACTATTAGAAATTCCTCATTATTTCTTCTTCTGTTTCTTCACAATTAGCAAAAGAATGAGAAAACACTTTGTGATTAAAGCCTCTCCCTGCAACTGGACAGCCCATGTTCATTCATACAAGGACAAAATTTGGGTTGTGTTATGTCAAAAAGCACTTGAGTAAACTTCATTAAACGTTAATAAGATACCACTTCAGACTGTAGGTTAGATACAAATAATAGTAAAGCAAGTACTCCTTTTTTTTCCTTGGTAAAGTTAAAAGTGCCTGCAAATTCAGGTGAGAGAGAATGTACTTTCTCTTTTAGTTATGTTGTATTATTACTGAAGCCACTGCATGAAACATATCCTCCCACACACTTTGAATAGCAGATGTACAGCTACTGTAACATGGGTTTTGCTCAGCCATCTCCTTTAGTAAATACTTCCTTTAGCTGTAGTGAAATTTGTAAGCAACTCCTGCTTTAAATTAGCTGCTTAAGGAAGAGTGTTCCAGTTCTCACCTATATTTAGGAATTCTTTTGTGGAAACAATCTAAACAACATAGGACTTGAATAAACTGAAGGCATGGTATTGTTTTTAGCTTTATTAGATTTTCTTCAGTCACTCCTTTTTCTTCAGTGAATAAAATCCCCATCTTCTTTTTACATTGTGTCACCTCCTGGTGCTTTGCTTAATATTCTCCATAACCTGAATTCTAGCAGTTTATACTTAGAGTTTTGGCCTCTGTGATGAAGCTCTTTTTTGACTAGGCTGTCATGAAAGACTGTTCCTCTTTTTTTTTTTTTTTTTGACTGCTGCTATTTTCTAGCCACCATCCTGGAGTCTTCTTTTGTAAGATTTTTCTCTTTGTAATGTCTGAGATCTAATCACATTTCATGTAAAAGCTCTATCTGCATTCAGACCTCCATGCTAGCAAGTATATTTCACTGCCTTGATTAACTTTTTTATGAGACTTTGCCTTTTCAAAGTCCTAAATCTTGGTTATACATAAGCTTGCTTGTCCCTTCACTGAATTTAATCACACATTCCAGTATTATTTTTATAATTAGCTCTTCTGTCCTGTTCTCCCTGGTTACCAAAAACAAATCTAAAATAACCTTATATCCTGTTGCTTCACTGACAACTGAATTAATTTGTCCTCTATGAGCAAAGGAAATAACAGGATCCTGTTTAAGGTCTATGATTAGGACTGGTTGTTTCCAGGTCGGTATCAGGGGTGTTAGTCTTGTGTAATGACACAACTTCTCTAGGAGTATTTGTTTGTCTGCAGTAATGTTTTGTAATGTAAATTTTGATTCATATCTGAATCTGACCTATGTGATTGATGGCTGATCCTTGCACTTACCCTAAGCAGCCTCTTTTCCCATCATTTCCCAAAATAATTTGAAACTATTGAGAGCATGTTAGTTTCTCTGTCGCATTATATAGATGCTAAGTTGAAAATTTAGCATAACTACCAGTACCTGGAGGTAGAATTACTTAGGAAAGGAGGAAAAAGTAAGAGTCTCAGAAAAAATGAAAGAGATTAAGTGAGAAAATTATGAGGGCAGAAGCAGTAAGGAAACATTTTTTGAGAAGATGGGCACCTCTAAGGGAAAATCTGCACCCTCAAAAAGTGATTTTGAAAAGGCAGTGTCTGGAAATGAACAATAAAACACAAAACATGTGGAGGGCTCAAATTAGTGTTTTGGTGGCCTGATGGAGGAAAAAAACCACCTGAAGAAAATCTATGGAGTAATTGGAAAAGATAGTTGTGCTGCTTCTAGTTGGGCACTCAAGGTAAAATTGGCAGATCCAGTCAAATTTCCTCCTCCATCTGTAGCCTCACATGAGGAAATCAGGGGCCACATCTCAGATATGGAATTTCTAGAAATCTGTTTGAGAAGACATGGACACAAAAATGAAGACTGAGGTTTCTTCTGAACCAGAGATCAAAACAAGAGTTTATACGTAATGTCACCGAGGTGGTAGGAGACATTTACAAGTAGAAAAAAAATACAGGCAAAATTTCAGATGTGCATGCTTTACAAAGTTGGCTAAAAATTCCGAAATGCAGCCAAAAATGTTTTGTCAGAGGAGGAAGGAGATTAGACAGAGGCAAATATTTGAAGTTAACTTATATGACAGTCCTTGGAAACACTGAACAGGTGTGTAAGATGAATTCTCCTGTTCTTTTCCGAGCACTCTTACAGGAAATTTGGGGTATTTTGCCCACAACGTTGGTGTCCAGTTTGTTGTGTTATTCTCTGCAGTTACTTTGTAACCCACTCTACCAATTGTTAGGTGTGAGACGTTCCAAGGAAGGTGGGAAGCAGAGAGTGGAAAAGAAAAAAGGGGGAAATGTACCTGGTGTACATCAGAGTAATGAGTAATCAGCCATTTCAGCAGCATAGAAAGAGCTAAAAGATATTTGTAGCCTCAGAGGCAATTATTTCATTAGTCGTCGGCAAAGTTTTTGTGAGAGTGAGGTTACTTTTCTGATAGTCCTGACCTTGCTTTTTTTGTGAAATTCTTAAATTTTCAGCTGCCCCTTTTTGCCCATCCAGGTTATTTTCATCACCCTCTCATTCATGTTCCCATGCTGTGTTAAAGAGATCCTGCTGTACAAAAATCCCGTAATATCCGATACACTCCAAACTCGACACAGTGAAAAATCAAACACTTCATTTTTAGCGCCCTGCGCGGGTCCTTTTTTCCTCGCCATTGGCTCCTCGGCCCGTTTGTCACGGGCCGTTTTCTGTCTCCCTCCTGTTCCAGAATGACTACCGCAAGCTGTCCATGCAGTGCAAGGACTTCGTGGTCGGTGTCCTGGACCTGTGCCGGGACTCGGAGGAGGTGGAGGCCATCCTGAACGGGGATCTGAACGCGGAGCCGCTGGAAGCGCAGAGGCACCGAGCGTCCCTGAGCCGCGTGAAGCTGGCCATTAAATACGAAGTCAAAAAGGTAACTCCGCACAGCTCTCAGGCACCGTGGCAGGAGGGCACTGCCACCTCCTCCTTCCGCAGGTGTCGCGAGCCCGTGGGCAGATGCACAGCGGAGACGTGGTGTGAGTAATCAAGGCTCTCAGAAGGCAGAAGGGGCCTGTAGTGAAGGAGTTCAGTTTAATCTACTTGCCACCGCTGACAAGTGGCGGGACATTGCTGTGACGTAAATGAGGTGCGTTAGCAAGGCTTCGCACAGTTGGTGAGATCCTTCTCCTGATTAACCCAAAGGATGTTTCAGTAGAGCCAGATTTTCACTCAGTGACGCTCAGGCTGTGTCTTCCTGTCAGTCAATGTAATAATACCTAATCCAAAGAGAAGGCTGTGTTGGTGAAAATGTTGGTTTCAACCCATAAATAGCTCATCTGCAACTATGTGTCATAGTGAGAAATTCCACGTGATTTACTGTGTTTGTTCCTTTAAAAAATATTATAAAACTCAGCCCTGGAAATCCATGGAGTATGTCTGTGGCTGCTTGATCAATTCATTTCAGTTCTTCACCTTTGTACCAATGTTTACTGGTGTTTTGGCAAGAGTTTTCAGTAGATGTCTGTCTCAAAGTGCTTTGCATTTTGTGAATGAAGGTTGTGTGTTGAAAAATGGAGCTGTGCATTGGATATTTGACATAAATATATATCCTTTCATTGTAGTTTTTATTGTATTGCTATGTTGTTCTCCTCAAGATCCCACATTAGGCTAGCACAGAAAATAGTTAATACAGTGTCCTGTTGTGAGAGGAGCCAGGAAATACAGCAGTGCCTATGCATTATTTACAGCTACCTATTTATGTGATTAGCATCCCTTCCATTCCTTACAGCCGTTATAGTTTCATCATCTCCACAAGAAGCCTCGTGTCTCTCAGAATAAATAACCCTGTGCTCTGTGGCCACCTCTTGAGCCAATCTGCCATATAAAATGAATTATTTCTGGCAGGACCCCTCCAGAACAACTGGGGATTGCTGGTGTTTATGACAGCTCCAAAAGATTGAGAACAAAAATTGTAAACACAGATCCCAAGCAGCAAATCATCATTTCCAGTATAGAATTGGTCTACAGCAGATAAATGCATATTAATTGCCAAAAATCAAGGTAAATATGTACAAGCATTAAATTAATTTAGAAGACTGGAACAGGGGAAAAAAAATCAAAATGCGTAAGCATGCTGTAGTGTCTAAATATATACATTCTTTATGCTATTGCAGTTTAATGTGTACAAAAACTTTGTTGAGGCTTGTGTGTCAGCTTTCACGCTGAAGGCTGGGGTTTTCTTTTATGAGTTTGTTGTCACTGATGAAATTCACTGCTGAGCAAAGGGCCACACAGATCTGTTAAGAACAACAGAAATCTAAATAGTGACAAAAAAAAAAAAGAAAAGAATTCCTCATAGCAAACTTGTTCCCTTCTATTGCAAGTGAGAAACTCAGAGTGCTGGCTGCAGTTCACAACAAGTACAGTTCAGAACCTACAAGAGGAACGATCCTGGTAGGAGGAAATAGATGGTGCAGAGTTGTTACCATACTCATACATGTGCAGGTCCCTGTAAGTGGCCATTACACAGGGCATGGCAAGGATGGAAATGTCTCTGCTGTCGCGGTCCTTTCATGCTGGGATTTGCTCCATCAGAGCTGTGACAGACTCTAGTGATATGCTGACTCAGATGGTTCAGATGTGGAAATTCCACATGGGATTATTTCATCCCTCTCACCATAGGAAGCAGACAAGGATGTGGCCGATTTTCCTTAGCTTTCCCCATCTCTAGCTGTGCTTCCAGGTCAGGTCCATCGAGGTCAGTTCCTTGTTGGCAGCAGTGCAGCCAAACAGAGCGGCAGGTCCATGAAATAGTTAATGACCCTATGGCCTGTCCACAGGGAGGAGAGGCAGGAAAAAACATATAACAAGTAGCAAATGTGCTCAGAACTTCACTGCTAGGGAAAGGGAGTTTTTAATTCTATTAGTAATGAAACTCTTGCACTTAATGCCCTAGGTATTGCACCAAAATGGAGCCCATCTTTTAAACATGATGTGATTTTGAAGCTAAGGTTGAGACTGAAACTGCAGCTCCAAAAGAGAAGGACTAAAGGAATTAAGGGAGGGAAAAAAAAAAANAAAAAAAAAAAACAAAGAAAAGAAATGAGTCTTGCTCTGTATGCTGAATTACTGCTGTATTAGTGCTTTTAGTTTTGTGCCTCAACTCTGTCTTTAGATTCCCAACAAAATTCCAGAGAAGAGCTGACACTGGCCCAACTAATCTGCAGTTCTTGTTGAGACAAAAATCAGGATGGAATTTCCAAGTGAAATCAATAAGAGCTGGAATAAAACCACAGGAGTTATTGAACCCTGAAGTGTTCAGTTGATAGATAAGGAAGAAGATGCAAAATTCTCTTTGTATTTTGTACATTAGTGCATCAGAGTGTGCCAGGGTTTGTTCTTGCTCTGTCTAAACCCAACCATTACGATGGTAGAAATAAATAACATAATCACTCTGAGTCATACAGAAAAATATTTACATACTGATGACTTGGTTCACGGTCACGAAACTGAAAACATCCGAAGTGTTACTGTCACTTATGCTTGGAAAAGCAGCTACATTAAAATTGAGGTGTTTTTTTCTTTTAGTGACCAGATACTGTTCTCATGCATCTTTTCTGTTCGCTGGGGTTCTGCTTGGAGCTGAAGGTATTAGTTACATGTGATAATAAGTATAAAATATGTAATGAAAATTGAGAAACTGCATGGAAAATAGAGTGAGAGGAGAAATGCAGGAAGAACAAAGTTGCAGGATGATGTGAGCAGTAGTAAAATGTGATGTGAACCTACTGTCCTTGGAGGAGATGAAGCTGCAGGCAAATACAGGTAATAGAGACACACGTGCAACAGGGGTGGGCATAGTTTAAAGTTGCTGAAAATAAAACCAACATAATCATCAGTTGAAGTGTTTTGGTAAAGACAGAGAGAGGAGGGATGAATTTCAGAGCTTTTATGGATGAGAAGTGACACGACTCGCTCCGAGGGCTTGGAAGTGGCGCACATTGTGCAGTTGCCAGCAGTTGAATAAGTTGCTAAGATCCTCTCAAGAGCCTTTAGACTCACTGCCAGAGAAGAACTTGCCCATAACCCTTGGCATCTTATTCACTAAATCTTCCCTTTTTTTTTTCCTTTTTTTTTAATTATAGCAGATATCCTCTTAGTGTCAGATCAAAATGTTGATAGATCAGGAGAATAAACCAGCACAGAGCTCTGGATGAGGAGCCACAGGGCCCATGGGCTGATTCCCAGCCCTGGGTGTAAACTTCCTTAAAGCTCCTTTACTGTTTCTTCCCATTCCCTGTGGTAACAGAAGGAATGATGTGGGTGTTTCTTCCCTCCTCTTCCCTACAGTTTTAAGCCTGATTTTAAAAATGTCTTTGTAATTTGAAATAATTCTTTACTTTCCTGCCTTTGTCCACAGTTAATCTGCTGTGGGATTTGTCCCTTTGATGTCCTGAGTTGACAATGAAATTTATCTTAGCAAGAGAAGAGGCTGGGGGCATATGTCAGAATGCACAAACACAAAAACCCAATCTCTTCTTCCCAAATGGGCCAGGCTGGCAGTTTTTATGGTGCATAAGCTTCAAAGGTGACAGCCTAATAAAAAGAACAGAAGCACTTTGAGTCGACATTAATTTCTTAAAGGACTTTTTTACAATCTCTTTATTTATTTCTCTTGGCCACTCCACTTTATGTAGAAACTGCATTAATATGTGAAGTAACTGCTTAATGCATCACACACCAAAATGCTTAGGGACTTTATTTTACAGCAAAGTAGATTAAAATATGAAGATCGCCTCCCTTTTTAAAGTTCATGCAGCAGTTTCAGATTGCTCTTCTTGAGAGGTTTCAGGTTCCCTGTTTTCATTGCCAATGACTTAATTTGATTTTCTTTAAAAACTCTGTCCTGTTGTACTCCTCTACGCACTTTTTAATGAGATTTGGAATATTGATAGAGTTTTGCAAGCAAGACCTGGCAAACAACAGTGTATGTAGTACATAATGATCTCTGCAGAGTACAGGGGATGATAAAATGGGTATCCAAGGTTTACAGTATTTTAATTCTTTTTTCCAGAGTATAACCAACTGATATCAAGTATTACTCTTAACCCAACACAAATTATCAGTTATCAGATTTACTTTCAAACCCTTTTTTGTAAAATATTTAGCCTTCTTTATTCTGATTCACTAGTTATTGATATCACCAGATTTCTTCAAACTGCTGTGAAAACCAGGCTGCTCACCCTTGGGCTTAACTGTTGTCCCACGTGCTCTTGTGATGTGGTGATGCCTTGGGAAGGCTAACCTGGAAGAGAGACTAGACAGAGCTAAAAGAATAAAATAGGTATTTATTAAAAGTCCTTTAGGGTACACCTTGGGCAGGACAAGAGCCTGGCCAGGGCTATACCCAAAATGGACCCAAAATAGTCCCAAAATGGATGACAGGTCACAAGGTTTCACGCTTTTATAAGTTTTGGTCCTTTTGCATATCGGGGTTAATTGTCCAATCACAGCTTCAGAGTAGGAAGTCCCATCCTCCTTGTTTTCTCTCTTCAGTCCACCGTTGTTTGTGCTTTTGGGCCTGAAAACTGGTAACCATTGTCCTTGGTCTGCACCTGGAAAAGGATTCTTTTGTCTCCCTACTCTGTGAAGAGGGCTGACTAATACTTAATATGACGGTCAGCACTACACACCTAAGCAGTACAGAATCTGAAAAACATGAAAGCTAAAACTTAAGGCATCAGTGGCAGTTTCTTCTTATTTATTAATATTTCCTTTCAAGGAAATGAGAAAAAAGCCATGGTTCCTAAATATCTGGTGTTAATTTAGACCTGAAGGTGAACGCAATTGTAGCAGTTACATAACTCTTCTTATTAATGACCGCATGTCTTGGTTTTTCTTTCTTTTTCTTTGCAGTTTGTGGCCCATCCAAACTGTCAGCAACAGCTACTGACAATCTGGTATGAAAATCTCTCAGGATTACGGGAGCAGACCATAGCTATCAAGTGTCTGGTGGTGCTGGTTGTGGCATTGGGCCTTCCCTTTCTAGCCATTGGTTATTGGATTGCACCTTGTAGCAGGGTACTGAATTTTATAAATTATATGTCTTGTGCTGTTCTCAGAGCTGCTTTTCCTTTTCTGGCAGTCGGTGTGCAATTTCTGCTGCTTCCAAATTTTAACTAATTAATGATATTTTTAGCCATCTAACCTTGAGCCAAAAGATGCTAAGGGGTTTCTTTTTATTTGCACTGTAAAGAGGGGACCACAATGATGAAGTATGAATATAAATTAGCATTAAGCTGAAGGAGAGAAAAATAACCTTCCCTGAGAGCTCTTTTTAAATTTTCCCTAGGTTGTGCTCACCTCACAGTCTCTGCTGTGTAATTTGTATTAGTAACATGGATTTTTTGAAAGTCACCACTCAGATTCTTTATTAAGTCTCCTCTGGTGGTATCCTAAGGTCTCATGCTGTTCCCATATAAACCATTAGCAGAACATCTGTTGACTTTACTGATGCAGAACTTAATCTTAAGTAAAATATTTGTTATCCCAGCCCTAGGAGGTCTGTTTGCCAGCTGAACCATAGAGCAGAAATTAAATTAAATGCATCATTCCAACCATGTAGTGGGGTATATTTGTAAAAGAGCATAGCTGTAAACTCTGACCTTTAAAAAATATGTTAAAGTTTAAGCGTGCTCCCACCTTTCCTGCTGATCTTACAAGGAAAGGAACAGCAGTTTCTTTGAAATCCTGATGGTTTGTAGCACATCAATTGTTTGCAAATCAGATGTGTTGATAGATCTTTGGTAAATCAGATGAATGATTTCTCTTGTTGCATTAACATTTGAAAAAAATTTAAGTACATTTACTCCTGTGCTGAATGTGGTCTTTCAATTTTATTTCCTTAGCAAGTGTAAAGCAAAGAAATGTGAGTTTCTTTTATATTTCATTCTTTTAGTTCATCTCAAAGAGGATATGGTTTTTCTCATCTACATATTTGAAGCCAACCTGATCATTTCTGTGGGTTAAATATTTATTAACGTTAATGATAAACCTTTATGAAAATAGTGTAATTGTTACCCTCATTATCCTCTGAAATGTCACTTTCCATTAATATCTTTAGTAAATATATTCCTCCCAGCTCCATATAATAGGAACATATTAATATATATTTTAGCTGATGTCTGATATGGAGAAGTGACATTTGTCCTTGAGCTCTAATTCCCAGTAGCAGAAACATCTGATGTTTTTTGGCGGTGCTCATGTCAAATAAAATGCCATACATTCCGGTCAGTTGTTGGATCTTGCAATTACAAAATGCTTTCTAAAGGTCAGGGGCAGGAAGGGAACCTGACATTGTTTGCCCAGGTAGTAAATGCAGTTTAATGTGTGCTGGTTTGCTTAGTTCACAGTAGCTGACCCAAATTTCAATGAAAACAATTCCTTGAAATAAGAAAGCTCATGTGGTCTTCTGGAAGCAGCTGGTCCCCTCTTCTGCTGCAGACAGACTGCCCCTACTGCTGCTTTTTATTCTTTTACCAGGTGCAGATGTGAATTAAACCTGCTGAATTTATTTAAAAAATCACTAATATTTTTGATCTCATTTTTCTTAGTCCGTTTTGTGGAACGGTAGTTAGTTTTAATAGACACAGGTACTTATTTGGCACTTAGAGCTCTGAACATGTGTTCTTTGGCTGGAATACAGTAACCAGAGATAAGAAAACAACTAATTTTTCCTAGAGCTGTAGTTATTGAGAAGTTAATAGAACACTATTGTTGTTAGGGAAAATGTGTTGCTGGAGTTGGTGATTTTAATAATTTATCTTTTCCTGGGCTTGCTTTACAAACTCTTCCTGGTCACTGCCATTGTACATTTGCAATTCCTTGGAGTGTTTCCCCTCAAACATTGCCATCTAGAGTTTGTGGAATAACATGAGCACTCACCAACAAGACAACATACTCCGTGCAGCTCCCTGTGGGAGCCTTTTGTCTGAAATGGCAAAGCATCACAGTTGAGTGCTCTTGGAAGAATATCCTCTAAGAATGAGGTTTCTGGCTCTCCTGAGCTCTGAGTGCCCATTTATGCTTCTGGAATGCCTGGTGTTTCTTTGAGAAAACTGAGTGACTGCTTTCATCTGCCTTTGCAGCTTGGAAGAATTCTTCGAAGCCCATTTATGAAATTTGTGGCACATGCAGCATCCTTCATTATTTTCCTAGGCCTGCTGGTGTTCAATGCCTCAGACAGATTTGAGGGCATAACAACGCTGCCGAATGTCACTGTTACTGATTACCCCAAGCAAATCTTTAGGGTGAAGACCACCCAGTTCACCTGGACAGAAATGCTGATCATGGTGTGGGTTCTTGGTAGGTATATTGCCCCTTCATCTTCCTGTTTTCCTACAAATAGAAATTCTGAAAGGGAGGAGGGAAGCCCAGGTCCCAAACCTTTGATCCATCTGCTGTGTGCAGCAACTAATAAACCCTTAGGGCAGGTAGCAGGGCATTAGGACAGATTTTGAATCATTTGTATCTCCTGGTTTAAGCACTGCTTTACCCTAAACTGTGTCAGGGTAGGGACACATCAGTTGCATGCTGCCTAATGGGAGTTCGAGCTTATGCTCTTTATTTGACAAAAGGCAAGGACTGGGATTTTCCAATCCAGTGTATGGGTGCTGTGAGTGTAGTTGGGATGGCAGCAGCAGTCCCTTTGAATTACACAGCCAGGGAAACAAGAAAACGTTCCTGAGGTTGAGATTTTGTTATTTGTTGGGGTTTTTATTTTCCCTAAGAAATGTCTTTGAATCAAGCAAAAAGTCTTGATTCACAGCAATTGCATCTCATGGTTATGGTGAGGCTATAATCTGGATTAAATCCACATAAATTAATTCCTGTGAAGTTTAAGTAAGAAAACTGAATTACACATAGCCATATTCCACTTTGTATGCTGAAAAGCATCTTGTTCTGTAAAGTGGAAAAAATGTAATATAATTGTGCCTTTTATATTTGGTCATCTGTGTTGTTGGGTAGTTGTGTTCTTGTGGAAAAAATAAACCCTCTGATTCAGAAGTGGCTTGGGAATGTAAATGGTAAGAAAGTAAGAGGACATTTTCCCCCCCACACTTTATTTTTCCTCCTTTGAAATTACAGAGGTTTTGTTGTTAAGCCACAATACTTTCTCTGCAAAATCAAGGCTCTACCCTCTGTGGGGTGATGTCTTAACTATCCTTCCATTAATTAATCTCAATCAATGCCTTGCTATTTGATCAACCTTGTTGAAACCAAGAAAGAATAACCTTAATGAAGGGGATGATGATGCTGTGATACTGCAAATAAGTGAATCTCTGCTCCACTGGATTCACCCATTTCCATGAAATGGGAGAATACAGGGAATTTAGATGATAACGCTTTGGCAAACATTGCTGTGCTTTTTCTTTTCTTGTTGCAGGTATGATGTGGTCAGAATGCAAAGAGCTGTGGCTGGAAGGACCCAGGGAATACATCTTGCAATTATGGAATGTTCTGGATTTCGGGATGCTGTCCATTTTCATTGCTGCTTTCACAGCCAGGCTCCTGGCATTCCTTCAGGCCACAAAAGCACAGCAGTATGTGGACAACTACATTGAGGAGAACGATCTCTCCGAGGTCACACTTCCTCCAGAAATTGAATATTTTACTTACGGTGAGCTTAGTTTTTCTGCCAAACAGATCTGAACATAGGAAAGCTTGAAAGATGCATTTAGAAGCCTCTCTTTACCCTAGAGCTAAAGTTGACCCCTTTGATTTTAAACATTTGGAAGTTATATTTTATTCTTGGCTAATTGCACAACAGATAAAATGTTGATGTGATTCCTTTCTCGTTTTCTTGGTTTAGTTGTTTGATAGTTATTCATGTTCATAAACACCTATCAGCATTTCCTCCTGAAGGAAGGATGCTGGCCCTGTGAAGGTCTGCTTATGTAGAATAAAACTACTAAATACTTATTGCAGTGCAGAAATTGTCAAGAAAGGTGTGATTAATCTGTATTTGCAACACAAGAGAATGCTGCTGAGAGTGTATTTTAGGATGGGCTTCAATATATTGTAACAGCAGACTTGGTTTTGTTACTTACCTCAATTGCAATATAACCAATCTGAACTTGTGCATATGTAAATACACATTGAGAAACACAGGGTATTTTGATATGAAATGCATTTTAATTCAGTGTTGTTCTTCCTAAGATGGTGCATGAATTCACACAGTAATTTATGAATTTCTGTATAACTCAATTGTTTCTGTGCATATTGTGTATGAAACCCACAATCCTGTTTCTTTTGAGGTAATTGACAAAAATCTTTATGGTCACTATGGGAACTAGGTTATATCCTGCAAAAAGCAAAAGCTTGGTGTGACTAATAAATGAAATTGTTCATCGGGCAATGCTTAACTTCCCATCAATGAAACACCAAATAGGAATAAATTTCCCAGCTTTAGCATAGTGCTTGTTAAGATAGCTAATACAGACATGTTAAAAAATGCACTAAGGAGTTAGTTATTGTCTAGTTCAGGTTAAAAAGCAAACTGCAAAAGAAAATGTCATGTTTCTTCAAGTGACTTTTCTTCTAACAGAAAGTAATGTAACTCATATTCATAATTTGTAATTTAAATGAAATAGGAATAGAGCAGCAACTATTAGACTCTTCAAATATTTGTCTCAACTAAATTCAGACATGTTAATGAAAAAATCCTATCAAGGTTTATTTCTCAAGATTGTGATAAATGAGTAACCCCTGTATTTCGTATCTTCCAGCTAGAGATAAATGGCTCCCATCTGACCCCCAGATAATATCTGAAGGCCTTTATGCAATTGCTGTTGTTCTCAGCTTTTCTCGGATTGCATATATCCTGCCTGCAAATGAGAGTTTTGGGCCCTTGCAGATCTCACTTGGAAGGACTGTTAAGGACATCTTCAAGTTTATGGTCCTTTTTATTATGGTATTTCTTGCATTTATGATTGGAATGTTCATACTGTACTCCTACTACCTTGGAGCTAAACTAAACCCAGCCTTCACAACGTAAGTATGACATTTCATTGTAAGTAAAAAGCCAACCAAAACTTTCAAGTTTTTCACTAAGATTAAAAAGTCTGTGAGATAATTGTGTGTTCTCTTAGCATTAAAATAAAACTGAAGACCTCAGAAAGCAGAACACAAAAGGCCAATTGTTCCCTGTTTGTATAATGGAAGCTTTCATTTCAGCCTGAAAAAAATTTCACCTGTATATATTTCAATCACGCAGACTTGTGGGCAACCAATTGGAAGAGAATATTACTTGATATAAAATACCTTTCTAGTTCCTGTTGTTCTGCATGTATTGTTACAGCTCTGTCAGATGTGATGGATAGGTGGAGCACAGAGGAGAAAGGGAAAGTGCTGTGAAAAGTGCTTCCTTGCATGTTTGTTGTTTTGATCCGTGCTCTGATTCACAGACAAATTAATTGAGGTTGTTTATCACTGTATACACAACTTACATATTTCTTTGTGTAGTTACTAATAACACCTTCCTCTCTTTTCCCCTACAGAGTGGAAGAAAGTTTCAAGACCTTATTTTGGTCGATATTTGGCTTGTCTGAAGTGACCTCTGTTGTCCTCAAATATGATCACAAGTTCATTGAGAACATTGGTTATGTTCTTTATGGCATATACAACGTCACAATGGTGGTGGTTCTGCTCAACATGCTGATTGCTATGATCAACAGCTCATATCAAGAAATTGAGGTGGGCTCTGTTCTCAGGCTGTTCTCTTCTGTTACGCTGAAAAAAGGGCAGAGTTAATAGGAATTATTTCAGTGATATGCAAAAAGTACTAAGAAAAGATTAGCACAGGAAAGGATATCACAAAATATATGAAATAAGGCTGACTTTATCTAGCAACTCAGCCAAGCTGCAGAACCTCACAGGATGTAAACAAGTTTATCTCATGCCAGGTACACATTATATTTGTCACCAATCCAACTCCAATTAAAAAACAAATCAGAAAATATAGAGTATCAAAGATACTTGGGTTTCAAAAATAAATCTCAGGTCACTGAAATGAAAGTAGAAGTATATTTATAGTTCCAGCTTTCCAGACCATGAGTTCAAAGAGTACTACATTCACACAGATGCAGGCACACACCCACACAAACAGGAAGAAGGATTATTTAAGACATAGTGTACAAATGGATATGTCATTCCCAGTCTTTTCAATGAGTTCTGGGAAATGTTAGGGAATTCAGCAGGAGAAAACTAGTTATAATCCAGGCTTGGAATACTTCAGTCAGAATGCATTAGAGCAAAATAAGTTTGTCAGTATTTAACACGATTTCTTCGGAACCACAAAGTTTGTGTTTTCTATACTCCATTATAAATCAGAGTTGCTTGTCCTGGTTATGGAAAAAGCTGTGAGCACTACCATTTTAAGCCATCTTTTGCCTTGAGTCTAATACTTCAACACTTGTGCAAGTACCAAACTCATGTGACCACTTCAATAAGAAAAACAAGACTTGGAAAAAACCCTGAAAGCTCCACTTTAAATAGCAGGGAGTTTAGATGTTGGCTTTCACTTGATGCAAAAATTATGTTTGTTTAAACGCTTCATGTGCTTGAACTAAGCATTCTCAATGAAATATTGCCATGAAGAGACAACTGAAATTTGGTTAAAATAGACTAAGTAAAGTGGTTGCATGTTTGCAGAACTGCTGGAAGTCTTACTAGCAAGAAAATAACATTTTATCTAAAACCAGAAAGATGTTACAAAGCAGTTTCATTGGAAAGAAGCTTTGCATTTCATAGAAACCAAGACCATCGTTTGTTTTATTTCCTAACACAGGATGACAGTGATGTAGAGTGGAAGTTTGCTCGTTCTAAACTTTGGCTGTCATATTTTGATGATGGAAAAACATTACCTCCACCCTTCAGTCTTGTACCAAGCCCCAAATCTTTTTTCTATTTCATCATGAGGATCATTAACTTTTCTAAGTGCAGGAGGAGACGGCTACAGAAGGACATTGAAATGGGAATGGGCAACTCCAAATCAAGGGTAGGTTCTGAGATCTTTCCATTGCAGTGAAGAACTCTGTGTCCACTCCAGCAGTCTTCTTTTCTTTTTAGTTTTAGCCTATAATCCATGCTTCTGATGATAGTAATTAATCACTTATATCAATAAATCTCAATTTCAAACTACTTATACATACTGCATGAAACAAGAAATAGACTCAAATATTGTTAGAACAAGCAAATCTGGGGAAACGCAATTAAAACAAAAATTGATGAGTGTTCAAAGATGCAAATAATTCCCACAAGGAGTTACTTGAATATTGATTAAAGATACTTTAAGCCTATGTACTCAGAACAGGATGGCTGAAATTATCAGCATTTAAAAAAACCCAAGAAACCAATATACAATTCAAGGTAATTTCAGTTTTTAAAAAAATAGTACTCTAATATAGTAAAAGATGGAAAGATCCCTGACATGTCTAAAGAAAAAGAGTAATGGAGCTGAATCCTAGCTGTGAATTCTATAATTTATTTTAATTTTGTCTTATTTCTTCCTAGTTAAACCTTTTCACTCAGTCAAACTCCAGAGTTTTTGAATCCCACAGTTTTAACAGCATTCTCAATCAGCCAACACGCTATCAGGTAAGTACATACAGTGATCACTGTCCTGAGTAACAGAACTGTGAGAAGGTTCTAGCAGAATATTGTGTTTCAAGTACATTTTGCCTTCACCAGATAAAGAAAACCTCCTGTCGAAATCCTAGAACCTAGAAATCCTGTAGAACCTCCTAGAAAGTCTAGGATGCTCCTTGAAAAGTCAGTTATTGTCCAAGCCTGTTATTTGAAGCATTTCAAAACTAGCTCATGCAGTACTTAAAATTGGTCTCTGATGTCCCAATTGGGAAAGTGAGGAGCAAACATCTGGAACTGGGGAAAGAATATCTGAAATGGGTTTCTGGGTAAGGGATGTGAAAGCTGGCTAGGTTGGCTGTTCCCTTCCTTTCTCAGCATGCCCCCAGAAAAGCCCATTTGAGGCAAGTGCTTCATCTGGGGCTATTCAATTCTTTCTCTTAGGCAGATGTGACTGAGAGAGCTAAGAAAGAAAAATGAACAATGTTTAATTATATAATATCACCTGATTATATAACTGTTTTAATCTGGCAGCAAATAATGAAGAGACTGATAAAACGTTACGTTCTGAAAGCACAAGTGGACAAAGAAAATGATGAAGTCAACGAAGGTAAGAAAGAGACTGCAATATTCAGAGGCAATTTTCTTCATGTTGTATTAGGAGCCAGTATTACAGTGATGCATGGGGGTTTTGAGTGAAAAGAGGGATTATTTCTATTTCACATACACTGAGGCTTGGATTGTAATGGAAGTATGCCCATGTCATAAAAACAAAAAAAAAAGTAGGACTAAAGAAGTAAAACTGAGAAATATTATGGGCCCCATTTTACAGGTAGGAAATGAGACCACAGACATAATGCACAGAGGAAATCTGTGAAGGAACCACTTACTGTATTCACACTTCCAGAGTCCTAATCAAAGCTGCAGGATCTTCCCCCTGTTTCTTCAACAGAACACACAGTTACACACAATTTACCACTTTACACCATGAACTACTTGTCCTGCCTTCCTTCATAAAGCTGTGAGGAATAATCACCTGTGAAGCTGCCCATCATTAGACAAAGCTCCACAGTCAGCTGCATAGTGATAAAAAATCACAAATGTAACCTCTGTTTTAGTGGGAGTCCTTTTGGGAAACAGTGAGTCTGAGCTCCCTGGCAGATGTGAGAGATGCTTGCTCCAGGTGCACGCCCTAATTCACCACTGACTGGGATGAGATTATGGCAAAGGTTTGCCACAAGCCTTCCTCCCACCTTCCACGGGTGAAACACAGGCCTGCAGTCCAACAAAGAAACTCCTGTGCTCTGGGCAGATCCCCAAACACAAACTCTAGCTAAAAATGTGATGGACAGCCTGGGGTCAGAAGATACTTTACTGACATGGCAGCATCAGGCAGCTGTGTGCACATGTGATGTGAGGGGCCTGAAAGGGCTGCTCAGAACTCAGCTAAGGCAGCAAAGCCTCTGTTTTGTTCCTTAGTTGCTCTCTGCTTACCTGTAACTCTCTGCAGCGAGAAGCAGGGAGCAAAAAAGATTAAATTAAATCCCCCTCAGTGCCTTCAAAAGGCAGCATTGTGCACTGAGTGTTATCCTGACGCTTCCCCGTCCTGTGTGGCTGTACAGAGCTGTGATTGTCAGCGACAAAAGCAGAAAGGCTTCTAAAAGTGAATCCTCTCAGCATGCTGCTCTCCTGAATTCCCACTGCTTCCTCCTGTTCCTGCTCTGTGATGTAGGAAATCATCTATCTAGTGACTGATGAAAAGACTGTTCTGTCACCAGCAGTGCCAGCCCTTTCCAGGTCCCTGATGCCACTTTGGTGTTGGCAGAGATGTGTTTAAATTAGGAAGACATTGCAGAAGAATTAGGCTTTACTGACATCATGGTTCTGGCTTTGGCACCAGGTTTTGTAGAGGAAAGTCCACTTTGAGCAGGACAATTAACCCTTGAGTTTCACTCTTTGGCTGCACAGCCAAGTGCTCTGTGGGTCCTGAGCATCTCATTGGTACCCAAATTACAGACCCAGCCTCTGAAGACACAATTCTTCAAGTCTGCTATACCCTAAACAGAAAACATTGGCATTTCTATGTATTACAACTACTTTAACAAAAGCCTAGAGATTTTCCCTGTTCTGCATCACTAGAGAATTTAGGTGTCTCTTCATACTCTTTTATTTTGTACATGACAAATCATTTCCAGAGGCAGATACTGTGTAAGAATTCACATCCCTCACACTTGCTGGAAGAACAGTATTTGAACATTTTTAAAAGCTTTTGCTCTTGAATTGAATATCCTACAAGGGAAAATATGCTGCTGCTTATTACGAGCCTAGCCTTGACAGCTGTCTTTGTTTAAATGTGTTTTTTATATTTGTGTCAAGTTATAATGTCATGTTAAATTGGTTGACTTTTTCTAATTCCAAGGATGTTGGTAAGGAAGAGGAGAGAGACTCAGAAGCTGTGAGTTTTACTGCCAGCTCTGCCACACTTTTCCTTTGTGATTTTGGCACATCCCTTCAGAAAAAAACCTCTTTTCCTTTTCTCTCTAAAAAGGGGATACTAATATTTACCAGCTGTTCAGCAGTGTTGGTGTGATTAATTCATTAACCTTTGTACAGCCCTTTGGGACTCTTTGGTGTTCTGCATACACGTGGAGCACAATGTGAGACCCTAGTGGACTATCAAAATTCCTTCGGTACTATTTAGGGGTGAAGACACATCTCACTGAGAATGAAGAAGAGGTAAATCCTCCTGACCCATCCTGTACCTGCTCTCATGAACATTTTGGGATGATAATCTGAAATAGGCACTGATGTGACTTAACAGAAAAGTACGGACTGAATGTTAAACTTTGTTAATGAGGGTTTCTTTCCATTATTACTGCAGGTGAATTAAAGGAAATCAAACAGGACATCTCCAGTCTTCGCTATGAACTGTTGGAGGATAAGTCCCAAGCAACAGAAGAGTTGGCAATTTTAATACATAAACTCAGTGAAAAACTAAATCCTAATATGCTGAGATGTGAATGATTCAACAAAGGAACCATGGCTTCGACTACAGCACAACTATTTATTGGCAATAATATTTCAGTATCTTATACTTGAAAAAAATGTATTGTAGATTTTTAGCACTAAATAACTTTATGTACAGCTTCTCTGGAATTTAGTCTTAGGAACTTTTATTAACTCACCACGAAAAGATTGCTCTCTTCATTTTAATTGTCTAAAAGCAAGAACTGTCATAACATTTTTTTTGCATTTATGCATTAAAAAGGTATAATGGTATCGACTGCTGATGTTTTAACAGGTTTATGATTACATATGGAGAATTCTTTGCACTAAATTTGCAGGACAAAAAATTAACAGATACAGCGTAATACTCTGTTCCTTGCAGTGTCCAGGTACAAAATAGGATTTTTCATACTACAATAAACCAACTAGAGATCAGTGGAGGATTACTTGAAATCTTTGTTCTTTATTAGTGGCGCTAGTAACGCGTGTAAGCCCAGAACTCATGGTTATGACCACAAGGAGTTGCTGAGAACCAGGTAAGTGGGAATGTAATGGCAGCAGCGCCGTTTAACATGTCTGTGTATACACGTGCCGCCACCGACCCTTTCTTAATATAGTGTGTTTACTCTGGGAAGAGTAAGGTTTCTTTTTTAAAGTCAAACTCCGTCCAGGGCTGGTATTTTTGGCTTCGTTATTAAATAAACCATTCCTCGCGTACGGTTGGGCGCCGAGCCCCGGGCTCCCCCTCAAGGCCGTCCCCGCCGGAGGCGGCGCTGGGCGTTCCCGGCTCTGCCCGCCCCTTGCCCCGCCCCCGGGGCGTTCCAGCCAATCGCAGCGCTCTCCAGGCCGAGGCCCCGCCTCCCCGGCTGGGAGGCGGTGCCTTCGCCGAGGTTGCCGCGGTGACGGGCGGCGGGCGCGCTGTGCCCGCGGGAGGGACGCGCGTCCCGCGGGAGCGATGGAGCCCAGCCTGGCACGCGTGGATTACCTGCAGGTGGGCCCGGCAGCGCTGGCAGGCCCCCGGCAGCATCCCGGCACCGGGGCGAGGCGGCACGGCCCGCCCGGGGCCGAGGGGCGGCCGTGCGGCGGGGCCTGCGAGCGGCCCGCGGCGCGTCCCGGCGCTCCGGGCCCCGCTCAGGAGAGTCTCTTCCATCCACAGGTGGGAGTCACGGCGCAGAAGACGATGAGGCTGCTGCCCGCCTCCGGGAAGAAGGCCACGCAGAAGGTACCGACCGCCTGGTGCTTCGCTGCCTCTCCTGTCCTATGCCTCATCCTGTCATCTCCAGAGTTTCCTTAGCTATAGGACGACATAGGGAAAGACTATGCAACCTCAAGGTTGGGGAGTTGGAAAACCTTTTTTTTAAAAAAAAAAATCGAAAAAAATCTGAATTTGTGAATGGAAAACTTCAGAACCGGGAAGGAATTTTTGTAGTTTACGGCATTGCTGAAACCACAAGGGAATTCTTCCATATTTCTCTCTTTTGGTTTTACTAACACTTAAGACTAGAGGAAATGGCCTGAAACTGAGATAAGGGAGATTCAGATTAGATATTAAAAGAAATATTTTACTGTTAGGATGGTCAAGCTGCCCAGGGAGCTGGTGGAGTCACCATTCCTGGGGGTGTTTAAGAGGTGTTTGGATCTGGCGCTGGGTGCCGTGGTTTAGGGGTCACAGTAATAATGACAACTTGATGGTTGGACTTGATGATCTTAAAGATCTTTTCCAACCTTGATGATTCTATGAAATAGTTCTTTTGAAGTTTTTTTAAAAGTTTTTCATAATATAAGTTCAAATTAAGGAAACCTTGTTAGTGAAACACAATAAATATAACTTTTTTTTCCCTTTAATAACGAAGTCTTAGTGTGAAAACACAACTCTTCCCAAATACATCTTCACCTCATGGTTGCCAATATGTGCAAGTAGAAGCAGGAAAATGATTGTAAATGCCAGTACTTGAACTGCTGCTCAGTGTCCTCTCTATAGCATTTTATATAGATCTTTAAAGTATATTCCCGTATGTAATTAAGTTTTCTAGAATTTTGAGTCCTTAAATATATGAAAATATCATTAGTTTTATAACAGAGGGACTATTTACAATATCATGTAGTGACAGGACAAGGAGGAATGGCTTGAAACTGACAAGAGAGTAGGTTCAGATTAAATATTAGGAAAAAATTCTTCGCTGTGAGTGTGGTGAGGCACTGGCACAGGTTTCCCAGAGAAGCTGTAGCTGCCTCATCCCTAGAAAAGTTCAAGGTCAGGTTGGTTGAAACTTGAGCAACCTGGGATAGTGGAAGATGTCTCTGCCCATGGCAAGGGGTTGGAGTCGAGTGATCTTTACAGTCCCTTCCAACCCAAACCGTTCTGTGATTCCATGAATACAGGCAGTGCATTATTTAAAAACACAGTTGTGTGTGTAATAAAAAATAACAATGTATTGTGCCTTTGAAGGTGGTCGTTGGCGATCAGGATGGGGTTGTTACGTGTTTTGGCATAAAAAAGGGGGAAGCTGTGGTAAGTGGAATTGCTCCGTTTCAAAATTTATTTCTGAAATGTTCTTCACAGTGAACTTTGAAAGTCCATTTTTTATTGACGTCGCAAATAGGATGCCTGTGGAAAGGTGTCTGGGTAGAACTGTGGATTGATGCCTAACTGTGGTGAGGGCAGGCTGATCTCATGCCTGGTAAAGCACAGATTCCTCCACAGTTATAGAGTCAAAAACTAATGGGGGTCATCACCAAAAAAAGTAATTTCCACACATTTTGCACTTCAGTTAAATCGGGCTTAAGCCTGGGCACAAATACCGTTATTGTAACGGTAAAATCCTGCAGAGATTCATTAAATCACCTTAGAGATTTGGACAGACTGATTGCTTTATATGCCCAGCTCTATGTAAAATTATTTTCTTTCTTGGGTTTTCTTCTCCAGGAAGTTCATGATTAGCTCATAAGTATTCTATACCAATATAAATAAATCAATGTAGACTTCTGGCATAAGAATGTAATGTGAGAGGGAGGGAGGGAGGGGGTGTGTGTGTGTTGTTCTTTAAAATAAAAAAACAAACCACAAACAAAACAGCTGACAGCAGTGCTGAATTTTTCCCGTGGATGGATAAATAACAGTGAAGTAATGAAGTCTTAATTTATTATGTTTAAAAGCTTTTTGTATTTATTTACTGATAACATGCTTGGTTGCTCTGTGATTCTGAAGATAAATACAGAGATTATTTTTGTCTGCATACAACCCATTGCATCTTAGTTTTGACGGAAATTGTAAAGTCATTTCTTATCCTTTAGGTTAGAAGATTACCATAAATATGATATTGTGATGATGAAAATTGCTTTCCTGTTGATAGCCAGTGTTCAAGACACTGCCAGGACGAAAGATCTCCAGACTGGAGCTGGGAGGAGCTCTTAACACACCACAGGAGAAAATTTTTGTGGCTATTGGATCTGAAGTCAGAGGTTTCACAAAAAGAGGGAAGCAGTTTCTTTCCTTTGAAACAAACCTTACTGAAAGCATCAAAGCTATGTATGTATGATATTTTGCTTTTTTTTTTTTTGAGAGCTGAAGAAGATTATTAGTTTATGATTTTATGCAATAATTTTGAACATAATGTGTAGGTGGCACTAAGTACCAGTCCAGCCTCAGCTTGTGCTGGGACCTGTAGCAGGAATTTGGAATATCATGGAGAAGTCTTGGAAGTGTAGGGGGAATTGAGAGTGGTTTGGAGGCACTCATAGCAGTGCAAAATCTTATGTGAGCACAGCTGGGGTTATTGCCACAGTGTGTCCTGTCCACATAGCTCCTGGATCAAAATCTGATTTGGGTTGTGTTGTAAGATGCTGCCATAGACAAATCAGCATAAAAAACACAGTAATGAAATCTCTGTAAAGATACTCTTAGGGATTTACCTGAAGACAAAGTAGAAATGTGAGGGCTATAGAAACCACGTGGTTTTAATATTATAAGGAACTCTGAAAGTTGGAACAGCTTGCAGGGCCCCTTAATACCTTGGAGCTGCAAGCCTAGTAAGGCATGAAAGACTCTTGCTGCAGCAAGATGCTACAGGAAGTGTTCTCATTTCCTCAGGTACATTTCAGGAGCAGATCTCTTCCTCTGTGCAAGCTACATCTATAACCATTACTGTGACTGCAAGGACCAGCACTACTTCCTATCAGGAGATAAAATCAACGATGTTCTCTGCCTTCCTGTAGACAAAGTGAAGTGTATCACGCCGGTGCTTGCGTGTCAGGACAGAGTCCTCAGGGTGTTACAGGTTAAAATGCTTCCTTCTTTGGTTTTTATGTATGGATACTATAGAATTGTGCTAATTATTCAGGGAATGGCTTAAACATCATAAGGATCAGTGAATTGTGCCTTACTTGGCAGTGTTGCTGCTGGTGCCTTCCCTTTCTGTTGTTTTTCTTAAAGGAAAATCACTGTCGTAAACTTGCAAAAAATGAGGATTAATAAAACCACTGTAAAGAGGCTTTGGAATCCATAGGTGAAGTCGATGACAAATTGGTCCCTTCTAACTAGAAGTGCTCATAGACGTTTAATTTCCTGAAGTCTTTATCACTTGGGGAATTCTTGCTCTCATAAATTACTGTTGTGACAAGTCTTAAGCAATACTAAGCTGTTTAACATATTAAATTGCCAGATGAGTTCCCGGATCATTTTTAATGATAACAACACTTTTCGAGACTCCTGTGTTTTATTTCTACTGACTTCACTCTGGTTTTGGCTTAGAAATGGTTCTGCCATAGGAGTTGGAATAAGTAAATCTTAGCTTTTAGTATGATCCATAATTTTGTCATTGTGGGGCTTTGGTTTGGGATGTGGCTGGTGTTTTGTTCTTTTTTTGTGTTTTTGGTTGTGATTTTTTTTTTTTTTTGGTTTTTTAACAAATTCATTTAAGATTGTTCTCTTTGTCTTCAGGGATCAGATTTGCTGTATGAAGTAGAACTTCCTGGACCACCTACTGTTCTTGCTCTGAGCAATGGAAATGGGGGTAACAAGATTTTGAAGACACACATAATTGATAATACTATTTTACTGTATTTTTAAGATTTTATAGCTTGCCTGTGTTAATTATTTTGTCTTGATTTTTAAGCTGATGTTAAAAATGCAGCAGAAAAGTGACTATGTGATATATTTTTTTTACATATAAATAAAGATATGACTGGTTTAGACAGTTCCAAATTATAGTCACATTTAATTGAAGGCCTCTTACAGCACTAGTGATATCTGAGGGATCTCATTGTGTAAAAACAAACTGGACTTTTGGGGCCTATGTCCAGGTTTTGGGTTTGTGTTTCTCTTACACATGGATTTCCATAACTGGAATACATGGATGGACGAGAATATTGAGCAAAGCTAACAGAAACTAAGACTGGAAGGTTCAGACTTAAAATAGTTTGATCATCCTTCCTGCTAAGCTGCTCTAACCTCATAGAAATCGCTTTAGGGTGTTAATCTGGGGCTTAATTTAGTTTCAGTTAGATTGTGTGACAAACATCCAGAGCTGGTTTGGGAAAGTAGTTCTTAATTGCTGAAATTTTGGCACAACATTCACTGCTGGGTGTGTGTTCTGAAAGGACTGCTCTGTTTTCTCTTCTGTAAAGTCCATTGAATAGCATTTATACTTCAGCTTAACTTTACTGAAATATATAGTAATAGATTCTGACTGGTTCTTAGGCAGAACTCCAGTGCAGGGGTGCAGTCAAACACAGAATAGTGATAGCCACAAGGAAATGACCAGGATGGGATCCACAAGGATCCACAAGGATGATCAGGATCAGTTTTCATGGATTTGTTTTCAGGTTTGAAACCTGACAGTTCTGTTGCACGTCACTGTTGCAGTGTTTCCTTTTCCCATGGGCTGCAGAGTGTAACTACACAACACTTTGAAGTTGGTGTGCTTGATTTTATCAATTCTAAATTCAGTTTCTGTGTTTAGGGGATTCTGGGGAAGAAATCGTGTATGGGACTTCTGATGGGAAATTGGGTCTCACCCAGATTACTGGTACCAAGGCAATACCAAGGTGGGAAATTGGAAATGAAAAGAAGAGAGGAGGTGTGTGTCTCAATTTCTCACTCTTTAGCTTTCCAGCATACCTGAGGTAATCAGGAAATCTCACTCACAGATAACTTTGGAGGCATATTGTGATTATGTCAGTATGTAATATTAATATGACTAAGGTCTCTTTCATTCTTCTGAGTTTCTGACAATTTTTATCAGTTTGTCTTGCTTTGGATTTTGTGTTCATAATAGTTCCAGTATTTTACCAAGCTTCGTTTTTTACACTATTTGTAAAGTGGTGTTTGTAAAACAGTGTTGATTCAAGTATGGTTGATTGAAATGTTTATCATTTTTCTATTTCTAAGTGTGTGTATATTTGGCAAATATACCTGTCAAATTTACCAGATGTTCAGTGGTTTTAAGGTCTCTGAAATAATACTAAAGGGTTTTGCCTGAAGGTGGAATATGTCTCCACAATAACTGATCAAAACTTTCCCAGTTTTAGCCTTGGTGTGCTGCTTCTGGACCATCTACTAGCCCATACTGCTTTGTAAAGGAGAAAATCAGGAGTGGAATGTATAAATACATACATTTTTATTTAACTAAAAGAGTTATCAGCACATTCTTTTCTTAAAATGCTTCCTGGCATGTCCTTAGTCTCTCTATAAAATATGGAGCCATAAAAGTTAACCTTGAACCTGAAGCACAGGGAAGGGTCTTCAGCATCAAGGACTCATCCAGGAATCTCATTATTAACACCTTAAAAGCTGGCCAAGAATCTGTTTCTGTGTAACTGAGTGTGGCCTGTGTATGATTGTATCATAAATTAATAAAGATGAAGCAAATGGCTTTTGTTTTCTTCATTAGGTATCCTGTGTATTGATAGTTTTGACATTCTGGGAGATGGAGTTAAGGAATTACTTGTTGGACGAGATGATGGAATGATAGAGATTTATAACTTTGAGAGTGCTGATGACCCTGTCCTTCGACACGATTATGTAAGTCTTCATACTTCATTCTTCATACTCTGCTGGGAAAAAAAACAATTAAAAAATAAAAATCTGTATTTCAAAGCTTACATGATCATTACTGCTAAAATACGTGGCTTGTTTTTAATTTAAGAAGTTTGTAACATTGACAATATGAACTTGAAATCAGTATGGTAGCATGTAAGAACCAGAAAGTGTAGTAGTCATGATTTGAGCAAAAATCAAAGCAATGTAGAGAGTGTATGTGAAAGTTTTGGCTTAGTTGACTGTTGGGTGAAACCTAATACAGGGTCGCTCTCTGAGTGAAAAAAACAGTGTTGTGAATAGTCTGTGATTTACAGATTAATAAATGGAAGCTCCCAGGGCTTCATTGAGCATAATTCCTTTGGTTATCAATTGTTTGAAATAGTAACTGGTTCCAGAGGGATCATTTCACTTCAGTCAGATTGCAAATTTCTGCTGGAAAAACACTGTCTTAGCAAATGTTTTGCTTTCAAATTTGCAATTTGTTTGTTACGTGGAGCAGAATCTTCTAAAAACTTCTGAAATGAGTGCAGTGATATTTCCCTCCACTTGAATGTGTTTATTTGAAGGCTTTATCAGAGAGCATTGCATCAATCCAGGGAGGCTGTGTGGGAAAAGATGGCTATGATGAAATTTTAGCAGCAACATACTCAGGTAAGCTTCATATCATTGACACAATAAATGCCATGTGTGGTGAGGTGATAAAATGAAGCAGGTTATGTTGTTAGTGCAACTCACATCTCTTAAAATTTTGTCTTGAAAAGATCTCCTCTAATGTAATATTTACACTTTAAATAAAAGATTCCTGCTGTTAAACTGTGGGGATTTTATATCTTAACACAGTGACTGGCTATATTTTGTTGTAAACTGCTGCCTTATTGTGATGAATTAATGAGTATGTCTGAAGGAATTCATTATATTTCTTTTAATATATATGAAAAATATTGATATACAAGCATGTTTTTCTTCTATTTTTCTGTCTTACAGAATTGTAATTTCATTCCTTTTCAGCTTCACAATGCTTTAAATGGGGTTGATTTTGATTTTAGTAGGAAATAAAGCTCCCCCATGTGAGGCATCTCAGCACCTCCTCTGTGAGACTTGAGCTATGGGCCTGTCTGTGACAGAGGCCATGATAAACATGCTGCATGTGTCAGCTGCTGGGAGCTAAAAGATTGCTAATTCTCTCTCTTTAGTTACCTTCAGTGCTAAAATTTAACCTCATGAAAGTTCTTGTAATGAAAATCATGTCATTTGGCAAGGTACAATCCTCAGTCAGCTACTGAGAAATAATGGTGTTCCAAGTACCTCTTTGAAACTTTTCTGAGGGATCAAAAGGCCCTTACACCTGACCTCATATGAATTATTTTGGTATGACTGGCCACAGTACTGTTGCAGGCTAAGTCCTTTGTGGCTTCTTTTAGTGGGAATGTTGTAAAGATCCATGGATCATAGAGGAAAGGGGAAAAGTGAAAGCCTGTGTTTCCCTGTTGGCTTTCAAGGGTGAATTGTAGGATGTGCATTAGACTGATTTTCGCAGGGAACCAGCACTGTAAACACCCATTCATGTCTGCGTATCATGCCTGAGGTATCAGAATATAATCAATTAGTATTTGCTTTTATAAATAAATGCAATTTAGTAAGCAAAAGTATAACTTTTTTCAAGCAGCAGCATCCAATTTCTAAGCCCACTAAGCAGCATCCAGTTTGCTATAAGCACATTGCACAGCCTTTGTTTTGTTTTCAGTACTGCCAGTAATTCAAGGTTTTGTCAGAAACAGAGAGGTAAGAAAAAATCCAACTGCTCAGTTAAACAGTTAAAGAGGAATTTATTGCTCAAAGTACTTAATGGAAAAAAAAAGTAATGTTTTCCAGTTTAAGAGTGAAACCCATAAGAATGATGCTCAGTGTCTAGGATTAATCCTACAAAAAAGGATTAAATTGGGCTCAATTCTCCCTACCCAGTGGGTGTAACAAACAGCACTCCACACATACAGTAGCTGAGTATCTTGTTAGCTTATAAGGAATATAAACTTCATGTATTGGTTTAGGCTGGCTGACAGGACTGACTACAGAACCTGTCCATAGAGAAGGTGGATCAGGTGAAGAACTAAAATTAAGTCAAGAAATGCAGAGCAAGATTTCATCCTTAAGGTAATTGCGCTAGAAAGAAATTTAAATGGAAGAATGGAAATGTTAAAAGCTGAAATGTCATCTCTCCTTCCTATCTCACTGGATTTTCTTTATCATTAATATATCTAGAAGTAGAATCAAACCTTTTCAAAGTAGAAATAAATAGCAGCCTCATTTCACAGTCTTCCTCTTATCTTGCCTTCACATGATGATGTCTTAATGTTTTCTGCCTCAGTATCAGCAAGATAAGATTCCTTTCTTCCTTGCTGCTCTATAGCTTTTAAATGATGGCAGGAAAGAAGTCACTACCATATTGTTCAAAATGTGTTGTACTCTTGAAGGAAAAAGATTGTCCTTTCCTGTGTCTCAGAAACCTCTTTTGGCAAGGAACATGTGTTCATGTGCTAGAGTTTATATTTTATCTTTGCTAAGTACATCCAAAGGGAGTCACCAGTCACTTCTGGTTGGAAAATTGAGGATAGGAGATAAACATGATTGCCTTGCAAGTTTAAACTACTTGATTTCTAGCTCTATAGTTGCCTTTTAAAAAGACATTTAAAGAAAACGTTTTGCTTTTCTAGGAATGAATTGGAACAGTTGCAGATGAAAGTACTTCAGGAGCGGGACAAATACCAGCAATCCTCTCAGTCCAGCACTGCAGTTTCCTCAGTACCTGCCTTCAGTGTGAATGACAAGTTCACACTGAACAAGGATGATGCCAGCTACAGCCTCATCTTGGAGGTGCAGACAGCGATAGATAATGTCCTGGTGCAGGTCAGTGGGCCTTTGTTCTTGTTGGCTTTTTGATGCATATATAAAACACTCAGAGACTTCCTAGTTACAAAAGCCAAGTTACAGCATCATAAGGATGTGCTTGTTAGGGAACAAATACAACAAATTAGTATTGAGCAGACCAACCTTACCTTACCAAAACAGACCAAAGTGCTTGCTGTAACAGAAGATTTCTTTGTAACTTTGTGTTTTCTTTTGGATGTCCTTCTTTAAACACCAGTTAAATGAGGTGCACGTCCTCACTTGCCACTTTAGTGCCATTCGTAGTGGAAAAATAATTTCAGAATGTTGTTCACTTTCAGTGTGAAGAAGCATCTGATTTGTGTGTGGTTGGGGAGAAATACTCCTGCCCATCACAGCAACCTTAATTAATTACTGCTCCTACTGTATCAGCTGAAATTAATGCTATCTTTGGTAGTCAGAAAGAGTAGCAGTACTGAATTACCTTCTTTTGGGAAATGCATGAGGAGAAAAATGTGACAAGGAGGAATTTATGAGTCGAGTTTTCTATAACAAATGGGAAAGAAGGATTTTACTTTTCACTTCTTAATAAAAACCCTGTTTTTATTAATGATGTTACAGAGCAATGCTAAGCTACAGCTAATTTGCCACTGTATAATATCAGATGTTTCCGTAGCTAAATGAGAAATAATGAAATTGTTTAATCTACCTTTCATGTCTGAAAGACAGTTACAGATTTTACACTGAGGTTGTGGTAAGCCAACCCCCCAGCAGTTCAGGACTCTGTGAGGGAATAAGAGAACATCATGTTACTCCAGGATTAAGTAGTAAGCTTCATGTCTGTTAGGCTTTTCTCTCTGAGATGAAGCAATCTCCTTGCCTCTCCCTTATTACAAAGACTGATGACAGTTAGAGGATAAATGGACTTGGAGCTACTCAGGAACATAAGCTCTTTATTTTTCCTTCCTCCTGTGTTCTGCAGAGTGACGTCCCATTAGACTTGCTGGATGTGGATAAAAATTCTGCCGTTGTTAGTTTTAGCAGCTGTGATTCTGAGGTGAGTGAAACTGAGGAGGTGATGTCTGTAGAGATGGCATGATGGAAACTCTTGTGCAGTAAAAGTAGAACTTGGATTTATAGATCTCTGATTTAAAATGCATTCAGTTGAACTACTCATGTGGTAATTGTGGAGAGCACAACTTCATTAGAGATACTGCAGAATTAGGAGTTAAAGGCAGGTCCTGACATAAGACAAACCTAAATATGTGAAAAAATATCTGCTGTCTTCCTTTTTTTTTTTTTTCATTCATGAGGCTTGTGAGAGACATATTCAGTGTTGCTCTTCTGGATTTCATAGACTCACGTACATTTACTTCCAAGTAATTTAGGTGAAGAGTGTTCTTACTTACTTAGTTAATTTCTTACTTAGTTAATTTCTAAAGTACATCTTTAGAATGTTTGACAATTCTGCTATGTGAGGAGTCAAATGTTTGCGTGCCTTTTTTTATATATAATAACTACAGAGTTAAATAGTTACAGAATTCTATTGAAACTGAGGGCCGGGGAGAAAATCCAGGAACTACCTTAGGATTTATGAAAATCTTCTGTAAAATCTTTTCCCTTCTGACAGTCCTTTATTTTAGTTTTAAGAACTGAATTTGCACATTATTGTTCTGCCCTGGAGCTCCCAGAAATCAGCTTTTTATTTTAGGTTTTGTGCCATTTATGACGATTAACTTAACGCTTTTTGGTGTCTATTTTCTTACTGATCCTGCTTTAGTTTTTAATGTTGAACTAATTTTGCAGATGAGTGGGGCAGGCTGACACGCATTTTTCAGATGAAAAGGACATATCTGTATAATCTTTGAAGAAATATTAAAGAGTATTAAAGAACTTTGGTTGTATTCTCCTTATAGAGAGATTTTTTTTTTAAACTCTATCATAATTAAAACTAATTGGAACATTCAGGAGAACCAAGGATTGCTTTTTTGTATTTAACTTTTGTAAATAGCTGTACATGCATAGCAACAATTTCAAAGTGACGAGTGAATATCTACAGTTAAAACAGACCAGTAGAAATTTTGTGAATCCACAGACTTATTTTCTATTATTTTCCTATTTAATTGTTTTGTTGGGTTTTTTTCCCCTTTTTTCAGCCAAATAGCAACTTTCTTCTTGCAACTTACAGATGCCAAGCAAATACCACAAGACTTGAACTTAAGGTAAAATGCTCAAAAATATGTTCCATAAAATTAATGGTTAGTCCTGCTTTGGAATGGAGAGTTCTCTGTGTGGATCAATCCAGTTTCTACTGCTGGTTTTTTTCCTAAGACCTTCTAACCTGGGGGTTGTGTTCCTTTTTATTTGTCTTTAGGATTTCTAAGGGCTTCTAAAAATATGTCAGAGGAGAGCCTTGGGGTCTTTTTGAGTGTGTCTAAGATGAAATCAGTGGGGACACCACAGACTGGGGACATACAGGATTCTGAAGGCAGTGTGTGAAACTTAAGGCTGAGGGAGGTGTGGGAAAGAAAGCTCTGGCACTGTTTATCCTCTCAAGTGTTTGAAGGAAGTTACATTGGGAATTAACAAGGGAATATAGACTCAAATTTGTATTTTGGAGAGGAAGCAAATCCTGTCATCCCATGCTTATTATACTTAAAGGCATGTGGGTGATTTGGAGTTTATTTCTAAGGATCCACCAAATTCACACATTTTATGGCAACCACCAGAGGAAATAATGAAGGAAATGCTGATTAGGAAAATGCTCAGCATGCACACAGGCAGGATGTTTTCTCTTTTTTTACTGTAGCCTCTGAATCTGATACATTTTTACATAAAACTCTCAATTTTGAGGCTTTTTATTTTAACTGATCAGAAAATGAGTTAAGGGGGTGTTATTTTATTCACTTCACTGGACTATGTTCCATTTAGTTTTAAAACTCATCTGCTTTATTTATAGTGGCACTATCAAGTAAATACAGTACTCTAAATATTCTTGAAATACTAGAGGCTTTCTTTAACATACTCTTAATATTCACTAAATTTCCAAAGAGCGGTAAAATAATTTCCCTTTTCTTCTTTTCTGTGGGTCCTTCTTTTCCTCTCTACAGGTTCGCTCCATTGAAGGACAGTACGGGACACTTCAGGCATACGTAACTCCCAGAATTCAACCAAAAACCTGCCAAGTTCATCAATATCAAATTAAGCCACTTTCACTTCACCAGAGAACTCATTCTATTGACCAGGACAGGTATGTGCAATGAAAAATCAAAGCCTTTTTTCACTTGGAAAAAATGACATAAGCCAGCTGAAACATTTGCTCTGTAAACTTAAGTATAGAATTTCTAACCCCTAAACCTACACTTTTTGAGCCTGTAGCTCCATTTCATGGATTTCTTAATAGAAATTATGGATTAAATGGGTTCCTTGCCATTCTTGTTCTGGGGCTATGTTTTGTTTCAGTGCCCTGGGTTATAGTTTAGCCCCGTGTGTTAGTACAGCTGAGGGTGTGGTAGGTAACTGTGTCTTTCCAGTTTCAGCCTCATTCTTTGGTCCACCCTTTTCCTCTAATTTTTTTCTCACAGCTAACTTGGCCCCAAAACTGAGCCAAGACTTTTTTTACCTTTATCTCTCTGTTATAAGAGTTTAATATTTTACACAATTTCTGATAAATTTTTGCCCACCTTCAGCTAACACCTTGTATTGCCTCCAAGGATCTGCTTATTCAAACCAAAACTGAAAGACTGAAGGGAAGATACCAAAGGCTTCAGTGTGCAAATGAGCTCCACTATGCCTTGTTCTTGATAAAAATGCAACATCTGGTGTTTACAGCACAGGAGGCTCTTGAGGCTCTGTCTTACTCATATCTGCTCTTGTCAGTTATTTACCTTTGTCCTAAATTTCAGGTTTAGCAACTTGTCATGGGACGTCAGGAACTTACAACTTGGTGGTTTTCTCTTTCTAGATCTGACATGTCTAATGGGAGGTAACTTTGCATTTTGAAGTACAGAAAACCACCTGTAATCTGCAATATGTATCTGTACTTAGGGAGAGAGCTGATTTTTTACAAGGTGCTGATTAAAAGGAAACCACTATGTGGAACTAAACTTCTTTTATATGGACAGTGTCCCTCCTTGTTAACTATTAACTTTCCTTTTTCTCTTTTGATTTTGCAATGTCACAGGCCCATGAATACACTGATGCTCAAAGGCCAGTTCAGTTTTGCTGAAATTCACTCCTGGGTTGTGTTTTGCTTGCCTGAGGTGCCTGAAAAGACTCCTGCTGGAGAGTGCATCACCTTTTATTTTCAGAACACTTTCCTGGGAACACAGCTTGAAAGTACCTACAGGTAAAATACAATTACTAAACCTAATGTATGTTTGTGTGTTCAAGTTTGTTTATTTAAAATTTGTCTTCTTTTATAGAAAAGGTGAGGGATATTTTAAATCTGACAACATCTCTACAATATCCATCCTCAAAGATGTGCTTTCCAAAGAGGCTACTAAAAGGAAGATTAATCTCAACATATCATATGGTAAAAATCCTTCT
This sequence comes from Cyanoderma ruficeps, assembly GCA_008694505.1. NCBI lineage: Eukaryota > Metazoa > Chordata > Aves > Passeriformes > Timaliidae > Cyanoderma > Cyanoderma ruficeps. The sequence continues at coordinate 1,011,890 of VZDJ01000030.1, read as the reverse complement.
CTATTTTGTTGTCCTTCAGTTCATTTATTATTCCCATAAATGGGATACGTAGTACTCATTTGGTTTTTGGGGTTCTTTTTTTACTCTCTGCTAGATGTAAATGAAGAATCTGTGAGGCACACATTACAGCTTATCCACCCTAAATTAGAGTATCAGCAGCTGCTGGCCAAGAAGGTTCACTTAATAGATGCTTTGAGAGTAAGTATCTGAACTCTTGGGGTTTGATTTTCATGGGGAGGGTTGTGCTGTCAGATACCAAACCATGGCTCAAGTCAGGTGTGTGTCATGTGGGGATCTGTTCCCTTTTTGTTCCTTAAAGTTAAATTAAAGCATGTATTTAAGTGTCTAGGCAACAAATTTCTTCAAGGAAAATTCTCTTTTTTGTTACATGGTGAATAACGTGGGATTACTGAGGATGCTTAAATTGGATGGTAGAAGGGCAGCCAGCTTTATCATCCAATGTTCTCTTCTAGCCTGCTGTTATTTTCCAGCTCCTTCTGTCCCTCTTTCCACTAACATTGATAGTTTAAGTCATCCAGGCCAGATGCAACTTCCTTGCTTTGGAACTTCATCCCAGTGTCTCATAATTTCTGAATTATCTAGTTTTGAATCTTTAGCCTAATACCCTCCTCAATAGCCTTTGGGAGGTACCAGTTAGGCAGCTTGTCTCAGTTGTAGGACTTCTTTTCCAACAACGAGGATTTTGCTGTCAAAAGCTCACCATCATCAAGTTGGTATTTTTTTATTTCATGGGGAGGTGAACATGTTCAACCAGCTCTCTCTTGTCCTTTTGGGGGAATCAAATACTTGTCAGAGCTCTTTAGATAGTAGAAAAGCTGGCTACCAATGAGAACAGTGTGAATCTTTATTATCATTAAAAGGGTTTTACTTGGGCTTGGTTTGGCCAACCAGGCATGAAACAATAATAGAGAATTTATTCTTAATGCCTGTTGTGTTTGTGCAATAATAACAGTGTTGTACATCTTGCTTCTTTTAGACAGCAAATCTTCAGCAAATTTTTGGGTCAAATTTTTGGATGATAACTTATTGACAGGCAGTAAAATAATCTAATGATTGATGAAAGCTGTTATCCCAACAGACTGCACAACATAATTACCTCTTGTCTAGAAGTGCTTTTCTCTGGAGGTTAAAAAGATCTATACTATCAACCATCCCAAACTGGTCTGCTGACAGACTGAGGCTTTTTAGAAGAGGCCTTCAAAACTTTCTGCTGTCACAAATTGAGTGATACTTTCAGAGTTTACTTTCACCTTCAGATTTCAGTGCGTGCTACACTTTTTTAGGAATTCACTTATTCTAAAAATGAAGGTCTGGTCAAGGCTTGAGTCTGTAGGGTATGATCCTGTTTTGGTTCAGAGCTGGAAGCTGTAATACACAGGATTTTGAGAATCCAATCTGTGAAGTGACATACAGCATTTCATTAGAAGACTAGAAAATGAGGGACTCTGAAAATAACACTTGGTAGTTTAGGAGGGGATTGTCTTCTCTTTGAATTCCATTTCTTCTTACCTGCTCCTATGATAATTACCTGCTGTTAGCTCTTATTACCATTTTAAACTGTCTTTGAGGAATTACAAGTTCATGAAGGCAACGTGGACTTCCTGCTCCCAAAATACCGCAGCATTTTGGAAGAGGCAGATCAGCTGCTGGAGGAATACAAGAGACAACCTGCACATCTCGAGAGACTTTATGGTTTGTTGACAATTCAGCTTTACTTAAAGGGGGCTTAATATCCAGAGCTGCAATAGACAGCTGCTTATGTTTAGATGATCCTTGTCTTTATGGACATGGTTAAAGATGGTGTTCAAATTCAGAATGGCATTTAAGAATGTTAAGAGAAGTTAAATGGCTTGGATTTGTTTACAAGTAAACCATTGTTTAAAACGTGAAGTTTAAAAAGTCTTCTGACAACTGGAATACTTGGTACATAATCATGAGTTAGAAGTAGAGATACCACCTACTGAAAATAAATAGTAATTCCTGGAATTTTATCTTTACAGGTATGATCACAGATCTCTTCATAGATAAATTTAAATTTAAAGGTACCAATGTGAAAACCAAAGTTCCCCTCCTTCTGGAAATTCTGGATGGCTGTGATCAAGATGGATTGATCGCTTTTTTTGATGCTGCCTGACAAGGAAAAAGCAGAGTAATTTTTCTGGTCTTAACCAAGGCATTTCAGTATCAAGTAAAAAAAACACTTTTACTCTTCTGTTGTACTGTCAGTTCTTAGGTTTTATTTGTATTTATTATCATATTGGATACAGTAGTAAACTTCATATAAATTGAAGTATGTTAACTGTGTGCAGAGGTTTTATGTACAGTGTTAATAGCCCAAGATCAGATGTAAATACCAAATATCCTTTTGGCAAAGATGTTTTCACTACTGTTTAAAATGACATGGAGCTGCAAGAATGGATGAAGAAACTGGTTTCCAGAGACTTGGATGGATTTGGAAGAAATCTGTGTGTTTAAGCTGTACTTAGCTTAGTTTTTCCTTTTGTGTTGACAGTGTGGTGTGAGGATCTCACCAGACTTGATGTAGCTGGTGTGTGCAGAGAGGGGAGAACTCTGAATTTTAGACTGATGACAGCTCCATTTAAAGTAACATTTGTTTAAGAACGGATGGCATTAAACTTCTTCAATGCTTTTCCAGCCTCCCTGTGCTTCATTTCAAAACTCCACCTACTTTCTCACTTAGTTTTGTTTAAAATTGGAAGAGATGAAGCAGCCAGTGGAGACAGAGATCTGTTTGCAAGTAAAAAAGATCAGCTCCATTGAAGTGACACAGAATCATCAAGGGTAGAAGAAACCTTTGAGATAATGAAGTCCAACCATCAACTTCTCATTATCAATGTAACCCCCAAACCCCATCCAGACACCTCTTAAACACCTCCAGGCACCACATCCAGACACCTCTTAAACACCTCCAGGAATGACGACTCACCCTAACAGTGTTAATGTTTTTCCTAATTGTCTCATCTGAGGGTGGTGGGGCCCTGGCACAGGTTCCCCGGAGAAGCTGTGGCTGGCCCATCCCTGGCAGTGCTCAAGGCCAGGCTGGACGGGGCTCTGAGCAGCCTGCTCTAGTGAAAGGTGTCCCATGGCAGGATGGCTGGAACAAGAGTACCTCTGTGGTCAGCGATTTTTTGATAATCGAAATCTCCCCTGTCTCATCCTGAGGCCATTTCCTCTTGTTCCCTCACTACCCGCTCCTTTCAGAGAGCTGTCGAGTGATGAGGTCTCCCCGCCCGAGCCTCCTTTTCTCCCGAATAAACCCCCCCCCCGTCTGCCGGGACACGTTCACAAGCCTGGCTCGGCAAGCTCCAGCACGTTTCCCGGCGGGAACGCCCGAGGCTATTCTCTCCCTCCCCGGGGCGGGCGCGGGGCCTGCCGTCCGCGGCAGCCGCCTTCCCTCCCCGCGCACTGCCCGCCCTCCGCGTCCGCCCGTGTCTGTCTGTCCGTCCCTCTGTCCGCCCCATCCGGCGCGGCCGTGACGCCGCGCTCGCCCATTGGGCGGTTCAAGAGTCGCGGGCTACTTGAACGGCGCGGGCGGCTCCAGGCGCGCCCGTCCCCGGCCCCGCCGCTCCGGCCCCGCCGTCGCCCCTCCGTCCCCTCCGCCGTGCCCCCCGCTCCCGCCGCGGCCATGCTGGCGGAGCAGGAGAACCAGGAGAACGTGCCCCCGCCGGCGGCCGGCAAAGCCGCGGCCGCGCCGCCCGGCACCCGCGTGGCGCTGGGGCTGCTGCGGGGAGCGCAGCAGCGCGCCGGGATCCCGCTGCAGGTGAGGGGCGAGCGGCGGGGTGCGGGGGGACCGGGGAGGGGCAGCGCCGGTTCGGCGCGGCGGGAGCTGTCAGGGCCCAGCGCTGACGGCCGCTCTCCCCACAGGCGGCGCGGGGCGGCTGCGAGGGCCACGGAGCGGCGGCGGGGCTGCAGCAGCATCAACATCAGCCCTTCTCCATCCATGTGGACGAGCCCGACGGGGAGCGGGAGCCGCGGCGGCAGCGGGGCGTCCCGGCGGGGCAGAAGGATGAGGAGGCGCTGGGGCTGCGTGCGGCCGTGTGTGCCCTGGGGGAGCGGCGGCCCCTGGCCCCCCTGGGCAACGCCATGGAGCTGAGCTTCGGTAGGTGACACCCCGGGCCCGCTGCGCCGCGCAGGCCGCGTCCCACCTGCTCCCCCCTCGGCGCCCTGCCCCCGGGGAGGGCGGAGGAGCTCACCCACGGAATGATTTCCAGAGCTAGCTGCAGGGCTGCGGTTTGGGACACGGGCTGGTTTGGTTCCTTTGAGCCTGCCACCGGGATGCATCAGCTCTTCAATGCAGCTGAGACCCTGTGTTCTTATGCCCTGCTATTTTAGGCCGGTTTATACTTTATAACTTTAACTATCAGTACCTCATGAGAGAGGCCAGATTACAGACAAGATCAACCCATAAAGCCTCGCCCTTTGCTACCATTACAGAGTTAGAAGGGGACTTTACCCAGCCAGATCCCAAGATGTAAAAGGTTTTTCTCCCAGGTAGTGGTGCAAGTGTTTTGAGCTCTTTCCAGTATGTGAGAAATGGCAAGTGCCAGATCCATCTTCTGGAGCATGTCTGAATATGAGATTTTCCTGTGATCCACTTCTGCAGGCTACAAAAAGCTCTGGCACCCCTGCTTTGTTTGAAAGCACAATCTAAGCTTACAGGATCTGCATCTATGTAACAACGTAACGCAGGGTGCGCTGAGTACTACATAATTGCAATAATATTTTCCAGATCTTTATTTTACACGGTGAGAAAGGGGAAGGGGAAACTTCCCTCTTGCCCTAACATTTGACTTCTGTAGAGCCTCCTCAACTCCCAGTCCAGCTGAGTGAGCCTGCACAAGGTTCCCTGGCTGTGAGGGAGTGATGTGATGGTGCCCATTTTAACATGGCTGTTATCCTCTGCTTAGATTCTCCAAGTATTATGGATATATCAATAACCTCAGAAACAGAAGAGAAAGCACCAAACGTTAATAATGTGCCAGACTATATCAGCGAAATCCATACGTACCTGAGGGAAATGGAGGTGAGCTGCTGTCCCTTTTCTTATTTGCATACAGCCCGTGGGGGAAGAGTTTGGGGTGGAGAAATGTATCTGAACACGGGTTTCCAAGACAGTGACTAAATTAGAGCTTGCTAGAAAGGGAGAAATAAGAGCACGGGACTGGTTTATTGTTGTGATAAAGTTGATTGTGCCATGCACAAGCTGGAAAGCAAGATTACAGAAATAGAACTTACTGATCCTAAACTCACCTGTGTTTACTTCTGATTTGTTGAACTATGATAAATGAAGTTTAACCAGTTGCTTCCCTACCAGCACGTGGTCCAACCTCAACTTTTTCTGTCATTTAAACCTACAGGTGAAATGCAAGCCCAAAATAGGTTACATGAAGAAGCAACCTGATATCACAAACAACATGCGGGCTATTCTTGTGGACTGGCTGGTGGAAGTTGGAGAAGAATACAAATTACAGAACGAAACCCTGCACTTAGCTGTAAATTACATTGATAGGTTTCTTTCTTCCATGTCTGTTTTGAGAGGAAAACTTCAGCTTGTGGGTACTGCAGCTATGCTGCTGGCATCGTAAGTGAAGTTGCTTCATTTCAAGTTCCACCTGCTGGTTTCAAACAGATGAAAATCTTGTGGCTGTTCTGTTGCCTAGAGCAGGACTGACTTGGGAGGGCTTCACACTAGGATAAAAATCAGGAGTTATCCACCTAAAAGTTTGGCAGTTATCTTTGAGGTGTGACCCTAAAGTGAGGATCTGTTATTTCCAGCTGCAGCACCAGGCATATAAACAGTGTTTGAGGGAATATGCATAAGACATGTGAAAAGCAAGTTGCGCTTGCCCCAATTACTAATTTAATGGGTTATTCTGGAGTTTCAGTGACTCCAAGTCCCAAATTCCTTAGTCCTAGATTATCATGCTGTTGTAGCTCCCTAATTTCCAATCCTGCTGATTCAAGAGCTACTGAACCAATTGTAGCAAACCTGTTTGGCACCAGTGCCCATCTCCTTCCCAAGTCAGAATTTAGATGAGCATTTCATTAATTGTCGTGGTTTTCTAGTACTCCATTATTTACTCGTAAACGTTTCTCCTGGCAGAAAGTTTGAAGAGATCTACCCCCCTGAAGTAGCCGAGTTTGTCTACATCACAGATGACACCTACACCAAGAAGCAGGTCCTAAGGATGGAGCACTTAATTCTGAAGGTCTTGTCGTTTGACTTGGCGGCTCCGACAATCAACCAGTTCCTGACCCAGTACTTCCTACACCAGCAGACAGATGCTAAAGTGGAGAGCCTGTCGATGGTAAGTAAGAATTACTAGCTCAGCCCATGTAATTAGAGAGTTTTATTGCAGATATTTATTACACACATATATATACGTATGTATAAGATAAAAACACCTTATGAATCGTGCTCCTCCAGAAGTAGTGCTACTCCCATTGCCACTTTCAGTTTGGGATACTCCATGCTTATCACAGGCTGGCACTTGGCCTGGCTCAACCATACACCCTTACTCAGAGCAGGCAGAGATTAATGAACTTTAATTTGGGGCTTGTTGCACTGCTAGATAGATGTTTCCCTCTCTCTTATCTACTGCTGCCACACCTACCACCACACACACTTTGGCAAAAAAGGACTTTTGGTTTGGATTTCCCCTCCACTAGCAGCAAGCTCTAAATCCAGAGGCTAAAGCAGAGCACAGATAACATCTCACCTGAAGTTATAGTAAATCCTAGCTCTGTGGTAGGTACCAGAGGTCCTAAACACAATCCTTTTGTCTCACTGTGCAAAGGTCAGACCTGACTACACTCTTCCCTCTAGTTCTTATATATCCCTAAACACAAAATGTGCTGGGAAAGCATGTGTTGGGGAATGCTGTTTGACAGTAGCTGGCAGGAGATGCTTAAAGAGAAAGTAGTGGAAACTAATGAAAGGTGTCCTTCCGACTCATGGCAGGATTGGAAGCTCAAGTTTGGGTTATAAAGCAACTGTTAACTTTTGGAAGCAGATGATTCCCTCTTTTGTTTGCCTTGCAGTACCTGGGAGAGCTGAGCCTCATTGATGCTGATCCTTACCTGAAATACTTGCCATCAGTTATTGCTGCTGCAGCATTTCTTCTGGCAGACTACACACTCACTGGACAAAGCTGGGTACGTAGCAGTCCGCAGGCCTCTGTCTGTGTTCAGGCCATTTGTACACAGTTCTGAGTGCTGGGCCTGGGCTGGAAGAATTGCAGTCCCTCTGTGGTCCTAGGCTGTTAATTAGGGATTGCTCCCTGTGGCATTTGAAAAATGGGATTGCAGGGGCTAAGGTCAATATGGTTCAACAGGAAGCTAAAAACTCCACCAGTGATCAACATAAGTGAATAGCAACATTCAAATGTCCCTTTCTTTTTTTCCCCTCAGCCTGAATCCCTGTGCAAAGTAACTGGCTACACCCTTGAAGACATCAAGCCTTGCCTCATAGACCTACACAACACCTACCTCAGAGCAGCCCAGCACACACAACAGTCCATAAGGGAAAAGTACAAGAGTACCAAGTGAGTATCTGTGGAGGTGTTAAGGTCTGAGTTGCCCAAGCACATAACTGGCTGGAAGGGGGTGGGTGTGGGATGCGTCTTTTGAGTCTTCAGGCAGACTCAGCTAACCAAATTCACCTCTTCAGTGAGATGGTGAGAAGATTCCCTGGGGTTTTTGCATGGTGGTTTGTCAAGCAATACTTGGTGTGCTGTTGCTGCCTGAACTGTCATGTAGAAACTGGTGGAATTTTCTTGACATTCCTACAGTTGGTGGTATCTAATGCTCCTAAAAGTCTGTGTGGGGCATGGCAGCCAACAAGGCCCAGGATGTTTCCTGCCTGGTGGGAAATGTGCATGGCTGCAGTTATGCTGCTCTTTATGGCAAAGAGCACTTGAGCAAGATGACATCCTGCCTCTTTTGTTCCCTCTCTAGGTACCATGGAGTATCGCTCATTGACCCACCAGACACACTAAACTTATTGTAGTAATCAAGAGACTGATCTTTTAAAGATATGTATATTACTGGGAGAGGATGTACAGTTTTAAACATGGTTCAGGATTCTAGATATGATCACTCTAAATATGAATACAGGCTTTGACTTCAATTATGAAGTTCAGTTTCATGTGGTTTTAATGTAAATCTTTTGTACATGCAATCTCGTTAAGTGTTTTAGCTGTGTTTTTATCAAAATGTTCTCTTCAGGCACAGAATTAACCATGCTGGCCACGTGAAGTCTGAGACTGCTTATCTAATTATAGACTAAATGTTAATATTAGCAATACCTTATTATAGTAGGGCTTTTTCTCCTTCTGGATAAGAAAGACTTGGTCACCACAGAGTATCAGTAGCATTTTTATACAGTCTAGTTTAAACTGAGACTTAGCATAGATCCAAAACATGCCTTAATGGCTACAAAACTGGAAGAAACTATGGCCACGAAGAGAACTCCTTGCTGGAACCGACTCACGAGGCTCTTTAGGATGTGCTCCAGTTGCTGCATAATGTAGTGCCAGATCTTCATCAGGGGAAAGGCTGAATGCTCTGCTGCAGGGTCTGCACAGTTAAAAACCCTGCACCAGTTCATACCTCGTGCTTCTGCTACGCAGAAAATGGTCTTGCTGTCAATGTTTTCTAGTCCAAGTGTAAAACTGGTACTAATCCAAACCAATCCAAATGGACTTCCCATTAATGTGTTGGCCGTCCCAAAATTGCAATGATGCCTACTGAGAAAATTAGTCCTCAGTCTGCTTCCCTTGTACCTCTGTAGGGGTGGTGGAGGCATTAAACTGCAGTGGGTGAACTGCTGTTTTGGGCCCTCAAGGGCAGGGAATGTCTTCTGGCATGGATGGGCTGTGTGCAGTGCAGCATGAATTCTCTACACCCCTCACACGTGGGAGGAGCTCCTCTGTGGCACACAGCAAAAATGTGCCATGTTTTTCCTTAGTTCTGGAACTGTTACATGAGCAAACTGGCATTCAATCAGCATTAGATCAAGTGGATGTTTACCTTCAGCCTGTGTAAATGGAGTGATGCTGCCCTGTACCCGCTGTTGTTGGCATGTAAAGCAGCGAGGCACGGAAGTGGGCTGAATTGAGCCATTTCCAGGTTGGTTAATAAACAGTTTTTTGTATCTGATGTTAGTGGTCTTGCCAATAGCTTAAAATCACTGAGGGGTAGAGTACTGTTGTCTTAAACTGGCATTCATTTCTAAAGCCTTTTGGCAAGGGCTGCCCTGTGAAACCTGTGCCTCTTTGACTTGAAGCTGAGTCAGCGCTGTCTCTCTGGTTTTCTGGGCACACAGCAGTATAAACTCCTCCTCACAGATGTCCAACAGCTGTTAGGGTGTGGACTTTTGGAAATAATTTTTTTTAATTTGTCATCTCTGTCAGGCTGAGCAGCAGGTGTTAATGGCAAAGAACTCTGTCACACCTCAACAACTACAAAGTTACTGCTCTTCCCCACCCTCGTGCTCCTCCCGGAGCCTTCCCTGAACCACCCAATTACAAAATCAACTGAGTCAAACGGCGGTTTAAAATCTCGTTGAAATCTGCAGCAGGAGTGGCCTTTCTGGCCAATCTGAGTTTCTTAGGGTGCACTTGGACCTTTATGCATCTTCTAATGGTTAATGAAGAACCACATTTCATTGGCCAACAGCTTTTGTTGAGATTAATTTCAGTGGGCTGCTACTGAAATGCTGAGACAGATTGGGGACAGTCTGTGCAGTGTATCATGTCTGGTGCTTGGGGTTGGAAACACTTTAACCTTGCAGGAGAGGGAGTTTATACAGGGAGGAATGTGTTTTTCACTGTTTGTGACCTTGGAAGGGTAACTGGCAACGCTGACTGGCAGCAATTACTTGAAGATAACAGGCCACAGTGCTCTTCCTGGGAAACTGAGTTCTGCCTTCCCCTTCCTTTCTGTGGTGTATTCCAAGACCTCTGAGAAATATGAACATTTGGGGGGGGGTAATTTAAAAGAAGCTTATGAATTACTTTCTCCAGAGAAAAGAGCAAGTAGCAGTGCTTAGGTGAAAAGACTTCAGTGGGTTTTAGTATTAATTTAGTGCTTAATCAAAGAGCTGTACTTGAGTTTCAATGGAACTTGTTCCCTTACTGTTCCCATAGCACAGAGAAAAAAAATCTTTCAAGCTCCCTGGGCTTTATCTTCACCACTATCAACAAGTCTTCCTCTGCAGCCTAACAGAAAGTCTCCAGTCAAGGGCTGGCATCGCTGCCCAGCATGACAGTGTTGCTCCTTCCTCAGGGCAGCTCTTGCTTTTGCTGTCAAGTGCCATCTTTTTCCACCATCTCATTTTCTGAAGTTAATATGGGACAATTCCAGCTTTTGCTTCTAAGCTTTGAACAAAATAATATCCCAGGTTGTACTGTACTATTGTTAAGCCTATCCAGGTTAACTTCTAATCCTTTCCAACTAAAGGCTCTAAGGAATACAGGGGTGTTGTGTGTGAAGAAGAGAGAAAGAGCAGTGCAAAAAACACTGTTCTCTTTTCCGAGGAAGTCTACAGTCTTGTGGTACTATGGAACTAAGAAGGAAATGCATCTTCACCCATTTTTGTACTCAGGACAGTGACTTTGGGTTGGAAGAACTGACACTGCACTGGTTTAGCTCCTGAAGAAGAGGTTTTGTGTGTTGGTCTCTTCCTGAAAGAGCACAACTTGATTCAAGCTTTGCCTGGCTGGCAGCAATTTTATATATATATATATAGGGGTTTTTTTACAGTAAGTTCTTTTAACTGATTTGGGAACAGTAAAATCTGCAACAGTAACTTCTGTCCACAGCTCATGTAACACTGAGGTCACCTGTAAAATAGCCCTGCCTCACTCTGTAAATATGTGTGTGTTTCCAGTGTCACTTGTTTGCAAACAAAGCGCCCAGATCTGGTATTTTGGAATCTTCCTTGTCTCTTTTGTTTTGCCTGATCCTAAATTCAGAAGGTAACTCTTCACCTATAGTTCAAGGAGCATTCCTGTCTGTTGCATGTAATATTTAATTAAACTTTTTAAGAAACACCACTGCTGAAGTTCTGTGCTAGTTTGTTAAGTCCATGCGTCCCTGGTGATTTTCATACAAAGCTATTTGGGTCCAAGGTAAGCTGTGGAGTAACAGGGGCAAGAGGGTTTTAATCACAGCACACTGATTTTCCCCCGTGAAGAAAGCTAAACTCGGTGAGTTTTTGCTGGATGCCAAACACAGGATTTCAGTTACAGGCACCATTTTTTTATTTTAAATCTTTGTACAACCATTTTAGCATATATGTAAAAGCAGAACCAGATATTGGGAGGGGAGGAAATAAATTTATCTACAAAAATAAGCTCAGTAATAATACACCAAAATCCATATTGTACAGAATTCCTGCAGGAGGGATGACAGCTTTAACGAGAAGTTCTCTTCTTTCTTCTCCTTTTATTAAATGCTTTCTTACTTGGATTTTCTTGTTTGGAGCTGGTCTGTGTTCTGTCAGTAAACATTTGTATCAGAGAAACATACTGAACAGTTTTTCAAAATAACACAGGCTGATTATCCATAACCTGGCAACTACCCACCACGCCTGGGGCCAAGGTATAATCTTTTGGAAGTGCACTAACAAGGGTTTCCATGGATACAGCAGCCTATCTCACTTCTTGGAGGTAAAACTCAACATCAGCTCTACTCCAGCACATAGATTCTCTGCAGCACCTCTAAGGAGCCACTGACTGAGATCCACTTCTATGCTCCCACTCCCTCTGGAAGGACTAAAATGAGCCAAATGGCCAAAACCATCTCAGACAGCTGCAGCCCAGCCAGGCTCTGGCCTCCCAGGACAGTAGGCCAGAGCTTTACCCTAGATTTAAACTTCCTTGCTCTCAGCTGTATCTGTAATCCCTTCGATCAACTGAAACTTTTCCTGGCCTCGCAAAAATCCTGTCCTTCCCAGAGAGACTCCTTACAAACTCCTTTCCCCTCCTAATTCCATTTGCTGGTCACCTTGTTTTCCTTGGTAGTTCCTGTGGTTCCAGAATGACAACTTCTTCTTCCTCACTGTCAGACAGTACAATGGGTTCACCTAAAAAACACACAAACCCCACCCACCCCAAACCATTGATCAGTTTTGTACAAACAACCCCTGTGGGTAATATCCACAGCATTTTTAAAGAAACATTCAGAGGGGCTACTGATTCGTTTGGAGTCCTCCCTATACTGCAGAAATCATGTTTTGAAAAGAACTGACCAGGTCAAGTGGAATTAGCAAATGTGTGAAGTGGCTACAATGGTTCTTTCTTCCTAAGGACCTTTCACGTTTTAATTCTGAACTGTTGATAAAGTGATAATAATAAGATCTGGTATTAAGAAAAACAAATACTTACCAGTCTTAGTTTCCCTCAGTGTACTTGTGTCCTCGGTTTCCACTTTCTCACATTCAAAAGCAGCTGCCTCACTTTCACCTTCCTCTTCTTCTGCCTCTTCCTTCTCAGATTCTTCAAGGTCGCCCCAAGAGCTCTCTAATCCTTCCCCAATCTGGGCTGTCCCAGGAGTGTGCAATACTGGAGTGGCAAAACTGCAGGAGTTAAGAAAAACCTTGGTGTTTGCTGGTAAAATTCCTTGCATTCTGAAAGCAAACCAGGTGGTTTATAAGCTGCAGAAAACAGCCCTGAAGGGGAGTTCAGAGTGCCACTTCTCTAATCACTCTAATCACAGTTGTAACCTCAGCTTTGCACTTCAGGCAAGGAATTAAAAGCAACTGAACCAAAGCCAGGATGATGATGATGTTTCCTCTCAAGGTTATGTGGCCACCTAAGCTATGAGACACCTGAGATGTGTGTTTAGCCCGGTTTTCCCCCAAATAACACCCTGGAAAAGATACACTTCTGAAGGAGGGTCGGCTTTAGCAATGATTTCTTCAGCCTGTTCTTCCACGTCGTTGGTGTCCACAGCAGCACTCTCCATTTTGAAGGCAGTGATCCTCTGGTTGGGGATGGATTCAGCGAAGCCAAACTTCCTGCCTTCTTTCCTGCTCATTCAGGGACAGATGTTATTTCAGGATAACTCAAAAATTGTTTCTCTCTTCAAGTTCAAACATACAAATGTTTGCTATTTAAAACAAATACAAGTGAAGACAATTTGCTGCTGAAACCACAAGCTGACATTAGTTTTCACTACATTTCCTAAAAACACCCCATTTCTGTCCCTTCCTGTAACACTCACCTGGCTTTTTGGTCGTTTTCCAAGGCTTTCTGAATCAGCTCTGTTATTTCTGTGACCTTAACAGCTGTTATTTTACTGCATCTCAGAATCTGTTTGTTACACAAGCAAAAAACAGCTTACAACCAGGAAAGCAAGATGTTTTTAACTGAAACTGTAGAGCACTGTAAGACTCACTAACATTTAAATCACAGGAATTACAAACATTTAAAATATGGCACCTCAGAATGAGGGACTCGATTCACTGAGACTTATGCAAAAAGTTAACAGCCTCCAGAGTGCAATTGGAAATAATCTGCAGGCTTTTTCAGCCAAACCACAGGGAAAATAAAAAGAAGCATATCTGACCAAAAACTATGCTTTTCCCACATCCCTTCTGCAGCATGGCACACAGTACTATGCTCTTCCACTAAGATAAAAAAGGCATAACCTTTTCCAATAAAATCAGACAGTTAATTGGTGCCTCAGCTTGCAAATGTCATGGATTTTTCCACATCAAGACTGCAGCACAGGAACCAGTCTGTACGCCACAGCAGGACTGGTCAAGGCAAAGGTTTACCTGATCCTGCAGCAGCATGACCACTCCGCTGGACTGGATGGTACAAATCTCATGGTGTTTGTTCATGGCAATTACAAGGAGCCCGTGCATCACCCGCTCCTCACGTTCAGTTGGATCCACCAATAAATAGGTCCTAGAAACAAAGTTTGAAACATGAGGCAACAGTAGAAATTCGAGGCATCTTACTGCCCTTAAAGACAATTAAACAAAGGAGTTGGTTTGCATATTAATAACTATGGGAACACGAGATTGATACCCCTTATATGGCACATAAAGGGGTACATAAAGTTGAAATCTTACCCTTGATGGAAGAAGGCAAAACTGACACAAATGGGCATGTGGTGGATACTCAAGGGGACAGGATCACGTTCCTCCGGAGAGTACTTGGAAAGGAATTGGGCCCAGAATGCAGTTATTTATGAAGCACGTTTGGTTTTAGAATGACAAACACATTTAAGGAAATTTAAAAAACCAAAAACCAAAAACCAAAAAACAAAAACAAACAAACAAACAAAAAAATAAAAACCCCCCAAACAACAAAAACCACCAAACAAAAAAAAACTCAACAACAAAAAAACCACCCCCAAACAAACAAAAAACCAAACAAAAAAACCCCAAAAATACCAAAAAAACCCCAACCCCCCCAACTTACCACAGTTACTTCCTCTCCTTGCACAGACACATCTGGCCTGCGAAAATGACACAGAGCTACGATCCCTGCTATGCTGGCAGCATCAGTGATGTTGCCATCATGGTTTAACAGGTGCATGTCCAGCCGAATTTGCCAAACCTGAGAAAAATACAAAAAATTCACAACTATTTGATTCTACAGAAGTTAGGTTTGTTTTGTTTTTCAAAACTGGTTCATGTTTTTGAACCAGAAAAAAGAACCAGTATATATGACTTAGGTCTTTGATTAAGAAAATGAGAGATCTTGGTATATTTCAAGATCCCCACTGTGCCAGATTTAATTCTGACAAAATATATAGTACTTCAGCACAGTTTAAACATCGTTTTGTAGGGTCCCAGCTACTTCAGAAAGCCTACGCAGAGACACAAGTTAAAAACACCTCTCAAATCAGATGAGTGGATCTTTACATTAACCTAAAATCAGTACTTCTACTATCCAACACAAGACAGAGACCAACTTAAAACAGGACTACACGCATCTTTTAGTTCAAACCCACCAGAAATTAACAAGTTTCCCTACCTTTTCACCAGCAACAACGCAGAGAGATTCGGTGTCAATGCACTTGGAATCCCTGAAGCATCGCTCCAGCAGTCTGTTCAGTGACACCAGTAACTCGGACTGTCTGTTGGAACAAAGTTACCAAAACTTAATATGATTACAGTGGTTTTTATGCCATCCTTGTTGAGTCCTTTTAAGACATTCATTACCTGCCAGGCTCCAGCCCAGGTGCAGCCATGGGTGAGAGCTCCAGATTAAAGAAGAGAACACCTTCCGTGGGCCGGTTGGGCTTAGGGGGAACGAGTTCACACGAGACCTGTGCAAGAACCCTGCCAAGGTAAACAAAGCACCAAGTCACAGATCATACCAGGGAAAATCTAGAAACAAAACACATACTTGGGAAAAAAGCATGTGGTTAGGGTTTTAGTTTGTAATTCTCACTCCAGACAGCTTCTTGTCCAATGCCTGTCCTACATATTCAAACTTTGGTCAACAACTGAAAGAACCAAATGTAAGAACTAGAACATACACCTTTTGAGACTAAAAAAATTACTCAAGCACATGAGAAACTGTAATGAAATATTTATGTAAGTGTATATATTTCACTTTTATTCAGGCAAAAGAAGGGTTTTTTGGTTTGGGGAAGAATGCAAAACGCGACATCAGTGAACAAAGGGACGAAAACTTGGGAACAATTTTGCATTTTATAAATTATTTGTAACTACAGTAATCACGGAAACCTCATCCCTTTCCCGCTACCTTCCTTTCCATCTTCTCCTCTTTGCTCTTATCCTTGAAATACTACGACCTTAAGGCCTGAAAGGTTAAAACCTGTTTACAGAGATCTCTGCGGGCTTGGGCACCTCAGGCTCTATCTAACCTGGGGCCCGCGGCCCCCGCGCCCACCTGGTCCTGCCCAGCTCCACGATGCAGCAGCCGCGGTCGGCGCCGAAGGAGACGCGGATGTTCCGGTAGTCGTAGCATTGCCTCCCGTCCAGGCGCTGCGGG
Source organism: Cyanoderma ruficeps (assembly GCA_008694505.1). Taxonomy (NCBI): domain Eukaryota; kingdom Metazoa; phylum Chordata; class Aves; order Passeriformes; family Timaliidae; genus Cyanoderma; species Cyanoderma ruficeps. The sequence goes on along the minus strand of VZDJ01000030.1, from coordinate 995,868 downwards.
AATACACGGACACACGCATGGAGAGGGTTAGCGCGCCATGCCCGGCATGCGACGGGACCGCGGGGGCGGGGCGGATCCCGGGAACAGCCGCGCTCCCCGGGCGGCGGGGAAGGGGATGGGGAAAAGGATGGGGAATTGGGACAGGGAGGGGGGATGCTGGCGCCGCACCTTCTTCTCCTGGATGGCGCGCAGGAGGAAGCGCCGCTCGCAGTTGGAGAGCGGCGTCGCCTTCATGGCCGCGCCGTCAGGGGGAATCCGCGCGCGCGTCATCACCGCGCGCCGCGCGTGCCCAGCCCGCACGCGCCGCGTTCCCGCCCTCGGGCGCGTCCCCTCAGGGAGAGCGCGGCCCTCGGAATCCTGAACCGGTGCCCGAAAACCTTTTCCTGCTGTCCAAGCTAAACCTGCGCCCACCCAGCGTCATGCTGTTTCCTCCAGTCCTGTCCCTGGCTATCAGAGTGCAGAGATCGGCACCTGCCCCTCCTCTCCCCGCTCCCGAGGATGCCGAGGTCTCCACTCAGTCTCCTCCTGCTGGATAGACCGAGTGCCCTCAGCCGCCCCTCACCCGGCTTCCCTTCCAGACCCTTCAGCATCTCCTTCAACAGCTTAATGTCTTTTCTATAGTGTGGTGCCCGAAACTGCGCACAGCAGCCGAGGAGAAGCCGCACCAGAGCAGGGTGGGCACCTCAGCCATGAGGTGGCACATAAGGGACAGAGGCAGCGTGAGCTGATGCCGGAGTGCNCCCCCCCAAAAAACCCCACAAAAAACACCAAAACCACAAAACATGCATGCCAGACATTTCGAGTGGTTAACACTATTGCGGTGCCCAGCCCTCAAGGTGCGGATGCCCTGCAGGTATGAGGAGCACGGGCGGTCAGTGCTGCATGCAAAAATGCAGCCAAAACATCCAGTCTTTCAGAAGAACATCCCTCCCTGCTGGAAATGTTGCCCGCAAGTAAAAAGGCCTTTACAAGTGGCTTTTATGCTTAGTTTGGGCTAAAACAAGAAAATCGATTATCTTCCCACCAACATTAAACCCCAGACACTGGCATTTTCCACACAAAAGTGTTGAAGTATCTCAGTTAAACCTTGTTAACACACTACCATTCTAGTACAAACTAAAATGTAAGTTGTGTTTCTGAATCTCACAAGTTTGTGCTAGTGAGGACAAGCCTGATTTTCTCATGCTGGTTTTATATTTTCAGTTTAGGATAAATTAATATTGTCACAAATATTCGGTGTAAGACAATATTGATGAGATTATAGAAAGCCACTCCTTCTCCAAGGATAAAAATAAGCAAATAGCCCTTAGAGTTTTACTGGCAATCTTTATGTGGAAATTCTATCTGATTTTACTTTTTTTGCTGCGTGAATTTGGTGACGATATTCGTTAGTGAAGCCTTGGGGTTAAATTCTCTAACTCTACAGTTTACTAACAGCGAATCTGGAAGGGTTTTTATTGTTTGTGGGAGTCGTCCAAACTCTGGTTTTTTTCATCAGTTACAAAAAAAAAAAGTTAATTCCGACAGATGTTGTGATTTCTGCTTGGGATGGAGTGGGAAAAATTCTTGTTTCTGCTCTCTCAGTGAACTGTTAGGTGCCTTGATCCATCAGGCTGGTGGCAAAGCACCCTTTTCAAAATAGAGAAGGTGGTGGTGATGGTGAACTTCAGGAGGAGCTGGATTTAATTCCAGGGGAAATAAGTCATGTACTGGAGCTGGAAATCAGCTGTGTCCCCTTTGCTCCATGCCATCTTCTTCACACAAAGGCTACTTTGCAGCTTTTGCGCTTTGCAGCTTTAGGCTAGGAAGGCTAAAGAATTTCATGGACAAATTGAGGAGGCATAAAACCACAGCACTGGAAATCTGTAGGGGGAGGGTACATAGAAAACAAGGTCAGTTTAAATGGTTAATGAAACAGAAGCTGAGTAATTTCTGTGTTCCTGAGCGGTGAAGGGCAGGGTTACAGTGGTAATGAAATAATGGAAATAGTCTGGGTGTTCAGAAGGAGTCAGTGTCGCACCCTGTGGAGTGAATAAATGACCAGGAATTTTTAGAAAAGCAGGAATTCTTAGAAAGAAGATCCTGATAAACTACTGTGCCTACATGGAAGGTTTCTTCATTTGAGCTGAGTGCTCTGTGGGCTGAAATGCTTGAATTAGATTATCTTACTGAAGCCAGCCTGGAGAGAAAATCACATTTGAGGACTGGAGAAGAAAACCAAACTGCATCAGAATCTCAGCATCTTGACAGCAAGCTGCCAGCAATTTTTATGGCCTAATCAAAATAAATAAGAAATCGACCTTCTCTTTCCATGGCAGCCTTAACTGCAATATGCCTTTGCTGCTTGGCTGCAAGTCCTGCTCATTTACACATCCATGCATGACATGATGTATGCAGTATTCCAGCTGATGAGTTTATTTGGGAAGAAAGGCTCTGTCTAGATGTAATAATGGAATCCATAATTTGTTTTTATGATGAACAGTTCCACCAGGGGGGATGGGTGGGAGGATGGGAAATCCTTGCAAGGGTGCTGCTGGCAGAAGGGAGGCATGAACAGCACCTCCTGCTGAGATGAGGAACAGGATATTCTGGCCAGGATCCAGGGAAGCACTCAAAAAAGCTCCTTATCTGAAGCACAGATAAGCACCTTTGTCCCTTAGGTATGAGAAGGAATGTGTCAACAGCTTCCAAGGCTAACATTTAGGAAAGGAGTTGCCTGGCATATAAGCTCAAATATTTTTATTTTTTTTTTAACAAAAAGGGACCCAGAACTTCCAGGAAATCATCCAAACGCCAGCTTAAGACAAGGTGGTAATAACATCTTCATCTACTTGCTGGATGCTGGCTTGATCATCTTCCACAGGCTAGATTTCAGGCTAAACCCCAAAATATTTTTGCTGTTTCCACCTGTACTTGGCCTTCACATCATCTCTTGGGGTTTACTGCTCTCATGAAAGAAGTTTTTTGCTTCAAAAGGTCCTGCCAGAAATTCTGATCCTGTAGACAGTTGAACATTGAACACTTCCCAGCTCTCAGCAATCCCTTTGGGAAAGTGGGAAGTGTTTCCAAGGCTGGATGCCAGGCAAGTAACAAAGTCAGAGGAAAAGAAGTTACACTCCTCCTTTTTTTTCTCCACACCCTGCAATTTCCCTGTCTCCAGACAAACTGTTTCCATGATTTCTATGGATTCAAGTGAAACCAGCTGCTGAGTTAAGTGTCATGCTAAGCCAGAATTGTTACGGCTTGAATTGAAGGCTTTGAACATACAAAACCAATGTCTGAGTTCAGATTTTACCGTGGTTTAAGATTTTCAAACCTTTCAGAAGCATCTTCAAATTCACTTAAGAAGCAACAAATGTCCATGTTAAAGTAGAAACTGCAATTTCGTTTCATGGGGAACAGGCAAAAATAAACCAAAATTGTTGCCAGAAAAAAAGCATTTTCTTATATTCTCATCTTAAGTATTACTTGACAGATAGGTTAAATACTGGCTTGATGCAAGAACTCAGGAGTGTGAAAATGAAGTGAATATCTATTTGGAAGCTGGGGGTTTTTCCCTATTGGAAAATTTCTATTTGTCAGAAAACGTTTGCTGATACCACATATTGATAGTCCTGCAATACAGAGGAAATCCAGAGTACTGATGAACTTATGAGTCTCATCTGATCCCTAAGAGATGATAGCACATTTAATAAAACTGGGGGATAATCAGATTATCAAGTTAAACCATTAAATCAAAATGGCTTTTTTCCCCAGTTATTTCTTCTGCTTGTTCGGCTTCCAAGTATCTGTTGCAGATCAGAAATTAATCTTGACTGCCTTGAAATGCTGGAAGTCATAATCTTTCTCAATCAAGTATTTTTGTTGTTCTGCATGGACAACCTCTCTTAAAATCTTGATACTAAAATGCTCCTTTTAATACAGGGGATGCATCTTTTTGTTGATTCAGCTGATTTTAAATGAAAATTCCCTTTTACAGTTGTATCTTAGTATGCAGGTGTTGTTAAAAGATGGAAGTGTGGTTGAGAAGTGCCTCCTGTTGTGTAGAACAGCCACTCACCAGTGCCTCATGCACAAGAGCAGACTGTCTCACACCAAGGATTCTCTGTGTACCACATGTAAGTGTTAATCTCTCCTTATTTCCCAAAGATCCCAATCCTTCATTCCCTGCCAAGAAATGCTTAGAAGAAAACTGTCGTGAGTAGTTGAATTCCTCGTAGTAATACAAGCATAAAATGGGAAAGTGCCAATTATTGTGTCAGGGACCACAGAGCCAGGATGAGCACTGGAGAATGATGGATGCTGGCCTTGCCTTTTTCCACCAGGTAATGTTTTCTACAGTATGGATGAAGTTGTCTGAATGAGGTTTCAAGGTAAATTTATCATTTTCCCAAATTGCCCCAAATTGTTATATTGAGCTTTATTGTGAAATATTATTCAGAGGTCCAACAAGGATAGAAGATTTGGTGTAAAATCATAACTCAATATATATTTGTCTCCTTAGCTCAGACGTGGGGTGATGCTGTACTTATATTAAGAATTTGGGAGGCTTGATGAAGTAGAATTTGTGAGCTTTTTTTTACTATTTATTTCTTCAGACAGCAGTACACTTTCTCTGACCCTCACAAAACTTGCAGTATATGCAGCCATGTTCCCTCTGCGAAACTTCGCTTCCCTTGCTTATAAACCCATGGAAGCTTTGGGAATATGACTCGAGTCAAGACAAGTCATGCAGGCGAGTGGTATCATGAAAAGCAGAACTCATGGTGGCTCCATCACAATTGCATCGTTCACCAAAATCTGAGTCAAGCAGCCAAAACTCGGAATAACTTTCCTACTGCCACGGCAATACCTGGCGAGTGTTTGTACTTTGGGCCAAGGGAAGGGTTTTCTCACATGTCTCCAAGCAGAAAGACATTTTCTGGTACCGCTGGAGTTGGGAGCTGTTTGGCCTGTGCTGGGGTACGGTGAGGCGGGCAGGGAGGATGGATGCACATGCGGCATTCCAGTCTGGATGGGAGGCTCCGACTCCAAGTGAGCCACCCCAGGAGCTTTTCCTGCCGGTGACTGGTGACCTCGGAGCGTCGTTTCTGTGACACGGGAGCAGGTACAACACGGGCCAGCAGCTTGGAGCACCGGCCCTGCACCCGGTGCCCTCCCTGCACCCACCGGCCCTGTCCCGGTGCCCTCCCGCCGCCGGGGCTGTCCCGCCGGGAGGTGCCGCAGAGGCGGGGGGTGAAGGCAGGACGGGCTCCGCGGCCCCTCCACCCGGTGCTCCTCTGCTGCCGCAGGGGAGGAGGCTCGGCCGGCACCGGCTTCGAGCGGTCCGCGGGCGGCATGGAGTGGGAGCTCAACCTGCTCCTCTACCTGGCGCTGTTCCTGCTGCTGCTGCTGCTGCTGCTGCTCCTGTTGTGCCTGCTCCTCCGGCAGCTGCGGGGCTCGGCGGGAGCAGCCCCGCGCCGTCTCCCGCCGCCCCGGCAGCCCTGGGCTGAGTGCCGGGAGCCGGGAGCTGGGAGCCGCCCGCTGCCGCCGCCGCCTCGGGCCGCCCCCAGGTGAGTCCGCGACACGCAGGGAGGGCTGGGGGCCGCCCCCGGGGCCGCCTCTGTCTCCCCGCGTTCCGCGGGAAGGCACGGGCTGGGTGCTGCTCCGCCGGCATCCCCTGTCCCCGGTTCCCCGCTGTCTCTACGTTTGCCATGTAAAAATTCGGGGGAAATTTGAAGGTGCGCTCACCCTGAAGCTCTCACTCAGTAAGGAAGTATTATAAAACTCCCCTCAGGCTCTCTTTGTGGAGGAGGTTATGTATGTAGGCTTTCCTTTGGCACATAGAGATCCGAGTTTGACCCGATGAGAGAATTTTTAAATGTAGTGTTTTCCAGTGCAGAAGACACTCACCTTTTAAAAGAACTTTTTTTCCACCCCTAACTTGAGCCACATCTAACTCAGTTTTCCTCCTTTTACTCCACAGGAGCTAAAATCATCTCCATCATATAGCTAAAATGCCAAGTAGGCTTCACTCCCTGTCGGGGGGGAACAGACCTGGCAGCAGCCATGGCTGACCCTGCCCTATCTCTGATGTCCCCCAGGGACCGCTTTGGCCCCAGCACAGCATCTGCTGCTTCCCAGGTAATGCCTGGAGCTGGTGTCGATGGAGTGTGGCTGAGCAGCCGCCTCCTGCTGACTGCCCCCATCCTGTGCACCCATCTGGGCTGGCACGGGCAGAGCAACTCAGACGCTGGAAATTCGTGCTTGAAGCCTTTAGGAAATTCGTGCAGACCTTTGGCTGCAGACCTTTCAGAGCCTGGTTTTCTGATAGGACTCTGGAACCAGGGTGTCTTTCAGAGAGAGAGCTTAAGCAAACATGAGTTCTGACCTGTGCTCACTCTGGTGAGTTTCTGCACCGTGGCAAAAGATGGACAGACACCGGTTTGTCCCTACAGGAAGGACCTGTGGAGAAGCTAAGAACAGGTGCTAACAGCTATGCAGTGAGCGTGGCAAAAAGAAATTATTTTAGTGCTGTAGAGCTGGCGTTCTTGTTTAAAAGTGTGGGGTTTAGGGGCTCTTCTTTAGGCCACATTTAGATGGCAGCTGTTGGGGCGGTGTGGCTGCAGGCAGCCGGGTCTCCAGCGTTGCTGTGGAGTGTATTTTTACAGGGCAGGTTGCTGCTAATTCAACAAGTGCCTCTCAGTACATGATCTGCCTTCACTCCTGCTGGGCACTGCTCTGTTACAAGGCAGTGTGCTGCCAGCATGAGGAGTCTGTTAGAGGGAACATAGGATATTCCAGCTCTCCAGGCCTTGCTGCAATGATCTGAGCTCTCTTCTGCTTGCTGCTGGGTAGCTTGGCATGGGGGAGGAATCTGCTAATGGTGCAGGGGTAGTTAAAATCAAGTAGGAGAGGCCCTCCTCCAGAAGGTGTTGGCATTGCTCTGGCCCTTCTTCCAGCTGGCTCCCTACGGCTTTTTATTTCAAGCTTTTGAAATTGTTGCACACTGTGTGACTTAGGGCCAGGTCTTTTATTTGCATCATTGCAGATCCATCATCTCTTATACAGACTGTCCCAACACGCAGTCCCACTTGGCAGAGGCTTTGTGAGACACAGGACATTCTATTTGGGATACTAGTCCTGGAGCTGATGCTGTGCTGCCTCACACACCTCGGGCCATGAGGATTTGCTGTCTGTAGCCCCTCCTAGTGCCTGGTGCCCCAGCTGCCCTTCTCCACTCTTGGCTGTTTATTTTCAGTCATGGGAAAATGATGAGAGAAGAATCCAGTGTAGGTTTCCCTGGCAGTGACCCATCAGCGTCTTATCTCTATGGTTTTCTTGTTTTTCCCCTGTGAAAATGGTGGGAATGATTTTGGCCTCACATCAGTGATTAGAAAGAAGGTGGCTAATGGTTTTGCTCAATTAATGTGAGTAAAAGTGGGACACATATTCTGCGTGAGCACCAAGAGATTACCTTCAGAAGGTGACTTCACAGATAAGTAGTGCTGAAGTGTTTATAATCTTGGGAATGATTGGGGCACTTCTAATAACCTGTGTTGCAGAAGCCCTTCATACTTACTGTATTGTGTGGAGCAGAGAGAATCACATTTTTGTAATGACTCTTTACAGGCATGACTGACAGTTGCCCTGCTCTGGAAAACGTAAACTAGTACATGATTTTTCTCTGACATATAAGCATTTTGCACCAACAGTGCAGGAGAAAAGTTTGTGGGGGCTACTCAGTGAAACATCTGCAGGTCAGAGGATTATTATCTCTGCTTTGTCTTGTTTCAGTACTAGTACTGCATCTCAAATGTTGTAGTTTCACAAATACCTGCAGTGTGGGAATAAATACCTCAAATTCACAAGATGAATGCTCCTTTTAGGCTCCATGTTTCAGCACTGTCATTTGCAGGGTAATTTGGAAGGACAAGCAGGGGAGTTGTTTGGCATCACACACCCAAGAGGCATCAAACATCTGCTCCATTCAAACAACTTTCCATTTCTTGATGTGTGTTTTAGGGCACAGCTGTGCAGGCAGCACTTCCCCCTCTGTTGGTATGGTCACAGGGCAGGAAGGTGGGTGGATATTCAGCTCTTCTGTGTTGGTGTTGTAAGTACTTCGTTTTCCCAAAGATTGATGCTGCCAATCCTTTGATTGATCCTTTTGCTCAGGAAGGAGGGCAGGCCACCCCTTGTGCAAAGAGCCTGTCCCACTGTCCAGAGATGTAGGAAGGTGCTAAATTCCCAGTGTCCAACCTCTCAAGAGAAGGTGTACACCCTTTTGTTTAATCGGTGATGAGAGGCAGAAGTAAGCCAAAGGTTCTAAAAGATTAGCCAGATGAATCATCATGAGAAGATGTAAGCAAGCTGCAGGGTGAGAGAAATACAAGATGGAATCATTAGTAGGAAATTACTCCTGAGCCCTGAGTGTTGCTGAAGTGCACAGGCACAGGTATCCTGCCCTGACAGGGGGCAAGGTGTCCCTTCTGTTCAGCACTGAGGTGTTGGGACACCTCATTACTGGGCCCTTGCTGCAACACCAGAGGGAAGTCAGATAAGAACCGTGAAAAGCCTTTGGGGAGCCCAGAAGAAAAGGATAAAACAGTTAAATATGTATGCTTTTGTTAGCTGGCAGCTCTAGGGTAACGAAATCATCTGCAAATATTTGAAAGATACAAACTCTGAGGAAGAAGATGATTTATTTAGCATAAATAAATAATAATAAATATGCCCATCTGTAACTGGGCATAAGAGAGTACAGATAGGGACTAGCAACACTGAAGGCAGGAGAAAGTACTTGACATGTATTCAAGAATGATCTCCCAGGGAAGACACACAAAACTCGATGTTTGCCCATTGGAAATTAGACTGTCACTAGACATATGCTCGAATAATGCTGTGCTCTCATGAAGAGGCACTAACTAGGTTGTCACCTCTTTTCCCATCTGTAGATTAAAAAACACAAAGGCTCATTGGATCAGAACAGTTCCCATCGAGGCCTGAAGAATTATGCCAGAAATGTCCTAATTTGGGTATTTACAAATAACTCTAAACCAAGCACAGCAATCTGTTTCTTTTTTTGATGATTAATCTGGTGTATTTTCACGGTGACAGGGAGTGGCATAGCTCCACTCACAGCCACAGCTGTGCAAGGCCTGCTCAGTACCTTTAATTTTTTGGCATTCCTGAGAAGCTCTCTGCTGGATTGCTTCCCTTCAAACGTTGTTACATCTCTCAAATTCCACTTTGAAAATCCACTTCTTTGAATTGCTGTCAAAATTCTGACAGTCATTTAAGATCTGTTTTGAGGTGCCTTGGGAGGACTTCAGCCAAAACAGGTTTTCTCTTCAGGGGTATGGGCACATCTGAGCTGACAGAGCTTTCAATACAGAATATGATGGTCCATCTCATTTGGACTTACAGAAGAAATTTATTATTATTATTACTACTACTACTACTACTACTACTACTACTACTACTTCTACTTTGATATTTTACCACATGGTAATGACTGCAAGTTTTAGAGTATCATGTAGTTAGAAAAACTAAAGTATTAATCAGTTCTATGAGAAATCTATATAATTATTGGAGGAAATTTATGGAAAGACTCACAAATCTGAATGTTACATGTTTTCAGTGTGACTTTCAGTGAAATTCAGCAGCATGTGCTTCAGGTGACTTCTCTCTGAAATGCATATCCTATTTTTGATTTCAGAAAAACTAACATCTTCAGAACAGATCTTGTCAATAACAATGGTTAAAAATAAAACGGTATTTTGCATTACCTGGATCATTTTTTTAATAATCAGGGACAAAATGTACATCCTCAGTCTGCTTAGTTTATTATTTCTGTCTTTATGGGTGAGGTTTTTTAGAATTTAATGTTAGACCTTTTCTGGATCCGTGTTGACAGAAACAGCACTCTGCAAAAATTGTTAAAAGACAAGTCCCTGCTTGCTGAAGAAAGCAGTTGATAGAGAAAAACAAATTAATTTTCATTCCAGCCTTTGTGCACAAGGCTTTACTTAATCTCTGTGTTAGCGAATGGTCCTTCTGCTTTTTCAGTAAGACAGGGCACATTGACGCCTATTTAACACCTGGGAAATGGTGTGTGCCGTCTTATTAAAATTTAAGGAGCCTGTCAAGAGGTGTTTTCGGGCATGGTAATGAAGTTTTCAGAGGAATCTGTTCTTTAGCAAAAGATCACCTGTCTTTGGTAGAACAGGTTTTGCTGGAGCCTTGATTGATTGCTGCAGACAAGTTTAACTGCTCTGCTGGTAGAAAGGATCACTGGTGTATACATTCCCTCCGTTGTTTTCTCTTCCTTTGGGGTGATTGATGTGTTCAAACCAGTTCTTTCTATGCGACCTGAATGCCAGGTAACATCCAACGTGGCATGAAAACTTGATATTCCCGTCCTAAAAATGAGAAAAGCCTCCCAAAAACTCTGAGATCTTCACGTTATGACCATGTCCCTGATCTTTGGGATAGCCTAGGGCTTCATCTGTGAGCCCTGGGGGATTCTGATGGCCGTGGGAGAGCCGTGAGGGGAGTGAGGATTGGCAGGAGGTGGAGGAGGAGCAGAACAAAACAGAGGTGTGACCAATAGAGAGGGAATCCCGCTCGTTTACTTGCAGTGAGGGTGGAAAGAGAGGTTAAAAGCACTGGGACAGGGACCTCTGGATTTTCTGGAGAGAGGGGAGGGCTGGGAAGGGTGTCCCGGGTCTTGGCTGCTGCCTTGGGCAGTAGTGGTGCCCTGTGGAACAGCTTGGTGGGTGTCTGTCAAGAGAAGCAGGTGAGGATGGAGGGGCCCAGGGCAGAGGAGATCCAGGAACAGCAGGTGACATGTTTATGTATTTCCCTATACTGGGGTTATTGTGTAGGAAAGAGCAGAGCGTGGCCCTCCTTAGAGGGTGAAGGGAAATGTGCATGTGGGGCTTTATTTGTCTTCTTCAGCCAAATAGTTTCCAGGAAAACAGTGCGATCTTACAAAGCAGGACGTGATGAGGCCTCTCCTGCTTTGTCGAATCTCCCCAGCAGTTCCATAGGGGTTTTGGTGTCTGCATAGAGGTTCTTCGGTCCTGTGAATACATCTTAGCACCCTTTTCCTAGACAGAGGGATACCATGTCTTGGATTGATATGCCCTCCTTACTTAAAAATTGTGGAAATTAAACAGTGTATCTTCATGGTCTTTTCATAAACCCCAATGAAATAATTTTGTTAAGAGTGCCAGTAGTTGAAGTGATGTAAACCACTTCTTTGTTAAAATGCATGGTTTGGCGTAATATATGTTATAAATAATTCGTGCTAGAGAATTAAATATTTCAGCATTTGTGAAACCAAAGCCAGTAACAGGGGAAGAAAGCGATTTGCACCAGTAAGGAGGGAGTCATCAAGCAAGGATAAGCTGTCTCCAGAAATGTGTATTCCAACGGATTTTTCATCTGACAATGCCTCCATGGTCTGCATCTGATATGCAACCACGATAACTACACCTTTTATAACATTTGCTTAAAGTAGAATTCTATAAATTTTATAGCTCTGCTTTGCTGAAGTCTACTTTAATGGACGTCTATGGCTGTTGCCTTGATTCACATATGAACCCCTGGAGATTTGTCAGCTGTCAGAAAGTTATGGATATTTAGCAGAGGAATTACAGGTCTGCAATGTGTTATTGTGCAAAGATTAAGCGTGGAGGAAAAGATGATTCATTGCTGCTCTACTCCAGCCCTGTATTCACATACCTCATTCAAACCTGACTGAATTCAATCACCTTTTCCATGGCTCAAAAAAACTGGAAGGGAAATGTGCTGCACCTGGCCTGTGTGTACACTGCTCATCCTCTCCTGGCTGCTGGATTTTGGCAAAGTCCTGTTACCCTAATTCCTCAGGTGGGGAAACAGAGGCATAAAGTGGTTTTGAGCAGGGATACAATGCAAGCCTCTGGTGAGGAGTTCGTGTGCGTCTCAAAACCTGAGTGTGAGCAGTGACCCACCTGCCTCAAGGCTCCTGGTGGCTGAAGCCAGAATCTTGGGTTGCTGGAGCTGAATACAAATGGACTCAGAGCTACTCCTGCATGCACTTTAATGCAGGTCAGAAACCCAAAAGACTGCTAGAAAGTGTGTTATAATGCCAGCTAATAAAGCTTGCAGTTTGGCCTTCAGTTCAGGGAAAAGAGTACTTTCCCCCTTGTCCTGTTGTAGTGTGGAAGGCAGGTGAATCTGCTTATGGAGTAAGGACTTGTTTTGCCCCGTGGGTGGCTGGTTACCGGGAGTGCAGTGAGGAAACTCGTTTAATGAACCCACAAAGGTCCCCTCCGCCCTGTGATAGCTGCTTGGTGGCCTTTACTTGTGGCCCTAAGCCTCCAAGCAAGTTTCCTTTTCACCTAATTGTTTCTGCCACCAGTTCTGTCAGTAACAGCAGGCTCTATGGAAAACACAAAGGTTGACAACATTTTAGGATAAAAGACCTCAAGCATCAGCAAATGCTTGTGAAAAGGCAGAACTGTGTGATCTGAGATGTAACAACCTCATCTGTTTGCTTGTCTCAGCCTGCAGTGCTGAGAAACCAAGTATCACCTGGGAGGTTCTGCAGAAATAATTTAACTTCTAAAGGAAATGCATAGTAGTGGAACTGTGCAACATTAATTTCAACAGAAATTAAATTTAAAAGGGTTTTTTTTGTTTTGGTTTTTTAAAATCTAATACTTCCACTTTAGTCTGGTCCTTTGAGCATAGGCAAGACATGGCTGGATTTCTCATTCATCATTTGAAAGCTGTTTGCTTGATATCATTTGTGAATATCAAAATTTTAAAAACCAGTTTCCTTGACCGAAATCGGCCTTGTCTGCAGAGACACTGTTGTAAAATCTTTCCCATTTCAGGTTTCCTTTGGGAGGAATTATTTGAACACTAGAAAGCACTGCAATGCTAGTCAGTGCTGGTACAGAGGAAGGCATGAAATGCATTTATTAGTTGTGATGGTTTTGGTTGTAGTTTCCACAGAAGTAACCTGACTAATCAACAGGCTTTACTGTTTTCCCCTTATTTGTTCCTCACAACTGTAGGATTAGTATGCAGCTTTTTTTGGCATGAACTATTTCCTCAATGTGTAACACATACCCAAAATTAAATACAAAGTCTTAATAAGGATTAATGACAAAAAAATTTTAAAAACCCAAACCAGGACCTTCTATTTTTTTCCCCCCTTATTGATCCTACTGCATCTGTACTGGATTCATTTTTCCAGCTCAGAACTGAGCTTTCCTGTGTTAAAGACAAACTCTTGGCGTGAGATTATCTGTTCCTGTGGAAAATTTGCCTTACAGAAACCTGCTCACAGTTTGATACTGCAGAAAGCAGAGCTGGTGGGGGACCTGCCTAGAGCTGCTGGGAATGCTTAGTAAGCAAAAACATTCTGGGATCAAATACTCGGATGTGTAGGCAAACAAAACCTTTCTCTTTTCCCGAGCAGTTCCACTAGATGGTGTGCTTTCTGTAAGGTTCGTCCCGCTTCCAAATCCCTGGGACTGCTGGCAATGCAGGACGGCATCTCAGCGAGTTAGCGTTTACATTATTCATCTTCTCACTTCCCCTTTGGCTATTACCATACCGATTTTTAAAAAAAATTGCTACTGAGCGTGGTTTGAAGTGGTTTAACTGAAGTTCCTACAGTGACTGAGACGGGGAGCCTGACAAAAAGCAAGTAGCCATCCCTCTCTGCTGCGTTGCTCTGCAGAATAACTTGGGGTCAGTTGGTGTTCAGCTGCTGTACAGCAGTTGTATGTATCCCTACTATACTGGGATGTAGATCTGGGGTGCAGATGGAGGCTGGGGTTGCTGTGAAGTTGATGTTTCCTGGTTTCTCCCTCTGGTTAGAGGCACAGCAGCTGCTCCCTGTTCCTGGGACCTATGGCATTGCCTCTAATTTATCCAGGTGAATGCTCCCAACCCTGAGAGGAGAGTCCTAATTAGCCATAAATATTTCTTTATTTTGGCTGAAGGCAGTAAGGTAATTTATGTCTACAGCTGTCTTAAGCAAATAATAGAACACCAGGAACAAAATAGGTTAGCCATTAAAAGAATAAAATGCATCTGCTCCTGCTTGGTAATTTGGATGCAAAGTTTAAACACCTGATTTGCCAGGTGCTGTGGCACAGATGGGATTGCACCAGCTTTTCCTGCAGCTCACAGCTGCAAGTCCTGCTGCTCTAGTACCTAAGGGCTTTAAAGGTGTTGAAGGGATCAGGGCAGAAATTTCTCCCCTTTTCCTCCCTCTTACCGGTCCAGAGCTAGGAGCTGTGCAGTTAGAGAGGAGCAAGATTTGCCCTGTTTGGAAAAGTTGTGTGACAAAACTTTAATGTTGTCTAACCTCAGTTTCACCCATGCCAGGGGATGGTGAGGTCTGGATATTTCTCTTTTCTCCTTCTGGGAAGGAGATTTGACTGGCTTAGCTGTGACATCTCATTCCTTCTGAACTCCACTCTTGGATCTGGGCTTTGGCTTTTTTGAGCAATACCTCCAGACCTGGAAGAGAATAGCAATTTTATTTTCAGGGTTTTGATTACCTGGGGTATGGTCAAGCAGGTGGTGTTGCAGACTGAGAAGTCAGTCTAACCACTGACTGGAAATAGATACAACAAAATGAGGAGCTCAGGGCATAGGAGGAGGCAGGAAATGACATTTAACATCAGGCAGTCTGTGGTTCCCCTTGCAAATGGGATTATCCTGTAGCATCTGAATGCCAAAAACCCACTCTGGTTTTTGGTGAGGGATCAAGATACATAGCAGGAGTTACATGAACACAGCATAACTGATTCTAACCTATAGTTTAGGGCTTGTTAGGGCTTGTTAGTAGTTCTTGCATAAGGATTTGCATCAAGGCACTTTTATGAAGAATAAATACTGTTTTAACCATATCACTCCTGGAGAAAGAGGCTTGAGGTTTCATAGGAGCCTAACAGTGGATCTTGAAAAGACCCCTGACTTTGAATTCGTCCTCTAATCTGAAAAACTTACAATTAAACACAACTATAAATAAATGAATAAAATTTAAAAAATAAATGAAATTAAAAATTAAAATGCTATCAATAGAATCAAGAAAACCAGGTTTTCCTTTGTGAATACCGGAATAATAACTACATATAAGTTATTATATATAGCTTATATAGGAGGAAGGGAGTTGTATATACAACTTATATATAAGTTATTATATAATAACTTATAGGGAGGGGGAAGACCTTTCAGTAAACAGAACTGCAGTTTGCACCAGGATGTCACTTGTTCCTCTGTTCCTGGACCTTAACCTGGCTCTGGTTTACTTACAGCTCTGCTGTCATTAACACTACTGGAAGTTGTTGGTGTGCTATATTAATTGTTTTGAGCTTGAAAATGTGAATTAAAGTAACAAAAACTCCACCAAAAGAGATGCTGAGGCACTGAGGGTTTTTTAGAGGAACAATACCATGGACATTTCTCCTGAACTTATAGTTTATTCCCAGGCAAACAGCTAGTTTAGGAAGAATAAAAATAATTCTGTCATACAGGCAACTCTTCAAAGCTATGATGGAGGTGAGAAATTTAAACTACCAGCAGTGTCTGATTTTTTAACAGTAGGGCCAGTAATCCATAGAGGGGAAAGCCCCTGGTGCCTTGCAATGATCAGGGTGGGAATAGTAGAATGCTAAGAAATGCTATTTTAAAATGTCTTTGAATATTTTCTTGAGGTGAAGGTTGGGTTTTAGACAGTGGCAGGCCTTTCAGCCTTGATCTTTGTGGCTCCCTTCCAACCCAGAATATTGTGCTTCTGTTTGTGTATGACAGGGAGCAGAAGAAGGTTTATGGAATATTTTCCTAGCCACAGTTATGCCCAAAGCCTCATTTTTGCATGGCTTTGTTCATGCATAAACCTTTGAATGACCTGCTCACCTTTTAAAGTTTAAAAATGAAGAAATGGAGGATTTTACTCTAGAGTGTCTGAGTGTGGGTTGGCAATGAGCAATTAAAACCCGCTTTACTTATGTGCTGGCAGTTTAGGTGGGTTTGTCTTAGTTCAGCTATCAAAAAGTATTGTAGAAACCAGGAAAGTGGCTTTAGAGGCCTTGAGCTACGTGCCAAAAATATTTCTTGTGTTTTAGAGTGTTAAACATCTAGTGTTGAGGATTATATGGAAAGTTGTAGTCAGAAAGAATGGAATTAAGTTCCAAAAAAATCACTAAAGCTCTGTAGGACACAAATGCCTCCTGATAAAACTGTTGGGTTATCTGGGTTTGATGTGGGCTCCATGCAGTTTGAAATCAAATCAGACTGTTAGTCAGGGTTTTGGTGAATAGTCACTTGGAAAGTTGAGATCAGCATGTTTTAGAAACTTAATGAATTAAGGCTGACGAGAAAAGAAGTTGATGTAAGCTTTGGTTTTGTCTCCAGGCTTACTTCCTCATAATCAAAGCAGAATTTTGTGGGGCTGGTTCTGCTCTTCCTTATGGGAGCCGAGGCTTGTGCTGTGTCAGGTGAGAACAGCCACCAGGAGGTGGGAGGGTGCTTCTTATCCTGGCACCTTCAGAATAATTTATGGATTCTTTTCTTCTTCATGAGTCAATAGGTAAACCAAGGAGGCAGTTCTCAGTGACTGAGGGCCTTTGGCAAAGTAGAGAGGAAGAACAAAGCAGTGCAAAGTCAGTAGCTTGTGACTTGAAACCTGGGCTCAGTTATCAGTCCCCAGCAGTCACCTTGGGGACACCACTGAGCCTCAGCTTGCCTTTATTCTCCATTTGAAAATGAAGATAATGCTGTTCCTGATCCCACGACTCTGGTGTGGCTTCTAGTGGGAGGTCCCTTGGTGAGAAAGAGGTCTTGTTACAGGACCTCACTTAGAAGCGTTTTAGGGAACAGTAAACGCAAAGCCCACACTTGTTTAGTGACCTTATGCCAGTTCATTTCAGCCCAACTTATTTCTTTTCTCCACGGGGAGGGAAACAACCATTCATGGATGGTTTTTATTTCTGTGCCTCAGACTTTTTGAATTTCCATTAAGCTAACAGAACTCAATTTTCTCTCTGCTCCTCTCTCCTAAGTAGACCTAATGGGCAATACCTTTCTGAGCTTGAATTGGTTGCTCAGGGTAGTTATTCAGTGCTATGCCAAAGGTTTGAAATGGCTTTTAAGTTCTTCACACAGTGCTTCAAGTTCCTGGATGGGGGACAAGACAAGTGTTTGCTATTATAGATGAGCTGTGTCCTCATACGCCATCTTGGTGTGGAAGTGTAGAGCACAAAGCCCAAGTGATCTGCTCACAATAAGCTGTAGTGCAGAACAGCTGGAAGTGCAGGAATAGAGCCTGAGCCCCTATCTCCTTTTCTCTTTCCTCAGATGAGGAGTCCATATCAGTAGTAATTAGGGATGTAAACTGTGTTCCTCAGGAAGAATTAGCCTGGAAATCAAGCCCTGCCTTGCTATAGCACTGTAGAGCTGTCCTGGTAATCAAGAGCAGCATCAGGGGCCTGAGACAAGGACTAGAATCTCAAGTGATTCTCACCAGGCT
This sequence comes from Cyanoderma ruficeps, assembly GCA_008694505.1. Classification (NCBI taxonomy): domain Eukaryota; kingdom Metazoa; phylum Chordata; class Aves; order Passeriformes; family Timaliidae; genus Cyanoderma; species Cyanoderma ruficeps. The sequence continues at coordinate 978,344 of VZDJ01000030.1, read as the reverse complement.
CAAGTGATTTCTCTTTGCCTAAATTGAGACTACTGCATTGATGGCATCCTTGTGTTGTGTCTTACTCTAAAGACAATTTCAAAGAAACCTGCACCTCCTCTGAGTAAATGAAAATAACGTCGTTTTCCAGTAAGAGGATATCAGCTGCCTGCTGCTGTAATTGGTATGAATGCCTGTACCTCCCATTAACCTCTTCACATTGAACTGGTGTCCCCAGAGAAATCAAGAATCTGACAGAATGCTGCTCTGTAATGGGTTGTGGATTAGAAGTAATGAATCACTTGCAGGAAGTTGTCTTTGCTGGAATATAAGACAACATTTAGTCTCCAAAGCAACTGTCAAAGTGCTTCAAGAAACAACAAAACGTTCTACTCTGTACTCTTACCCTGTCCTTCGGCACCCCCCTGATGCCAGCACTTGCAGCAGGGAAAAAATTTTATAAACTTTGTCAGTGTTAAACTCTAGTTTTTTTCCCTGCCTGTAGACCAGTAAAACTCTCCTGTTTTATCCCTTATTTTAATGGTGCCACTGCTTAGTGTTTGCCTCGCACCTTCCACCCACAAGGTGCTGGAGTGCAGCACAAAGCTCTCTCCATTTGTGCTGAGCTGTTCTCGAGTAGGAGCTCAGGGAAACGAGGCACTGAGAAATTTCTATCCTCTGGCACCAAGTCTGGAACAAAACAGATTCTTCTCTGTCAGTGTTAATCAAACCATGAACTTGAAACTGCTCTATTTTTCCCCACCCTCACCTTTGCTTCTGGCTGTGGTTCATCAAGGAGTTTGGACTGTTTCACTTCCAAAGAGACATTAAAGTGTGGAAAAGCATTAAGGGTTGATCTTCGGTTATAATTCCATAAGGAAATGGTCTGCTCCATAAATTTCCCAAGCTTGAAAATCTCCCTTGGTAAGCATATTGTCCTTCAGTGCCTCTACAATAGGCTTTTAAACTATTTTGCAATGGAATTTTATTTTTAGGAGAAAATATTTTAACTAGGACAATAACAGGCCTTGGCCTTTCTCTCTTGTGTGGGAAGTGCTTTAACATGTGCCCCAACTCCATTTGATAAATTGAAGGATCTTTCAGCAGCTTCTGGATACGTAGGGCAAACCCAGCTTTTAGGATGGCCTTGCTCTTTTATTCTCTTCTGTGATGCATTTGAAGGTTGTTTTGTAGGGTCACATAAGAGCTCAGAAATAGCATTGGTAGTAAAATGAGGCATGATGCTTTTGGGCAGGAGGTGAGGACCTGCTGGGAGACTGCCTTGATGCAGAAAACCATCCATCTTCCTATTTATTCATTTTTCTAAAAACTCCTCAAAGCAACTGCAAGGGGCTGTGCTTGTGAAATGAACTGCTTTTTTGCTAACTTTTCATCTCCCTAGACTTTTCCATTGTTTCCAGAAAAACACACAGATGTGTTTTAGTGCTGCAGCCAGACTCTGAAAACATTTTCAAGCCCATTTTTAAAAGCCCCATATCAAGTTAATTATTTCACATATCTGATGATTCCTGCATGCATTCTTTGCCTTCCTGTGCAGCTACAACCCCAGGATTTCACTCTGGATGGATAATTCTTGAGCCTTGAAGTGGATTGGGAACTGACAGGGCCCTGCTTGCAAAGCCTCAATGTGTGCCAGATCTAAATATACTATTAAGGCAATGGCACTCTTTTTCTGCTATTTTACTGCTGTTTTTCATTCCAGGTATTTGCAGCTCTGTGTTAAGGAAGAGTTGGAAGTGCACTGTGCCAGAAGCAGCCCTGGGAAGCAGACTGTTACATCCTGGTATGATTTTAGTAGTGATTGAAGGACAGGGAGGGGTTTGGAAGGTGAAAAGAGTGCTATGACCTCATGTGGTCTCTTAACTTGTGTGAAAATTTGTCTTCATTTAAAAAAAAATTATAAAAAGAATTATGCTAACTCTAGAAGGCTTATTTGTGACTTGCGGGTGGGCACTATTGACTGTTAGAGCTGCTGTCAGGTGAAATACCTGCCCACAGTGACCATGAAGGTCCTGCAGCTGGTGCTTGTGAGTCACCATCTCCAACTGTTTTAGCCTAACTTGAATTGTTTCTGCTGAAGGCACTCAGTGCAAAATGCATTTCTCTCCAGGCACATGTTCATGTCTTCAGGTTCATTCTGGATTTGCTCATGGAGCTACTCCTGCCTTTTCCTTTTGCGTTCAAATCGATGTAAACGCTGAAATTCTGTGATAATCGGATTTATTTTCAAACATCTGCATCTTGCCAAATGGCCTGGCGAGTCTTTCCCATGGTTTTACTCCAACATTTCCCCCTGCTCCCCCAGGCCTCTTTGCTTTATGAAGTTATGTAAATATTCCCTTGCTTAAACACACATTGATAACATTTTAGATTGACTGAAGTGGGTTCTACTCCCAACAACATCTGTTGGCAAGAAAATCCTTCTGTTTGCTGTTTAATCTTTTCCTACCATTGCAATTCATCTTGGATCATGCATTTCAGACCCCTTCCAGAGCAGGAAAATATTCTGTGTTCTTACTCCCAAGATTCTTTTCCTTGTCCTTCACTGATTAAAAATCCAGAGGTAGCCTCCCACTGAGTGACTGTTACCTCATGTGTGTTCACAAAGAATAGAATAACGAGCTGGTTGAAGGTAGAAGAGTGGAAAACCATTTCAAATATTTTGATTTTGAATAAAATAGACTTCTGCCACTGGAAATGAGAAGCAAAGTATACACAGAGGCACTTACTGCAGAACAAAAGGCATGTGTTAATTTGATTCCAAATCCACAGCCTCCAACACAAAGTTTAATGGGCAAAATGGAATTCAATACATCTGTTGGATCATTTCCTTGAATCTGAGAGTTGCTATAAAGCAGTAAGGATACCAAATAAGGCACAGGAAACAAAAATCCTATAATCCAGAAAAATCCATTGTCCTAAATTGAAAGGTAAAAAGCCTAGCTGTCCCCTCTTGCCCCTTAATATGCTATTATACACGACACACTTGGAACAGATATTTTAGGAAAGCAGGAATTGTGTGTCACTGTGCCTGGGTTAAACTCTACCCAGCACTTCAGGGAGCCAAGGATTCAAACCTTGGATTGCTCCAAGCTTCACTGGGAGCTGGGATGGGCTTGCTGCAGTGAGGAGAGGGAGGTAGAGCAGATGCAGTCCAGGTGGTCCCATGCTAACTGCTAAATAATTTGTCAGATACAAATTACACAAGGGTTTGTTTTATTTGTGAAGTGTAATAGATATTTTTGTGTCAAGAAAAGTAATTTACCGACCTTTGTGTGATATTTACTGTAGTAGAGATTCTATTAACATATTTCAAAGTGATGATTACAGATTTATTATTTCCTAGAGTCTCATTAATTGTTCACATGATAATGATACAGTTTTTTTTAAATTTCCACCTTACCCAATAATTTTTTCTATATCACACATCGGATTCACTAACGAGGTTTGACTTCCATGTGGCACTTGAGGAGCCTTTCCTGAAGTGTTCATGTGCCTTGTTCCGATGGACAGAATTTTGCAGTGTGTTAAACAGAGTGGATTTAGCTCCCACTGCATTTTCTTATGTCTGCACTCTCTAAATGTTACAGCTTGAAACATGATCCAGTGTGGCCTGTGTCTCATCTGGGTATGACGTGTAAGGAGAAGAAGACTTAATTTTGCAGAAAGGGGTGGATGACTAAGCAAGGTTGTACTTAAGTTAAAAGTAACCAATTTGAATACCAACTGCTCTTTTTTTGAACTATAATCTATATTTTTTTTTTAATATTGTGATTCTACATCTAATCCACCTGTGCATTTCCACATGCATGCTAGGAGCAGCTCTCTATTCCCTTCATGCATCTTTGGGCATGTGTGGAATACCACTTCAGTGGCTGGAATCAAATCAGAGTTTAATAAGTAAATCAGGACATTTTAGCAAACAGTTTGTTCCTCGGTCCTGCAGAGAAAGCCAGATGGGTGGATCCCATGTTTTTGCTGAACTGTATGCTCACTGCTGGGGCAACAAGAAATGCTGGACAAAATATTTAAATTTGCATAATGATCTATGCTTCTCTTGCTGTTTGTCAGGAAAATGCAACTTACTTTCAGACAGAAGTGACTGTTACATGTTAAAATCCTCACACAGCGGGATTTACGTTCATGTTTTATTTTGGCAGAGACAGTGAATTCCATTTGCATTGCAGTCACTTTTCCTCCTTTCGTCTGACTCAAGGCTCTGTGGCTGAGGGGGTGAGTCTGTCTGCAGCTTAGATGGAGCAGCTCCATGAGTAGCCATGCAGACTGCATCCTCCTTCCTCTCCCAAACGGGATATATCTTCCCTATTCCTGGGGCAGGGAAATGGTCCTGCCGGAAGACCTGAAGTAACAAGCGTTATCCCCTGAAATGCTTGCAATTTCTGATAGCCGAGAGCTACAGCCCTGACGTTCCGTTCAACACTGTTCTTGTTGTGCTAACCTGGCTTACTTGGAAGCCAAGCTAGGTCGGCTAATGTAATGTCTGCTTCTTACCGAATTCAGTTCAGACTTGCCCTTTAGTGCTGGCATAGGATCCCCTTCAGAGCCATAGGAACTGATTTTATACAGACTTTATCCGGAGGGCGCTTGAGCACCTGCTGGAGGTTGTTTATCGGCAAATGTAATGTTTCTTTTCAAAGGTTCACGATCGCTGAGAAACAAAGCACTAATGCCACCCTTGCAGGGCATCACAGGGACACACAAGGACAGAGGAGAAAGCCGGGACGCAGCCGGCGATGCCCGGCCTGCAGGCGGCCCCGGGAGGCGGCCGAGGCTCGCTGCCCGCCCGGGGTGGGGCTGGCCCGGCCCCCGGGTGAGGCAAGAGCGGCGGGGCGGCGGCGGGACCTCCCTCCTCGCTCTCCGCTCGGTGTCCCGCTCGGTGCGTGTCCCGGTGCGTGTCCCGGTGCCCCGCTCGGTGCTCGCTCAGGGCGGCGCGGCGGGAGGTGAGGGGCGCGGGCAGCCGAGGCGGGCGGGCGCTGTCGCTTCGTGTCCCTCACTGTCGCATCTCTCTTTGCAGACTCGAACTCGGCCCCACCACCCGGAGGATCCCAGCGATGGCGAAGGTGAGGAAGGCGGCGGCTCCGGGAGGGCACGGCCCATGCCCGGCCGCTCCTGGGGACACCCTCGTATTATCTCTCCTTACTTTCCCTCCTCACCGATTTCTTTTCGGGCTCCCTTAAACCAGCCCATCCCCAAGCCCGGGCGGACGCGGACGGGAGGGGGACGGGGATCATGTGAGAGACGCGTCAGGCACAACTCTTTCTTTTTTCTTGTTTTTTTTCCCACCAGTTTCCACTAATTTGGCCGAGTTTTCGGTACCCTGTGTTTATATTGCGTATGGGTGGAGGCTCCTTCCACTGAAAGGAAGTAGAAAAAAATATCGTCGTGGCAGTGTCTAGTGGTGGCTCGGGGCTCGGTATTTCCATTCCCAGTTTCCCATAGCTAACATGAATTTTTCTGGGAGCCTTGGAGCTATGGTGGAGTTCTTCGTTTGGGGATTTTTCCTTTGCAGCTCTTTGGTTGCTGTGGTTTGAGCCTGGATAAGGGTGTGGAAAATGCCACGGACTCCAGCATTTGTTTCTATAGTTGCATCAAATGCATATGCTCTGAAAAGTAAAAGAGGAATTTAATGGCTTTCTTGTAGGGTTTGTAATGGCTTTATGGGGTTTGTAGGGCTGTAGGAAGTGAAAGCAATCAGGATCTATTAGGGCTTTCACAAAGGTCTGAGTAAGTGCTCTTAATGAGTGGAATGATTAGTAGTGTTTTAATACCCTTGTGAATATTTACTCATATTAGACTAGATTTAGTTTTAAAAGGAAGAAAGGAAATTTCTTTTAAAGAAAAACAGAGGTTTTTAATAGTATTTTTCTAAGTTCTTGAAGTTGTGTTTTGTTTTGGGGTTTTGAGTGACAAAGGAGGGATTTTTCTTTCTCTAAACATCAGGCTTGGCTCGTAGGATGTGTGTTAGGGGAACAGGAGCCCTTACCCATGCCAATGCAGGGCACCTGGCCAGAGGGATATACCTGGACAATAAAACTTTTATTGCAGTATATGTAGCATTGATCATAGGCTTACGGGTAACTTCCATTTACTAAAACATGGAAATTTACAATATTCTTACAATATTCTCGTCTGTCCCACAGAGACAAACTTCAATTCTTCTTCTGAATAGGAATATTTCATTCTTTCTAGTGCAAACCAGTTACTCTTGGCTTCAGGCAGTAAATTTTCTACTGCGTAAGGTGACACTTGGGGATGTTTTTTTCTTCGTGGTGGGTGATGGTAGATTGAAGTAATTGGAAAATGACTTCAAAAAAAAAACGAGGGTTTTTATTAGGGAGGCCTTGTTCTCCAATTTCCACATTCAGAGGGCTGCTTTCCAGTAAGTAGTATTCTTTGCCTGTGCAGTTAGGCAGCCACAAAAGACTGGGAGTGTTAAAGTGTTGTAGCCTGTAACTCATTTTATGAAAACAGAAAAAGCAAAGTTGAAGAAGAAACTCTACTTTTTATGACAGCTGTGTGTCTGTATGTTGCATTATGAAATGGAGGTAAGAGAGGAAAATGCCTTTCATTTCATGAAATGTTGACTGTCAGTTGACAGAAGCTCCTTGTGTACAACTAAAGCTTCAGAGTTCACAAAGGCTGCACAGCACAGTGTACTGGAGTCCAGTTTAGCCTAGGTACATCACTGAATAATAAAACCCTTGAAGAAGGTAAGTTATATTTGGTGTCTTGGTCACTGAAGTACCCATCCTTGCCCAGTTCTGTGAAGCCTTTTTGTTCTTAGCTCAAAGGCCTGAGGAATTTTGTGTGTTCCCTGTCCAGAACAGAAAGGTTCATTCATTTTGTAGGAAAACTACAGCATGCTGTGATGTGCTGCACAGGCCTGTGTTTATCTGCTTGCTTTGAGGGAGCACTGGTGCCCTGACAAGCTGCCCTTTCTCTCCCAGCTGTGTCTGCAGTGGTCTTTGTTACTGCAGCCAAGCACAGAGCACCGTCTCCTCCTGCTCTGTCTCTGGAACTGCTGCCCTGTGCTTGCTGGCTCAGAAAACTGGAAAGAAAGCAGCAGGTGCTGTAGGCTGATCTGTTTTGGTCTGCCTCTCCTATTTTTTTTCCTGAATAAAATTTTGGGAGTATTTAGTGTGTCCATTTGTAAACTGCCAGGAAAGGATCACTCGGTGCCGGTGAAGGTGTGGCCGCTCTGTGCTATATCTGGAGTTCCTGTTTGGCCAATGTGCACGTGTGACTGGGAGCACAGGGATGGTATTGCCAGCTCCATAGTGCTCCAGAGGATTGTCTCACCTTCCAGAGTACAAACACTCCTTCAGAACTGGGCTCTGAGCAGCCCCCTCTGGCTCTGTTGAGGTTACTTGTGAGGATGGGTTTCCCAAATGTCTCTCTGTTGGTTCCTATGTGGCTGCTGCTTGCTCTTCTCCTTCTCTCCCACCCCCTCTTCCTTTTTTTTCCCCCATCCCTCCTCCCTTGTCTTTGATATTTCCATGGTGTACTGACTCAGAGTTCACCACAGATGTTGTGTAATTGTTTTTTCTCGAATTTAAATTTAGTGGGGCAGATGTGAGTGCAGTCTGCTGACTTGAGCTTACTCCTCCTGTGCAAGCAGACAGTCTGAAGCACTGTTAAACTTGAAGAGGTGTTTTGCAGACATGTCTTTATAGTTTTTCATAATTTTTTTATATTTGCATCAGCTTTGTGCCTCTATCCATCCACTCACAATGTCATTTGCATTGTGCTGCCCTTGAAATATCAGGAAATATGTTGGTTTTAGAGCACAGTTTGAACTGGCATCTCTGTGTGGGCTTCAATGGGTGTGAAGGCTTTCAGGTCAGCAGTGAACACTGTGTTGTGTTTATCTGCTAGATGGTTCTTGTGTAAGAAGACTGCTGATCTTACAGCAGTCTATCATTTATTCTAGCACATGACCTTCTGGGCTCTCCTCTGTCTGCTGGAAATAGCATACCTTCTCTCTTGGCTGGGAAGTATTCTCCATTTCCAATCCTACCACTCCACAGTTTTCCTCTGCCGTCTTGAAAACAAATGGCTGCTTAAAACAAAGAAAAAAGGTCTCACAGCACCTTCCCTGCACTAAATACTGGGTTTTCCAGCAGCAGAGTTTTGAGACACTGCTTCTGCTGGTGCAGAGAAAGGGAGTGGCTCTTCATCTGTGGAACTCTGAGAAGTTGCTGTACATGGTACAGAGCCATGGTAGTGGGGAAGGAGTCTCAATCAGTTCAAGTATGGTCTGTTGTTTGCTGATGTCAATGCTCTGCATTTAACAGTGGCTAAACATGGCCTTGTGAGCAGGAAGTATTTTGTGACTTGGTGAGGAAAATGAAAAGGAGCCTTGTTAAGTGGCTATTGTTACTGTTGCCAGGATATGTGGCAGTACTAATTTGTGATGCTGAATTGTCTCTTGGGAGACATTCACTTTGGGGTGCTGGTTAGAAACATTTCACCTGATGAGGTTTTGTCTTCTTTTGGAAACCTTTGCTAGCATAGAATTAGACAAAAATACCAAAGAATGTGAATTTCCTCATTTGGAGTGGCATAAATTCTAAGCAATATTATCTCTTGCTTTGTAGTATTTTTAATATTTTTTTCCTTTTTTTTACCCCCTCTGCCTTTTCGTGCTAATTTTGTATTTCTAGGAACTTCATTGGTCTGATAGGAAAGTGTCTGGAGAAAATGAAGGCTGCTCTTTATTTCTAGTGTGTAATCACAAATTTCACTTGGACTACACATGACTCCTTAACAACAATCACTGTATTGGGGAACATAGACAGAAAAGAATGCGTGTAGGTTTGTGGTGTTACAATCTTGTGATACGCTTTGTGTTGAGGTTTTTTGTGTTGTGCTTCTCTTTATATTTTTTACTGCCTGGTGTAAGGTGTGGTGAATGAGTAAAGGATAACTCCAGATTACAAAAGAATTTATATGGAACAGTATTTGTCTTTTTCATTGATGCCCTTTGGCTACTACTAGGTGGGGAGCTTACTATCCAAAGAAAAAAGTACCTATGAGGCTGCAGTGTTATTATGTATCTGCTTACTTAAACGGCAAGGAATGTTTCTGGTGATACTAAAGATAATCTTTTCATAGAGGTAAATAAATAATGAAGTTTGTCTGATTCATAGCTCCTGTTTCAGATTTGCTGCGACAGCAAGTTTTGTTCAGGTTGTAATGGTGGTTCAGAAGAGGTGTTGCCCTCTCTTTATGTGGCAAAAATGTGCCATGTTTGGGAAGGAGGAGTATCAACTCCTCCTCCATGGAGTGAGTATCTTACTGCTGCAGAGCTTTCTGATCTCGTCCATGTATTTCACAAATGAGCAATCTGAAGTGGAATAGCTAGAAGGGCACTTGTGAATAGTGGAGTGTTTTAGATGGGTTTGTGGTTGTGGAACACGGTGTGCCTGAGTATTCCCTGCTGTAACCCAACTGTCAGGCCACACTGCAGTGCTCCAAAAAGCACTCAGGTTGAGTAGGGTTCTGATGTGGAAGTTAGGGAGGGCTTCACCCTTTCCCCAGTACGGGGCCAGATTGGGAGTGTCACATCTGCCTACATGTGGCTCCTAAAGGCAGGTGTGGCTCAGGCTGATGGAGGATGATTGTAGCAGGTGGGGAGCCAAAATCTGCTGTGTGCCACAAGGGAATGCCGGGAATGCAAACGGTGCTCAGACATCAAGGAAAGCCTTTTAGGCTTCAGCTGCACCAGGAGATTTTCAGGAGCCGTTCATCAAGCTTAGTGCATGTTCAGGCTTTCTATGCAGTGCTTTGGAAAAGAGGGCTTTGAAGGATTCCTGCCAGTTAAGAAAAATGAGAAGGGATGCAGAGAGAGATTTCATCTGGCATTTAGTGTTCACACATACTTTGTAAGAGCCACACAGGAATGTTGTCACAAGACTTAGGAATTGTGAAGGGGAATTCCACTTGCTTATAACAAGATAAGCAAAAGATCAATATCTGCTTCCTCTGAGATTTGTTGACATGGTCATTTCCAAAGGAGAATTGTGGTACTTCTGTAATATTAATTATGTTGAGCTGATACGGAACAAAAATAAAATAAATAATCCCACTCTGGCTGGAGTGGTTGTAAGGGAGGAGGAGGGAAAGGCTTTTCAGTCTTTATCTATTTTACCAAATTAAATTCAGTTCATAAAAGTGAGTCCCAAATCCTTGATTTTTTTTTTCATGGTAGCCTTTGGAATTAGGTAGGAAGATGACAATAAATACATTCAAAGTACTACTAAAAAATTGCTTACAATGGGACAAGCAGAGTGTTCCAATGGGATTGTTACACCCAAGTTATTCTGGCTATTGGAAACTATCTCCTAAAAAGAAATTTGTTGTTGCCATTAAACACCATGAAGCTTTTGTTGTGATCTGTCAGAATATGTGAGAAATGAACCTGACTCCTGGCTGCTGCTGCTGCAGTGGGAGCCACGGGGAGTCTCTGCTGGCAGGAGCACACGGGAGCCCTGGGGCAGTTTCTGGTTACTGCTCTTTTCTTCCTGCCCTTCTGGCTGACCTGTCTCTGATGAGAGCATTGACTGGAGACCAAAGTATGGGATGGCTGAAATTCCTAACTGCAGGGAAGGCCAGATGGCTGTGCTGTCTCTGGAGTAATCTGCTGCCAGTCTCAGTAGGTGTCTTGGCACTTGCTGTTGTGCACTTTCTTGAGAGTGGAAAAATGCCCTGCCTGTACTGATTGCTGCATTTTTATGGCAGTGCTTACAGGAAATTTTCCCTCTTCAGCTGTTGGAAACACCTTCGTATTCCCCAAACCCAGCTGTTTCCCCTTTTGGCCACTTCCATAGTTAATAAATTAACTACTGTGCTTAATACATATAGGTTCTTAAACTATACATATAGATTCTTGAACTGTCCTGTTTAAATAAAGGCAAAACTTTTCCACAAGGGTGATGAATGTCCTTTTGTGTTTAATCCAAAGAGAAATTCCCTCAAGAGCCATGTTCCATGGAAACCAAGTGGAATTATTTTTGTGTTTGGACAAGCTGATCTCTTATCCTTATGTTTGAACTGTTATTTTTTTTTAGCTGTATACTAATGTAGCTGAATCACTTTTTAAGAAGTTGCTGATGTCAAAAGCACTGTGGTGAAAAATTGAAGGCTATTGTAGACTTCAGTGGGTCTCATTTACAGGGTGGTGGAAAAAAATCGGTGTGAGTTCTTGAGAGAACTTGAGAACTTGAGAGTTCCAGTAGGGTTTTCTTGAGGAGAAGTTCTTATTTCCATATGTGTCTTTGTGCCATTTGCCTAGCATACATGATTTGTGCAATTAATTTTTCAAATTACTTTAGCAAATGATAAATTCTTAGTCATTTCCCTGCATTCAGGTTCCAGCATTGGAGATAACAGCAGTTTGCAGAACTGGCACGTAAATATACCCAAATTTAGCTGGTGCACTGCTAAGGAAAACCGTAGTAGTTCTGGAGTGAGCTGTGTTTAAACACCCACAGACTGCCCTTTAGCCAGATAATTGCAAGAAAAATACAGTCAGCTTTTGGATTGTGAATTCAAATTTAGCCTGAGCTCGTGTATGAACTGAAAGATGCAATACTGTGTTTCATGGCTTTTTCCCTCACCCCCTTTCCCCCCAGTACACGAGAGGCACCGTGACAGCCTTCGCTCCTTTTGATGCCAGAGCCGATGCAGAAACCCTTCGTAAGGCCATGAAGGGAATGGGTAAGGATAATTTTTATTGTACAAGAAAGAAAAGGCTCTTCCTCCTTTGCAAACATCCTTTCTGATCTACTTTTTTGTCTCAGTAGATAAGAGTAGGGCGTGTGTCTACAAGCCATGGAACGACAGCCCCAGGACCGTGCTGGTCTGGGCGTGTCCTGGCTGTGACTGCGCAGCTCTCAAGGGTGTTTATTTTGGATTAGTGTGAGGGAGAAAAGGAGTTCACACATTCCCCATTAATAAATGGATGCTCCACATGCTTGTTCTGGGCACACAAAAGTTTTACAGCGCAGTAGCCCTGGATTTACAGGGACAGCTGTGGAGAATTACAGCAGCGTGGTAGGAAATCTGCACAGAAAATCTGCAGCAGCCTCCTCAGCCTGGAAGTGTGTGAGCACAGTGCACTTACTGGGACAAGGAATGTGAGCACACAGTGTGAATGCAGACTAAGAAGTGGTCTGTAAGCCCACACTGTAGCTTTCTGCCCCAAAACTTCCCTGGGACACCAAACCCCCATTTGCTGCTTTCTCTGAATCCACCTGTGGAAGGAGGCAGAAGGAGGGGAAGGAGTGATGTGTGATACCCCTCAGCCTACAGGCAAACTCAGTGGGGCTGGGAAGATGCTGTGCTGGGAGGACGTACCTTACAAGCTTTGCCTAATAAATGGATAATAGCTTCACGCCGCTGTCCCTCTTGGGTGTTTGGGATTGCTGGACAGAGTTTTGCTGGGAGTTGGCAGTTTGTTGGTGAGCCCCAAGGGAAGGCCTTTCTGTGGAATACAGATTGTGACTAAATGTTATAGCTGATGCTTGGAGTGGAGTCTGGATCAGAGCACTGATGGAGAACAAACAACATGTTAAGTCCTCCAGTCATGTTTTTGCACCAAACTTGGTGGCTCAGCTTGGGGTACGGTGACACTTGTTGTGTTAAATGCTTCTGCTGTTTGCCAGTGGGCTGTTGTCAAAGCGCCTTTCACTGCCTTTTGAGTTTGTGCCACTGCAGTTTGTTTTTCAGAGTGTTTGTAACTCGTCCTTCTTTCTAACTTCAGGGACTGATGAAGAAACCGTGCTGACGGTCCTCACCACCAGAAACAATGCTCAGCGTCAAGAAATAGCTTCTGCCTTTAAAACCTTATTTGGCAGGGTAAGAAGAAATAATTTCCAAAAATACCTCTGGAAACGAGCTGGTTCTGGCTTACAATGATTACTTTAAAATACAAGGCACACTCACCATATTCCCTGTAAAACATTCCTTGCAAAAAAATCTGCTTCTGCTTTTGTCTCCTCCCATCCTCTACCCTGCCCTATCCTAAAAAAAGAAAAAAAGCACAATGTGTTTCAGGTTTTCCAAATGCCTGTTAATCCTTTTCTCCTACCTTATTTGTTTCAGCTGAAGTACCAATTAAAACAAAAAGAAAGGTGTCCCTTGTGTTTTTTGCTGTGTCTCCAGTCTTTCAGCTTGCAGATCGTGTGCATCCTTTAAAAATGCTTAATCCTTGTTCATCACTGCCATGTTTGTTCTGCTCTAGGATCTCGTGGATGACCTGAAATCAGAACTAACTGGCAAGTTTGAAACCTTGATGGTGTCTCTGATGAGACCAGCATATATTTTTGATGCTCATGCCCTGAAGCATGCCATCAAGGTAAGAGGAATTAATGTGTTACATGAAATGATTGGTGCTTTTGGTTGATGTAAAAAAAAATAAATAGCAAAGTTGTGCTCACACCTGCCAATGTCATCATGGTTTTGCCTTGTTTTTTTCATCCTAATAACTCAGAGGCAGTTCAGAAATCTACACAGCATAAGAATTGTTCCTGCTGGTTTAAATACCATGAGTAGATGTGCGTGTTGCTTTCACATTCTTTTGTCTGTTCAAGTGCAGTGCTGAAGTCCAGTGGGCTCTGGATTTTTCTGCTGTGAGCAGACAAGGTTTTATAGCTATACAGCTGTATGAAAATTATTCCAGAGCATTTAAAGGAAGTGTGGTGCTCTTTGTTTCTTCCTGACTGTTATTTCAGCTACAGAGTATTTTGCCCTAATGGACTGCAGTGCAAGTCCAAAATTGATGAGCTTGTGTAAACTGTTGTCCCCCAAAATTATGAGCAGGTATTGTCTGCAGTATTGAATGTGCTCTAGAAACTGCCTCAAGTAACACAGAGGGAATAATTGATGGCCCTGTCAGTGTTACCCTTCTGTATTTTCTCTTTAGTGAATGCATTTAGTGCCTTTCTGGGCAGACCAGGTAAACAAACAGCTTACAGTGTGGATGTGTAGGAATTTCAGGGTCTCTTCCTTGTGCTCTTTTTTCCCACCTCTGTCAGACCTGTGGAATTTCAGGAATTTGATGTCCCTGGACTATTTACAGTATTGATCACAATAGAGGACACTGACCTTGACTCTAGTGTGAGGTAGTGCTTTGTGGAATGACACTTCATGTAAACTCCCAAGATCCTGGATGAGCAGCTGGTTAATATATAGGCTTTAGTCAACTGTGCAAGCAAGTCCTCATGCACCTGTGACCCAGCAAATAGTCCCTCAGACAGAAACTTTGTTCCTGGAGGTTTTCTGTAATGCCTTTATGTGCATTGGGGGAAGGGAAGAAACTGATAAAGGCCTTGTTGATTAATAAAAAAAATTGTATTCCCAAGATCCTCTTATTGATTTAGTAGTCAAAGACTGACAGGGAAATGACAGGACAGATGGGTGTAGGAGGTAAAGCAGAGATAGTGAAACAAGAGTGGTTTTGTTCTTGTCACTTAAAAAAAAAAAAAGGGGCATTAAACCTTTAGAGAGAGACTGTAGAATTTCAGAGGATGTGTCTGCACAGGAAAGAATGTCAGTCCTGGCTGCAGTTCAGCCAAGGGGGGGTAACAGTAAAGCAGATGTGATGGCAGGGACTTGAGAAAGACAGGGAAAGACAACTCAGCTGAGAGCACTAACGCTGTGCTGAAGGCTGTGCCATCAGTGTTCACTGCTGCTGTTTGGACTGCAGTGAGTTTAACTGTGCCTGCCTCCCTTGTTGAGTAGACATATTCATGAAACAATCTGCATTTTGGGAATGATTGCCTGTAACCTGGCAGGTTTGTATTCTGGATAGTGCAGTTGCATATCTTTGCATGTGTTTAGTATTCAATGTTCTCCTTACAGGAAAGGTTGTAAATAGCATGCTGAAGCAAAAAATGCTCAGTATTGCATTTCAGTGTTGCTTTTGTGAAATGACTCCTTTGTATGTATGAAGAGCAGTGGATTATTCTTGCAAACAAAGTAGGCTTAGACTTGTGGAAACAAGATATTGGCCTGGCTTTTGTGAGTTTTATCCTTGTAAAAGTGAAACAGTGGCTGTTGTTTGTGCTGTCATTAAGAACTGTAGAATTGCTGGAGCTATCTGGGTTAGCAGTTCTGTTGAAAAGTGTGTTTGCAGTGGAAGAAGGGGTTTGTTTAACAGCACAGTTCAGAGCAGGGTGCAGATCTGTGCTGAGTGGCTCTGTGTCCTGGCTGGTGACAGACACCATATGATTTAGAGCTAAGATGCAAACTTACTCCATTCCCTTCTCCTGGTGTCCTTGATTGTAATAGCAAAGAACTGAGGCACCCCTGGCTGTGCTTGGGCATGGAAGGGCCCATCTGTATCCTACAGCACTGGGCTTTTATAAATTGTTGGGTTGGTTTTGAAAACAGTCAAGATAGAACTGGGAGAAATTACCTTCAAAACCCCCACAGTAAAGCAGAATTTTTTTTTTGTCCAAATGTATGAGTTTATGGTTGGTTTTGATTGTCAAAGGGAATTGTTTTCCTTTTTGTTATTACCTCAGCTGATTCATATTTGTACCCCTGCAGGGAGCAGGAACCAATGAGAAAGTGTTGACTGAAATTCTTGCCTCCAGAACACCTGCAGAAGTGCAGAATATTAAGCAGGTTTATCAGCAAGGTAATTTTCTGTATAAATTAAGAATCTCTGTACAATTCCCTTAACATGATTTTAGATCATCTTTCACATAGGGCCTGTCTCTGAACTGATGGATGTGTCCAATAAGAGGGAATTCTTTCTGCTGTGTTTCAAGACTGTGTGTTGAAAGGAACTAGAATTTGAATTGTAAATAGTTTTTATTTCAGGGTTATGACTTCAGGTTGTGGTGCTTTGTGCTTTATAGTTAGAATTCTTTCAAAAGCATTTCTTTCCTCCACCCGTTACTTTCATCCCTTTAACTGAAAGGTAATTTTCAGTAATTGGAAACAACAGAAGTGATTTTTTTTTCCTTTTGCTCTATGTTTTGTTCAAGTGCACTTATGCTAAAGCAGGTGCAGCTTTTGGCTGTCCACAGGAGTAGATGCTTTTACCCTGTGATTGTGGGATTATTTTTCAGGGCAATGTTTAATTCAGCAGATTTCTTTTAGCTCTGTGCAGATTCCTGCTGCACAAGAAATTTTAACAAGTTTTGTGCCCAAATACAGAGTCTCCAGGGGCAAAATTTATTAGTAGCACACTTTTCTGGGCTCTGGGTTTTTGTACAGTGAGACTGCCATATTTTAGCTTGACTTCATGTCTGAATCCTCTTCAGTTCCTTAAGGAGCTGAACCCATGCATGTCGCCTTGTATTTCAAAATATTGTGATTAATCTGTTCCTGACATGGTGCTGTATTTTCCTGTCAGTGTTATGTTGTAAGTGAAAGCAGAATATGTCCTGAGTGTTAAAGGTGTTTCTGATAGATGATTCTACAAATTGTGAGTTAAGTGAACTTTTTGCCTTTCCTTGCTTTCCCCTCAAAATAGTGAGGGAGCCTGTAGGGTGGTGAGTGGATGTTGCTCTTTTGCAGAGTATGAAGCTGACCTGGAGGACAAGATCACAGGAGAAACATCAGGCCATTTCCAGAGGCTGCTGGTGGTGCTGCTGCAGGTCAGTGTCCTGTTGAGTGATGGCTTTCACTTCCAGGTGCACTTGTCACTTTCTGCTTACTAAACTGGCTTCTGGATGGGCCCAGTGCTCGGCAGGATTGGCTCTGGAGCTGAGTCACTTCCTCTGAAGGAAGCTTCAGCCTTGGGCTCTCTTCTGAGTCATTTCCATATCACTGAAGCAAAAAAATTCTGTGGTGCCTGTGGGTGCAGGTGCTGCTACGTGGAGTTTTGAGGGCAAAATGGGAAGAGGACACTATTTCATAGATACACGCAAGGAAAAAGGAAAAACGAGGTGGTTTTGGAGAAAATGCATTAGGGAGTGATTTCTCACAGTAACTTACAGGCTCAATATAACAGATAAATGCTTTTTGACTTTTCTGCTAATTCTTCAGCCTAACAACTTCTGAATTTCTGTTTAGGCGAACAGAGATCCTGATGTGGGAGTTGATGAGGCTCTTGTTGAGCAGGATGCTCAGGTGGGTGACTGACTTAGGGTTTGGGGTATTTCTACAAGTTATCTCACAAAGTTGGTAAACAGCTGGAACTCGAATGTGAAAGAGTGACAGTTAAGGTTCTATGTGGGTTTTTTATGTTTCCATGTGTTTTTGTATGTTCTGAACAAAAGAAGTGTCAAAACCTGAAATACTGGGATGAAAATTTTTGGCACTTCCACATTTCAGTTTTGCTTATTACTTGATGAAGGGCCTGAATGAACCAGTTGAGTAGACCATTGGAAGAGAGGCTGACACTTGGTGATGCTGAGGGGCCCACTGCTGGAAAACTCAGATGTTAACCATTCATTCCTTAGTACCTGACTTGAACTTCTCTCTGAATTCAATCCCTTGTCCATGACTGCTCCCTAACCCTGTGCTCTGGACGGAAAGGAATGCCAGCAGTTAATTGGTGTCCTTGCCAGTCTCTTGGTGGGTGCCATTTGCTTTGTTGGAGTGACGGTCAATATTTCAGCAATTTGATTACAACTCATTTAATAGAGATTTCTTCGCAGTTATTTCAGACAACTCTGCACGAGACAGTTTTCTCTTGTAAATTGTCTGTTGAGATGAAAGAAATACAGGGATTGTTCAAGGTGACATGGAGTCAACACAGAATATCAGATCAATATCTCATGATAGCACAGCAAGATGGAGAGACAGACTGGCAAAATATATTTTACTGGCACAGGCCTATCCTTTGTCACTTAAATTCAGAAAGCATTATTGTTCTGCTGTTAATTTCCTGTGACAATTGCAGCTGGAAAATGAGAGGGGCAAACGTTTGAATTGTGAACTAGACTGTTCCATGAAATGTTCAGTCTTGCTTTTGGCTGGGCCTACATAATTGAGGAAACCCAGGAAGCATCAGCAGGTATGTAGATAGGTTCCTTTTGGCCCCTTTAACTGGGTTTAAATGAGCAGCCAAATTTAGGAGGCACCAAGCCCAGCTGTTGGAAAGGTCCTGGTTTTCCAAACAGTCTCTGTGGTTTGCTGCATACATTTAGCTTGGACTGGGACCTTGAGTCAATGGACTTTCCATTCACCCCTCACCACAGCTGGAACAGATTCAGTCATTTTCTAATTGCTGCTGCCAGGTACAGATGGTCAGAACTGAGGAATATGACTGTGCAAATGTTGGAGTGTTTTCAGCTTCCCAGTGTTTTTCTTGAGCCGTATATTCTGGAAAGGACTTGATATGTTAGAAGGAAAACTTTTTGCTCAGTGGCAGTTTTTAAATTTTTTGTGTCTACCATTACTAAATATTAATTCAAAGCAATTGTGAGACTTCTCTGAGAATGCCTGAAGGAGAAAGTCTGACTTTTTGGAAAAGATTTTGTGAATATCACTTCTTTAAAGTTACATAGTTGACATACATTTTGTGTATTGCCAAGTCAGGTAAAAACTTGAAGCTGACATAAAGTTCTATTTACAACTTGTAGTTGTAAATCAATCTTTTGCTGGTATTTCTAAATGCTGTACTGGGACTTCTCATTTGTTACTGGATGGAAAGTGCTGGTATTCATTTGGAGGGCTTAGCATATGTTATTTGAAATAAATATCCTTGCAGTGACTGCCTTGAGAGCTTTTTCCTCTCCACTATTTTTTTATTCTCTACCATTAATATTAAAAAGAGCATATATACTACAACCTTAGTAGTACATGTACAACCTTTCTCCTTAGAGTATTTAGCACACCATTTGGAAAACAGCAAAGTTTTCCAACTGTCAGGAAAAATAACTTGTTTCGTTTTCCAAGTTTCTTTTTCTTTCTCATTTTCTCCTGGCACTTGCTCATCCCAACTTTTTGAAGTGCTTTACTTTCCTGAGGCTGAAAATGCACCCAGGTCTTTGTCTGCATCAAAGACAGACTTGCTTGAAAAGCCACGGATGTGCCAAAACTATGCTTAAAATCTGGTTTCAAACAACTAAGAATTTATCAGCCCACAAATCCTGTTTCTGAGAGCTAGATCCATCTTCCCCTCCTCCTTGGAAAACTTCCTCCTGAGCCAAGCTGGCAGCGTTCTGTTGTTAAAGAGCCATCATATACCAAAATTTTGCTACTCTGTTTGAAAAAGGAAAGGGGGGAAAAGGGCAGAAAAGGCAGTACTGTGAATAGAGTTCATCTGCTGTATTATCACAGTTTCAGGAAACTTCAGGCTTATGAAGAGAACTATGCACAGTCAGTTTCAGGGCCTGAAGCTGCATTGCTCATGGAAATGCCTTCACAGTCCATCTCAGATTTTTTTATTTATTTCTAAGATGAGTTCAGTAGTTGGCAGCTTCATCTCGTTCTTTTTTTCCCTCCAGCTATAGCTTTTGAGTAAAATTAATGCTCCTTAGAGTGAGACAAATAGAGCTTTTAATCAGGATACATAGACACAAAACAAATGCTGATGTTTTGATCTCTTAAATTCATAACAGGTTTTGTTCAGAGCTGGGGAGCTGAAATGGGGAACGGATGAAGAAAAGTTCATCACTATCTTGGGAACCCGCAGCGTTTCCCACTTGAGGAGGGGTAGGTGGTGTGAGGGCCTGAAAGCTTCTGCCTGAAATGCAGCCTGGAAAAGCTCAGCCCCCATTGAGATCCCTATTTTATGAGTTGATAACTGAGGCACAATGCCTTTTCCCCTCTGCTCCTTGCCCACCCATAAGTCTGTTTTACTGATCTGTTTAGGCCTTTGGGAATAATGCATGGGGCTGTCCCTTCCAGGTGCAGGGAGGGGTTGTATAGGGGGCATCTGATGGGAAATCCGTGCTCAGAACAGGACAGTGAGGGGCAGTAGCACCGGAACTGTGGATAATGACACCCAGGTGGCACTGTCCTGAACCGACGGGTACTGGCAGGAATGTTGGCTGTTCACTGACTGAGCACACTTTGTTTTGCAGTGTTTGACAAGTACATGACCATTTCTGGCTTCCAGATTGAAGAGACCATTGACCGGGAGACCTCGGGTGATTTAGAGAAGCTGCTTCTGGCAGTGGGTAATGTAGTCATAACATGTCTAGCTCTAGGCTGCCTTTGCTTTCTCCCAAGCCTCCTAAAATTGCAGTTGTCACAGAGACTGGCATGAAAACAGGGTTCTTTCAGGAAGGTAATTAATCACTTGGGATCTGTTTTTCTATCTAGGGAAGAGGTGGTTAACTGCATTCTGTTTGGTCATGTGCACCTCTGCCAGAGGTGAGACGGAACTCTGCCTTCACTTGTATTCCTGGCAGCTTATCTAGGACAGTGTTGTAGAGTTTGACTAGTAAAGTCCCTCTACTATCAGAAATAAATGTTTGTTCTAAGTCCCAGAACCCAGAGAGTTGTAACAGAGGAACAGACCAGGTGACACCACAGGAGAGAATAACCCAGTACAACACACTTTGTCTTGGCACAGATTGCCCCGTGCAGTCAATAATTCAGTCATTTGGCTTTCTGCAGTGAAATGCATCCGAAGTGTGCCTGCCTATTTTGCTGAGACCCTGTATTATTCCATGAAGGTATGTAAATGTTTTCCCTAGGTCACTTTCCATCTCCTCCAGCTGCAATTCTTCTCCCTTTAGCTTGTTCTTAATTTCTTCTGCCGCTGTAAATGCTCACAGGATACTGTATGACTGAGTATCGTACAAGGCTCAGGAAATGCAGGTCTGGGAGAGGATGCAAACAATTCATAGTTTTCTTGGAGTTCTTCAGGGTTTGTCAGATCCTAGACCTTTTAGTCTCATCAGCTGTTTTTTAATTTGGTGTTGCTACACTGGAATATGTCTGGCAAGATCCACTGGGCACTTGCAGCTGATTAAACTCCAGTGTCTTTAGGTGGTGGATGTACTGAAAAAGGAAAGGATTGTAAATTGTGCAAATTAGTGCTCTTTGATTTGGATGTCAGTATTTCCAGACTGAGGGCGTTAGGTAGCTTTGAAACACATTTTGGTTACCATCCATCCTGTTTTGAGAAGCAAAAGAAACTCAGCAGAGAAAAGAAAAGGCTTAAACAGCTGCAAAAGATTACACACGGGAATTGCATTAGTGCATCCATGTTTCTGTTGGCTTCACCTTCTCTTGGATGGGAAGATATAAGCAGGGAAAGCTGCAATTTTTAACTCCCAGAGAGTAATATTAATTAAACCAGAGGCAAGTAGTTTGTTGTTTTCAGGCAAGTTACCAGCTTCCCTGAGGAATTCCTCCCTTTCCCTTGCTGAAGAGCCCTGGCATATGTTTGTCAGAAGATGAGGTGACAGCTTGAGAGTTAGTGATGGGACACACAATGATAGCTTAATTTTAAAAAGTCCTTTACTGCTTTTATAGATACCAATGCAGAATCAGGTTTAGGTGAAAAACACGAATACTGTACCAGTAGGCTGAGCTGTCTCAGGAGTATTGATTTTTTCTTAATTATTAACTTTTATTTTTTAAAGAATGAAATTTTCCTGTAGGCTTTAGATTCTTATACACTTCGGTTATGAGGAGCCTGACCAAAGTGTGCTGGTGAGATCCCCAATTTTTTTTTTAAATATAAACAAAAATCATTAAACACTTCAGATAAGAAAACTTTTTGTCAATTATTACTTTGACAGAGGAGTTTGTACTCCTAATTTATCAGTTTGGCATGACAAGGTTCTGCACTGAGCAGAGTTTGATTTCAGGATTAGATGGGGCAGAGCTTGGCTTTTATTCCTCGGAAAACTGCTGGACTCATGGCATAACTTTTGAGTAGCTTTAGGGCATTTCTAGGTGTAATCCAAGAATATTGCCCCCAGAAGGATTGAGTGGCCCTGGACGTTAGGCTGAAGATGACCGTGGGGGCTCTGCCAAGTCCTTCCCTGAGGTACATCCGCAGGTCAGCACGTGAAAGTTTCTGTGGCTTCAGCCTGTGTGGAGTCTGCCTTGTCTGAGCAGAGGGATCAGGGCCTTGGTCTGCACAGGAATGTGAAATGTCTCAAGCACTGAAGATGATGAACAGAGTGGGGCACGTTTGTGTGGTTGGAAAAGGTTTGTGACGTTTGGCCCGTAATAAACAGCTGGAGAGTTCATGGGATGAGTTGTTCTGCCTGTGTCCTGCTGTATGATGTTCCTTTGTACTGGTCACTGCTGGGATTGAGGTACCCAGCTCCAGAACTGCCTGCAGCTCTGCAGCCTCAGGGTGCACTGCACAGTGGTTCTGGTTGTGGTGAGCTGCTGTGCTACTGTGTAAGCTTGGAATGGGGTTCTTTTAAATTTATGTGGTATTCACAGTTGAAGCCTGAGGTGAAACATGAAATAAGAGGCCTGAGCATTTGGCACTTGATAGAGGTCCAGGGATTAGAGCATCCTGCATGGTCAGCCCTGTGTTCTCCACATTTTGGTGGGAGTGTCCTGTGGTACTGTCCCACGTATTCTGTTTTGGAGCTGAACTGTAATGCAAGAGTGGTTTGAGATGCCAGTTGTTGCATTCATGTTGTACCGTAGTTTGTGTTTCATGTTTTGTTGCAGCTTCTGTCCAGAACAAACTCATATTTGAATGTTATGTGATCTTTTCTCTTTAGGGGGCTGGCACTGATGATGATACCCTGATCAGAGTCATGGTTTCAAGGAGTGAAATTGATCTTCTGGATATTAGACGAGAATTCAGAAAGAATTTTGCTAAATCCTTGTATCAAATGATTCAGGTAAAATTTCTGTTCTGTTCTCGGGGGACACAGGGGTCATTGAGATGTTGCTGTTTTCACTGTTGTTTTTCTTGGCAGAGGGTGGGTGTGGGTAGAGTTGGGTGGCCTAGGCTCTGAGATTGGTGAGTTCCTCTCCAGTTTGATATGGCATTGTTTATGTGGGGGACACATCCTATGGAAAAATGTTTCCTTCTAGTGTTCACTTGGGCAGATGATGTCATTTTCTGAAATTACAATTACTCATACACCATTTTTAGCTACTGCATAATTTCCTTGTTCTTGTCTGGGTTCCTCATTGTGCAGTGCTTCAGAGAGGGTGCTGGCTCCAGAGAAATAACACTGGGGCTGGGAGTCTGAATTATCAGGAGGTTGAAGTTTAGATCTTGGGTTGTGGTATGGAACCCTTTGCAGCATTTCCAAGTGGAAAGAGTTTCACTGTGGAACCACTCTGAGTCATCATTTCCTTTGAGTGGATGGGAAGGAGCAGGAGGGGAAGGAGCCAGCAAGGAATCTGCAGCCAGCTGTTGCTGCAAAGTTAAGCCAAAAGGCTTTTTTTCCCCCCCTCTTGTTTTATTTTAGAAGTCCTGCTTTTTATGATTTTTCTACTGTCATTCCTGACATTTATGCTCCTTAACTAGGGCAGGTGGGGTTGCTTTGCCTGTCAGGCCCACATGGATTTTGTATCAAAGCTTCCCAATGATTGCAGGGAGCAGAGCTGGCACCTTCCTAGGCAGTGACAGCTGCACTTTACCCACGTGTTGCTTCTGGTGCTGCTTTGAGCTTCTCCTTTGGGCTTTCCCCTGGAGACAAATGCATCAAATGTGCAACGGGTAGCTGTGTTTTCTAGTAAAGCTTTTGGAGGTTTTTTTGTCTCTGGCAGTCTGTCTGTGTAAATAAAGCTGGCATGTGAGAGGCAGAGAATTTCCCTGTGTCATTCCTGAGCGTAGAGTCATCTGTGTGGATTTCCTGTGTGATGAATGTGTAAGGGGCTGGGGCCCTCCCTGGCAGCTGCAGTGGTGACTCACGGTGCTGCTGTGCTGCCTTGACAGAAAGACACGTCCGGGGACTACAGGAAAGCGCTGCTGCTCCTCTGCGGCGGGGACGACGACTGACGGGCAGGGGACGCGCAGCACTCCTTGTTCTCCAGCTTTGCAGCCCTTCATTAGCATGTCTGCCTGAGATTTTGTATCTTAATGCTTCGTGGCTGCTTGAGTTTATACTAGGATTGCACTTAGTGAAAAGGAGCGCATTGTTATCCCTCTTCTTCCCCGCATCCCAACTTCCAGGAATTTCAAGTGCCTTCTGTGATCTGCGAGAGTCACCTTCACAGAAGGTGGGTGCTGAGCACAGAACCCAGTTCTTTACAGGTGTTTTGCTGAAATAGGAAAAAATAACCATGTATTCCACAATAAACTCCTCTTTTGCTTTTATTCCTTACATTTCCACTGAATGTTAAGCTAGTTCTAACATGGCAAGGAAATCCTTTGTATGTAATATTTGAATGACTTCACCGAACATATTACGAGTATTGGAAATTGGAAATCTAAAGGACCAATAAAATTTTTCCCCCTCATCACAGTTGTGTATGTGGTTTTTCATCGAATTTAATGTCCTAAAATCTATTTTCCCTTTGATATGATTCCACTGCCTCAGACTGTTGGTGTATATTTCCTCCCATTATTGAGATTTTGAAGTATCTATGGTGTTTTGCAGCTCTCCATGTTCATGTCTAGCCTAGGATATGGATGCTGTGGGGGTGATGCTGCTGTTCAGTATAGTTGGAAAACCAAAGTGTTGGTGTTTCCTGGGCATTGCATTCTCATTTTGTGCTGCATTGGGGTTTTCTCCTCCTCTAAAGCTGGAGCAGGGAAGGAAAGAGAGTCGCTGTGCAGGGCCAAGGTAGAGCAGATGTGTGCTGCACTCCAGGACCCATCAAGGATGTCTGGGATGGAAGCAGGTGAAGAAGAGATGGGATCTGTTCTTCAGGGATCTTGTGAGGAAAGAGGATGGTGGCAGCATCCCTCTCTTCAGGTTATCAGGGAGCAGAGCACAGGGTGAGGGAAGCACCAGCCTGTTTTGTGGGCTGCCTTGAATTCTCTGCTTCTGTTCAGCATTTATGACTGGATCTGAAAATCAAATTGATGTGTGTGAAGGAGGATAAAGAGGCTTCTCTTTCTTGCCTTGGTGAAGTCTGAGCACCATGGCTCTAAACTTGGTTTATCAGTCAGTCACATACATCAGCTGTGGAAACTGCACATTTTAATAGTCCTCCTGAAATTGATTCTTCACACATTATTAAGAGCTTTAAAGCTTTCATGTTGAACAAATGTAAAGTTTTAATTTTTTATGTTGTAATTCTGTATTAGTACTGTCATGATCTCTTGCTACTAAGTGCTGTGTTTTCAGGGTAAAATATGCAGAAGAAAAAAATTTATTATGTTCAGATTTTGTTTTCTTCCCTTTCCTGAAATGAATTGTCAGTTTTGCTTTTTGTGGAGCCTTTACAGATGTGTTAACAAGGATTGTTAATTTACAGCTACTCATCCTGGAATGACGTGGCCAGCTGCACACACTGCAAGCTTGGCATGACCACCAGCCTGGAAATACCTTGGGATAACAGGAGGTTTTGGGGTTTTTTGGTGGTTTTGGTTTTTATCTTTTTTTTTTAAGGATTTAATATTTACCAAGGCAAAATCATGCACAAAAATCTTTAAGGCAATGCTTTCTACTGCTTTAGAGATTAGACAGTATATTTAATTTTTCAACTTCCCTCACACTTTTTAGAATTTCTAGGAACATACCGTCTGATCTTCATGATTTGTTTTCAGTTGTTTGGTAGATTTTTGGTTCACACATGAAGCTGTTCCAGCAGAGTCTGACCCTTGTCACAAACATGATGCTTGTGATTTAAATGGAAAGATCTCAATACTTGCAGAATTTTTAAGTAGTGACTCTGATCAGGAGTTGTTAGGGGTTGGTATAGGAACAGTCACCTGCAGAAAGTTTTAAGATGCAAATGGGAAAAAGCCTTTGAATTTCCCTTTTGAAGTCATTAAACAGAGAAAATGAAGTCTGAGAACCTTTCTTACTCTAAGAAGCCTAATTAACACGTAAAGAAGTTCATTGAATTGCAGTATTTGTAGTATTTCCTTTGTAACATCCCTTTAGGAATAAAAGTTTAGGAATCTTCAGTACACTGCTTTCCTAAGAGCTTTAAATTACAGCTGCCAGTGAATTAATTTCTTCTGTGGCAACAGTTAATCATTGGTGTGTTTGGCTTTTTCTCTCCATCTTCCGATTTTGAGGAAAATTTGTGTTATGTTCATTTTGCCACAATTCAGAAGTGTTGAGAAACCCTGTCAATCTCTTTGCAAAGTCCATTTGCAAAGATTTAAGCATGAGCACTAAAATCAGCCCTCTTTACCTATGAAGAATCTGTTTTAAAGAAAACTTCAGTAAATACAATATTGTTGGTTTTCCCTGAAGAGCTGCTGTCCCTTCCTGCTTTTTTTCCCTTCTCCCCACAGGAAAGTGTTTAATGGGCTCCTATTTTACTGGTAGAAGTATGAAACTCTTTATTGCTTTCATCATAATGTGTTTATCTTTGCAGTATTGAACACAGTGTATGGGGAAAAAGAAAATTATTAACTTCTTTACTTGATTTCCCTCAATTTTGTTATTCATGCATATCAAGTTATGATTTTGCTTGGTTTAGATTCATGATAAGTGCTGTTCATATTGTTTCTTTATCCCATTTCAGCTCCCTGAAAGCTGGAATTGCTGTGGGCATTCAGTTTCTCAAATATGTGCTGAAAGCAGTAATTTATGAACAAGGCAATGTTATGCATGAAAAGCCTAAGCAATAACTCTTCTTTTTGATTTAGTGCAGAATTCATCTAGAAGTCAGAGAATTGGTGAGTCTAATACTAGAGAGAGGAGTGGTGGGTCACAGCTTTTGTGGTGTGGGGTGTTTCTGGTGTTCTCTGGAAATGCCACTTGATGGGTCACCTGGAGTAAACACGTGGAATGTGGCTGAACAGCACTTTTTGGGTAACTCCCCTGCCCAGTGTCTGCAGTTCATCCTGATGTTGCATTTCTGACTTGAAACGGCTTCACCCCTTTGACTCAGTAAAGCTTTTAGCCTGTGGCTGTTTTGTTCCTGTCCCAACAAAGCATACGCAGAAACACTGAAACCTCATGGAGTGGCTGCACATAAACCACACAAGGCTTTTTCCTGCTGTGCCTTCAAGAAATGTTGCTGTAATGAGCAAACAGAGCTAAGTGGAAAGCCTTGTTTCATCTTTTAGTACCTGCAGTTACAGCTCCAGTTCCTCTGGGTGTCGGTGGAGTGAGCTGAATTCCCATTTCCCAAACGGGACAGGAGTGTCATTTTCTCCAGGTCTGTGCCATTTGCCATGTGGACAGGGGATGGTGCACTTGCTCCAAGTAATCTCATTATCTCATTCAGGCCGTGGTGGTGCTGTCAAATCACTTCCTGATTTTTTTCTTTTTTTTGGTACCTTTTTCAGGTTGCTTTATTTGGTTTCCTTGACCTAAAGCAAAAGCTGGACAATTGAATTTTTGTTATGTTTTCAGAATCTTTTAATGTAATTTTGTGTCCACTATGAAATGAGAGAGCAGTGAACAAAATACCTGATTGGAAATAGAAGCTGGATTTATGCACGTGACATTCTTATTAATGTTAAGCATTTACCTGCTGCAGTCTGAGCATAGACAACAGCCACTCTTACTCCCCAG
>VZDJ01000030.1:786934-944118 GCA_008694505.1 Cyanoderma ruficeps | reverse complement strand
TACTTTCAAACAGTTGTGGTAGCAGAGGTGGCATTTGTAGGATGTCATGACAAACTCTTAGAGCAGGAGAGGGCAAGGATGTTGTAAGACACAAACTAATCTGGTGTGCTACCAGAAGAAAAAAATGGCCAAAGTAATCTTCCATTGATATTTGTGGGAAATGGGCTCATAAATCCTCCTGGATCTAGAACATGTGTGAATAGAATTTCATCCACAGAATTATCTGATAGCTTTAACTTTTTTGGCTACTCCTAGCCTTAATTTCAATAGGTAGCAGAATGGTATAACAAAAGGTCCAAGTCTTGGTCATTCTTACACACATCTATGAAATGTGTCACAACAGTGAGGGAACCTGAAGGAAGGAAATAGAGATAAAAACCAACTTGAAGGTGATTATATCCACACACTTTGCAGTGAATGTGCTTTCCTCGTACCCTTCCTGTTCTCAAAGCCTCCTTCAATAAGAGAAGGCCA
This sequence comes from Cyanoderma ruficeps, assembly GCA_008694505.1. NCBI lineage: Eukaryota > Metazoa > Chordata > Aves > Passeriformes > Timaliidae > Cyanoderma > Cyanoderma ruficeps. The sequence goes on along the minus strand of VZDJ01000030.1, from coordinate 943,644 downwards.
CAGGTTCCATATAATGAGGCATGGTAGTATCTCTGAATTCCAGTGAAAATGTCATTACAAGTCTTGCTCTGTATCCATTGCCAAGCATTCATCACATGTTCTGTTCTTTTACACTGATTACTTTGTCTTTGTATGCAGAAATATTAAATCAGGGAAGTGGATGCCTCTATAACTTCATTAACTACTTTACCTGTTTATCTCTGCTCGCTCTTCTGCCCTTCTATGTTTACTTTCAGAAAACAATCTTCCGGTGAGAAGTTTGACTGGAGAAAATTAAGAGTTTATGAATCCTGACTGTGCTAGCAGAGTGAATATGAATGATAAAATAAGAAAAAAAAAAGCCTATTCATTTTTGATAGGCTTGCTAAGATGCCACTGCTGAAAGTGGCATCTTAGCAAGAGAACTGACTTCACACCATGGCCATCCACTGCTCCTAACAAATAAATTCAGTAAGGCAGTGTTTTCTCACTGCTTGCACTTTATCATATTCACCATCTCAGCAGCTCTGCTTGCAGCATGGGCAGTCCCCCATGTGGGCCTCACTTGAAATGGTCTATCTGAGGCTGTTCCTTAGTTGACACATGCAGAATTTTCCTTAGCAATGATACAGACATGGCTGACAAGACCAGTGGAGGGAAGAATGAGGCTGGGGTGTTTTAGTTTTGGGGTTTTGGGGTTTTTTCCCCTACACCCCTTCCCCTTTGCCTTTCTGTTTTATGCTTAGATGTTAAAACACTTTATAGATGTTGTTATCTGCAGGTAATCTGACTTGCTTCATGAGGAGCATACACAGTGATTCTCCCATGCAGCTGGGTATAAAGCATCTGTTAACCTTAAGGGCATAACAGAGCAACCACCTCTTAATGCCATTTACAGTGAGTAAAAATACACTGTGATCCATCAAAGGCATCCCCCGGCTAGAGGAAACAAAATGATTGCCTAATTATTTAACCTGTTTATGTTGTGCTTTGCCTTGGCTCAGCACCTACTGTGTCACCTTCACTCCAGACTGATGTATCATCCTGTGTATTTATCTGGAGCCTCTTTCTATTTGTTTCATATTCTTATCAGGCTCTTGTGTTGCAGATGAGGATCCAAGCAGGCATGGCTCGAGTGAACACTGAATTTAAACAAGAGATTCCTCTTGGAATCCCTCACACTTTGCTTCAGTCCATGTGCAGGTAGAGCCTTGATGTTATGGTGACCCATAGACTGTACATGTTGCCTAGAGTCTAAAAATGACTGGAGGGAAGGAGGGATGAGAGAAGACTACAAAGTGATGAATGATCAGGAGGAGTCATTATTTACTGTTCTCAGACTAGAAGAACCAGGGGACCCCAGCAATATTGCCAGGTAGGAAGCTTAGAAACAAAATGAAATGAAAAAAGTGTCATGACATGATTAAGTTACAGAACTCGCTCTAACGTGGCACTGTGGAGACCATGGCTACAAATTGCACTTAGAAGCTAACAAGACGAGTTCATGCAGACACCCATGGGTAAGTTTTAAACCAGATGCAGGGTGTAGCTCACACTGATCCCAGCTGCTTTTCCTGGGAGCAGGAGCAGCAGGACAGGGAGCCCTGTTCGTGATGGATTCATGACTGTCACGGCTGGCAGCCAGTTATTGGATTAAATTGCCCATCCCCTACGTGGGTGCCAGGTTTTATTTCCTCCCCCTTACCTCCCTGGCCAGCAGAGTAGTTTGTCTTCCCCATGGCTGCCTGCTGAGTCACAGGTCAGAACTGCAAACTATACCTGTAAGATTTCCTCTACATAAGAAAGTGCTGGTTTAGTTGGGAGGCTGTTAATTAATGGCCTCTTGGGACTGAACTTGATGAGTTTGACCTCAGCCATGATGAGCTGAATCTGTTCAGTGGAGAACAGTCTGTCAGGAGTGTTGTAGAGATGTGGCTGGTCCTGTCTTGGGGAGAGGAGAGGATGGGGCGGTGTTTTTCAACCTGTTTTAGTTGAAGACTCACCTAAACACTTTTGAACGATAGAATAAAAATTAGTGCATATGAAGGAAAGGTTTGAACATGCATCTGTTCCTCCCTAATCTCTTCTACTTTTATTCATTTGCAGAGGATATGTGTGGTGTGTGGAGGTGAACAAGACCTTTCTTTGCAGTGGTTTGTAAGGCTGTGTGCCCAAGGAGTTTTGTTTTAAGCCGACTCTGCCGTTTCCTAGTCTTAGAACAGTGGAGGAGGAGAGGTATCCCGCCTCGCTCCTCTCCAGGTTGTGCATGCCTGCAGCAGTGCCAAACTGATGGACATCAAGGATCTGAAACCAACAGAACCAGGTCTGTCTCTCTCTTCATGTTGATATATTTCAGGGTGCCCACAGCTCTCAGTGCAGGACACTGAACCTGACCTCTAACAGCCACACCAGGTAAAAGTGAAAAGACTAAATCCTGTTCATAACTGCCAGTGGGAACAGCCACACTTATGTTTGTCCACACGTGCTAAAAGCTGCCACCATTCCTCTCCAGATGCATCCCCTTCTTTCTGTACAAGCTGCTTGCTCAGGACAAATTTACTTTCGAAGGCCTGACAATTGAACAGTTTGGGTTTTGAAGTCCCTTCCTCAAATTGGTCAACTCAGCCTCCCCAGAAACAGAAAAGCCAAATAGTCAATAGCACAAAGCTTTCCAAGCATCCTGAGGCCAGGGACTTGTTATTTTTAAAATGAGAACATTTAACTCATAGATGTGAGACTCGTGTAGACAGAAATGTCTTATTTGAGCATTGGCTGGATCGGCTTTAGGGTGTCTTTCATGGTATTGGTAACACTTAAAACTGCCATGCAGCAGATTGGCGTAATAGAGTCAAGTTTATACTTGACCACATCGAAGTCTGTGATTTTTTTCACTCTACAGCCACTGATTTGAACATACAGTCTATGTTTTTAGTCTGAAATCTTAAGTGCTAAGAAAGGACAGAGGCACGGTTGTGTTGTAGAGCCCAATCTTTCTCTGCTGGACTGAAAGTCCACTGTTGCTTCTGACAGTGATTGCCCTCCAGCTGCAGTGTTCTGCTCTATAAAATATTTTGCTGCTGTACAAAACCTGCTCCCTGGAGCAGTGGGGTTTGCTGTATGCTATGATCGCTTCAACAGATCTGTTTCACCAACAAGGCTCTGCAGACAAGGACTGCCCTGATATCTCTTGGTAGATATTCTGAAGGTCATTTCTGTTCCTGGTGGATGGTGGGAAACCAATCTTTCCAAAGGTTCTATTCTAATACAGTGGCTGATACTTTCCTGGCAGTCCTGTGGCCCTGGCAAGCAAGAGACAGGAAGGGGCTGCCTGCCTGGGTGTCTCTTGGGCCAGTGACACAGGAAGGGGGTGCATGGGGCTTGTATCAGTTACCCAGAATTATTGAGAATCCTGCATATGTCGATGGCAACAGTGGAAAAGCTTTCACAAAAGCTATTCTTACACTGTCTTGTAGTCCTGGTGGATTTAAGCACACAAGAGCTCCGTTGGAAGACTTGGATGCAGTTTGGGCTTTAAGGTGCTCGTTACAGAGTCCCATGTTGGAAATAGCAGTCAGGCTGCAACATGCAGTAAAGAAATGGGGTTAAAGTTTGAGCTTTGGTTAGAGCACTCTGCCAGAGGGGCTCTGAAGACTCCAGGGCTGAGTGCATTTGCAATGATTGACAACTTCTACAGAGTCTGTCTGTAATTGTTACTTTTTTTCCATTTGAAAAGGTCTGGACATTTTTCCTGTGGGAGCTGTAATGTCAGCATTCTCTGAGTACAAGTGTAACAGGCTTTCACAGCGGTGATTCAAGAGGCAAGTTGGAAAAGGAGTGACCTTGCTGGTGTGCTGGTCAGAAGTTTTGTTCTTTGCTTCTCTGGTAAAGTCTAAACCTTTTCTTCAAGTTCAAAATTGGCCACTGTCCATAAAAGAACTTTTGAATGTGCCTAATTGCACTCTTCTTACCCCTAAAATTTTTTGCAAGGTTACTGGGTTTTGTCTATAAAAAGAATGTAATTTCCTATACTGTCAGTGCTCGGTCCACTATTACTGAGAAATGGCATGAACAGAGCAATAAAGAGCAAAGGATTATTCCTCTCTAAATTCTGGAAGTATGATTTGATTTTGGCCTTAGGTCACAGCAGTTAGGGTCTTTGGGATATTCTGTCACCCTGGAATTATCCTGGGAAACACTGACCTGGTGACATTTCGTTCCTTCCCAGATGCTTGTTGCCCAAGGAGCGCTGTGTTCATTTGTTGCTGGCTTGCACAGAGAAATGGGACAGGTGAGGGGAGGTGGTTTTGGTTCCATCAATGTGCTGTCAGTCCTGGAGAAAGCAGTGTGGCAAAGGGGTTGCAGGGAGAGAGCCATGATTAGGGTTAATTGGTGTCAAGTCACAACCACTAAAAGCTGTGATGTGGGCAAGTTTCTTGAGAATAGAGTGACAGAAGAAATCAAGATTTTATGACACTTTCACAACAACTTTTGATTGCGTTTCAGTCTCATTTGATGCTCACATAATGAAAACCTTGCAGAACACCATGGCTGGCCTGAAAAAATTGCTTTTGATCCCAGACTGTGTAAGCTTATTTTTTACTTTTTTTGTCATTTTTCTAGCAGGTGTTATAGTAACAAAGTATGACTATAGAAACTCGTGGAAGAGAACAGGGAGAAACAAAATCCATCCTGAACTACTCAGAAATGTACTGGTTTGGTTTAGTACCTAGAAAACAGAACCTCACAGAACCTTCTGCACTGAGAGCCTGTTACCATGTTATTTCTAACCTGGTACTTAGTTAACGGAACTTTTAATAGCTGTAGTCATACCTGCTTTAGAGATGTCAACTGCCAACTTCAGAACATGATGTCACTGAAGATTTTGTTGCAAATTCCATTTGGAGGAGCTGACTGAGCTCCCATAAGATGGGTACACTTCTGGGCATGCCCAAAACCAGGCATTAAACATTTAAGCACTTCACTGTAGGCATGCAGTACCTATGGTTTTTTTGTGTCTGCCTAAGAATGACTGACTTATATTTTCTGAACTTAACTCTCTGTATCTCCCACCAAAACCCAAAGGGAATTAACAACAAAAATGTTCTTTATCCATCTGTTTAACCCACGAGAGAGCCCTTCCCAAATGAAGATTGAATTTTGTCATTTTTGGGGTAGTAAAAATGGAAGCGAAACCATAAGTGTTTGTCTGGGTTCAACACGGCAAGTCAGTGATGGTTCCCCCTTTTCTGGGATCATTGTTGTTGATTCAACAAAATGGTCAAAAAGCTGCAGAAATGTTAATTGAGGACTCCTGGGGTGCTGATGTGGGAACTATGATTGGATGTACAGGAGATTTAAAGTTTTGTCATCTTATCCAGCATTTTAATGGCACCAGAATTATGCATAGATGAGGGAGAAAAGCATCTACTGAGCTGGAAAATGTACTGAACTGATACTTTTTCTGCATGAAGCCAAATGCAGCTGTTGACTCACTTTGGTTATCAGTTCATCTGGCTTTATGAAGATACGTAATTTAATTCCCTCCATGTAATGTACTTGATAGAACTTGAAAAAAAGCTAAATGGATATTCTATTTTATGGATCTCTGCTGAGTAGAACTGGAAAAGATTTTAGTTAAGTCTCGAATAAACTCATAAATCCCCCAACAGCGAATTCTGTCAATGCTTGCATTTTGTCACACTTTTCCCAGCAGAGAGGGGTATTGAAAACAGGGCACTGGCGTAACATTTCCCTAGGAATTGCTTGTAGAAGTCACTCTGTTCTTAATGTGGAAAAATAGCAGAGAGGCAGAGAAGAGCTTTCATTATCCATCTCTGCCAGACACCAGCACCTTTGTAGATTCACTGCACTGAGGGAAAAAATCCCTTGGGTTTGGCATTGACGGTGAGCTCTGAAGCTGTGAAGACAAGAAATCATCCGCCTTAATATCTTCAGGCTTCAGAAACTGCCAGAATGTCTTATATAGGGGATTTCAATAGCACTGACAACTGGAAATCAGACCTTAACAGTGTACCAGATGCCTCACACAAGCACTGTATTACATAGATACATGTTCAGGTGTAGGTTGTGATAGATCACATCTAGCAAGATGATGCAGCCTTTTAATGACATGGAGATGAGTGAGACATTGGGATCATGTAGGGTAAATATGTGGCTTTTGACATGTTTGAATAGGCCACTTCAGGAAAGCCTTTTTGCAAGGAGTCTTAGAATTACTCTGTCATTAGATACTGTTGCCTTTGGTCATCGATATTTTACAGAACTCAAACCACCTGCTGCTTTCTTTCCACTTCCTCTGGGCGGTCCCAGAGGGGCTCCTACCTCTTGGCTCCTTCCTTAGGGCTGCACTGAGTCTACCAGCCTTGTCCTTCCCATCTCTGCTCTGTGGCAGTTACCTGGGCTGTGGGGACACCTGAGATCTTCCTCTCTGCCCAGAATTGTATCTTACTTGGCTTACTGGGAGTTCAGGGACAGCTCTTTCTGCCTCGTGTGACTTTTGGCATCAGAGCACTCAACAGCCAGACAAAGTGATCTCAAATACGATGATGACTTTTAAAACCTGTGAGAATCTGTGGCTGTCTGGAACAGTGGCTTTCTCACAGTAATTGATGGTGGAAGTTTGCCTGAGAGACTCCCATCATAGGGAATTTACAATTAAAGAACAACATGAAATACAGAGGCGGCTTTCTGTGAAAGGTAAGTGCAGATAATCAATAAGGCCTTTCCTGGCTGATGGTTGAATTCAGTATCTTTTCTAAGGCTTCTAATGCGCAGTCAAAAATTATAGTTTAAATTTAGGCTGTAACGCACTGTTCTTGTTCAAATATAAAACTGTTTCCAGGACTTGCAGAAAGGAAAGAGGGAAGGGAATGGGAATAGATGGGAAGTCATGTAAGTGGTGAAGGAGGAGGGAACCTGGAACACCTTCAGTTTTCCATGGGGTTGACTGTCACATAAGCAAAAAAAGTGTCCCCCTTAGGAGGCTGGTGAGGAGCCAGGGGGACAGAAGTGCCAGGGAAGAGCTCTTCCTTCCCAAAGCAGAGCTGAGAAAGTAAGGCAGGAAGAAGGGAACTTGCCATGACAATCCCACATTATTTTATGCTGGTCTCGCTTTTAAAATACATTTCCAATGCCAGCATTGAACAGCTGCTTTATTTTGAGAGGCAAAATATTTCCTGGGCAGATAAAACCATAATGGATGCATTTACATAAAGTGTGAAAAATGTGGTTGAGTAACGAATCAGATTTTTTTGTTTTGTTTTGTTTTGATGTATGTGATGTGTTTTCCACTCTAGTAATCTCTACAAATTCCCGTGAAATACATGAGGCTGTCTGGTGGTACCACAAGAGACTTACATTCTTTAGCTTACCACCTGCTGGAACTCTGAAAAAATAAATTATTTAAAGGGTGACAGATATTTAGCCTGGCTGGTTCAATAAATAAGTACAGAGAAAATGAGAGGGGAGACTTCAGTGGGGACTATAGGAAATGTGATGTTGTTTTGAATGAAAAGTGGTAGAAAAATGTTAGGAGGTATTGTTTTTTCTAGATGGCTATATAAAACCAGCCGAAACAAATGCTCAGAAAATGAAATGCTAATGTGCTGGTACAAGAAGTAAGATTAAATTAATTTTTGTGATTAAACTTACATGAATTAAAACAGTGTATACTAACAGAGCCCTTGGCAATCAAGGACTGAAAATTTTTCATAATGTTAAGACAGAACATGATAGCCTTGGGCTATTTAATTTCTTGTATCTACTGAGGATTGAGAAAAGATGACTTTTATTTTTGTTGCTGTTGACATTTTTTGGCTCTGTCCTAATTTATGTTTCTGAAAAAAAAGTGGTTCCTTTTTGGAGGGGGAGAGTGTATATTGTGAGGTGTTGCTTTTCTCTTTCCATGATTTAGATGAGACAAACACTGGAAATAGAACCAGAACACTGAGAGGTATTTGTTGCTGGCTCAAATTGGTCTCAGCCAGAATATCACTAGTGAATTCTGGTGAATTTAGTAGACCAGAGCAAATGAGTTTGTTGGCTTGCATAGATCTGAACAGACAATTCCTAGGTTTTTTTTTTGACCTGGCTATATGGTAAGCTAATACAGATTGATTAATCAATTAGTTGTTAACACTTACTGAAGAGTGAGCTCACGATTTAAGAGATGGCTTGAAACAATGATTTTTGCACAGTAACAACTTGCTTGTAGTAATGGCATAAATGCAAAATTACTTCATGACCTTTAGCAGAGTTATGCAGTGCCTGCTGGTTCACAAGACTACACCTTAAGGTCCGAAGTTTGAAAACTGAATAATTAAACAGAAAAGCTCTGAGAAAATGCATCTAGAATTTCTTGAGTCACATCTTACCACTGAAGTGCTACACCTAAACCGGAACCCTCTGCTTCAAGGGGGGTCTCCAGTCGCTGCTTTATTGAAAACCAGACAAATCCCCGTTTGAAAGAAGATATCACACTTAGGTCACCTTGAAGTGCTTAAAATTTGTCTGCAGCAGAAGAAAAACCTTCATTCAGTTTCTTGTTTGTGTGGATGGATTTGTATTCTTCAAGTGTAAGTCCCAAAGCACCTCTCTTCTCAGCCGTGGTGAAATGGGTCTCGCTATTTGATTTATGGGAGACTTTGTTTGCGGTGGAAAATTCTTCCTGCAGGTACGTTGGGGCTGACAGCTCTTAGAGCTTTTGCATTTTGCCACTATTTTGTGTAAAATATTGACTGTTGGACGCAAGAAGCACTTTAGATTTTGAGGCTTTTAAAAGAAAGGCACAGTAAGTGCCTCTTGTCTTGCTTTCCTAATGTGCTTCTGATCTGCTTTCCGATTACTTTTTCAGCGATTTGGATTGTGGTCCCCTTGTCAATGAAGTAGTTTCTCATGAAGGAGCAGGAACCTTGAAGATTTCCTTCTGGATGTCTTGTTTAAAGTAGCATTTCTGTCTCCAGTGTGGGCCCCACAGAAAATCAGCCAAAGCTGTGCACCAGCCTAGTGTAGTTAGTGCTGCTGTGACCCTCCTGGTGACAAGGAGGGACCTGTCCTGCTGACAGATCCTGTGTGTATTGCACTGCTTTTGCTTTTTTCTTATTCTACTCAGCAGAACTCTTTATAAAAAGTATTTTTGGTGGGGTTTTTTTTTTCCTATTTTATAAAATTTTAGGCATTTACCAAGACACGGCAAGTTGTAAGGGAAGTTGTCATGTGAAGAGATAGATCAGCACATGTACATGGATTAAATGCACCTTCCCCTGCCCAATATTTTTCCTTGTATTCCTTTGATGCACTCAGGGATGCTCTTATCCTGTCTGTCTTGCATCTTGCCTCAGAGAGGCAGCCAACCTGCTCTGCCAGTCCCTTTGCAGCTGTATTTCATTCTGGATGAAGGCCTTAGGCAGGGAAAGAGGAATGTTGTAAAGCATTTAATGACAGAGCCATCTACTTTAATGGTGTGCTCTGGTTGCCTCCAGCTGTGTGACTGCATGTCAGTGTTTATATTTATTTTGAAACACTTAGAAATATGATTAGCTCTGAGCCCTTTATCAAATCTATGTGCTATTGACTCAGTTGTTTCCAAAGTTGTTGCAGATTTGGGAGAAGGTGGCAAGGAACAATGGTCCAACAAACAGCATGGAATTGCATGGCTTATACCTCATTTCTACAAGGCTGGCAACAAAAAATTGATTTGGGCTATAGATCTCCAAAGATTTGTAGGCACACAAGCTGACAACAAATACCTGGTCTTCGATCTGGCATTAAATTTACATTGAAAGGGAGCTTTGGAGATTGTATAGTCCAACCCAAGGTTAGCTTTAAAGTGAGGTCTGGTTGTTCAGGGGCTTGTCCAGCTGAGCTTTGAACATCTCCAGGAATATCCTCCAGCTTTGCTGAGCAGTCTGTTCCAGTGCTTAGCTGCTGTTGCTGTAAATATTTGTTTTCTTATTTGGAGTCAAAGTTTTCCTCACTGCAGCTTGTGCCAATTAGTATTAATCTCTTTTACTCCCAAATCAATGACTGCACTACAAGCACACAGAGACAACAGAGGAGCAGGAAAGCAAACTCTAACTTTGGCTTCTTTATTATGCAATTACAAATGAAAAGACATTTCATTTGGCTCTGAGCAAATGTAATGAAAAAATAGGCTTATTTCTCGTAAGAAGAGAAATGATCCAAATATCCTGCTTAGAAAATGCACAAGCAGACAAGTTTGATTAAGGGAAAAGAAATTCGTGCAGTAGAAGTAGGAAATGGAGCTGTAAAACTGGGATGAGGCCTATGAGGTACCACCCTGTGCTCGTATTTGCACGCTCTATCTCCCTTGCTCTCATCTCAGGCCCTTTGGGTTGGTTATGAGACAAAGAGTTTATATAATTTACATTTAAAGTTGCTTAAAATAATACCTTTGTGTTATCTTTAAGGCTTTCTGAAAGGAAATGGATTCTGGCAAAAGTTCAAAATAGTCAGATTAGGAAATTCTGGGCCTTGGAACAGGGAAAACAAAGCATTATAGAAAAGGGAATCGATCCCTTTTTGTCTTATGTCCTCACTGCTGCTGTGAGGATTTTTCATATGGGTTTGCAACTGCTTAGAGGAAGACAAAGTACTCCATACTTTTTATGGAATAACTTAACCTTGGGCTTCTTGGCCTTTCCAGGGTTATGGATGCCACATGAAGGAATGAGTAATATTGTAATGATAGCAGAGTAAGAGGAAGTGGGGAGAAATATAGTGGTCACAATTTTCACGTGCATTCTGGAAAAGATCTCACTGTAAGAAGGGAAAGAGCTGTTTTATTCCCTTCACATCAGTGTCTGTAATCTTCAAAGGGGTCTGGCTGCAACTTTGTTTTTCTCTGTGCGAGCAAAGATATCAAATTCAAAACAGTCAATACGTTGTTTCTGTTGCCTCATATTGACTGAGCAGGTTTAAGCCAAGCTTCAGTAAGCATTATTAATGAATAGCGAGAGATGACTTCCTGCTTGCTGTGTATCCAAAGCAAACTGCAAATAATGGTGAGCATTTGATTTTATTTCCCCCTTGAATTTTGCTAAATAACTCATCACAGATTTGTGCAGATTCCTGTAATGAAACTGAACACAAATGATGCAAGTTCTTACTGATGGCAATGCAGGCTGCTAATTTGGAGGGATGTAAAGGGAAGTAACCAACATATGGCTCTAAATTACAGACATTGTACCCTAAGAATAAATTGCAAACCATCAGGATTTATTTTTAAAAAAAACTTCTGGTGTATTTCTTGAGCTGTCCTTTAAACCTGACTATATCAAGCAAATTCCTAGGATATCTGCCAAGGAGTTACTGACCGGTTTTCCTTTCTGTAGGTGCCCCCCAACTCCATATCGTACCATGCTCAGTTCTCTTTTTGTTGCCGTGCTGCTGGCAATTCCTGCTGGGTTGTAATAGACAATCCAAAATTAAATTCCAGGCAAAGAAATCAGTTGCTTTTAGGCTGTATGTAAAGGCAGCTGTTTTGGTGTTTGATTTCAGGAAGACACAGTAGGGAATTCATTTTGGAATTGGCTGGTTGGCATAGGATAGGCTTCAAAGGATGAGGACAGAAATGTCTTGGGGAATATGCAGGAGTTAATGGCGTTGGTCTGAAAGGATGTCACACAAGCCCAGTATTTCATAGAGCAATGAGCAGCCTGCCCAGCTATCTGTTTGCCTGCATCTGCTGTGAAAAGTGCAGGTTTTCCCTTGTGCTCCTCTCCCTTGCCACAGGTGTAGAATCTGTTTCAGTTCTTTACAAAGATAACATTGACTGAAGTCCTGCACTTTGACTGGATGTGTTTATTTGGTTCTTAATCAGCAAAACCTTAAATGCAGGAGGTTTTGTTTTTGCTGGCATTTCAAGTCTGGTGCATGAATTTAAAGAAAGGTGATCTGGAAAATGGTTATTTAAGTGAAGCAGTTTTTTGGGGAGCATGTTCTGTTAGGCTCACTGGCTTACTGGAAGTGTCATCCCTGGTGGTGTGAGACCAGTGCGGAGTTAACAGCCTTTTGCTAATTTAGATGCTTTCTATATCCTAGTCTTGCTTTCTAATATGGAAAGGAGAGACTCTTGCATCTCTGGCAGGTCTCTGTTCTGCATATGGCTCAAAATAAGACTGCAATAAATTATTTAGTAACTACATAATAAAAGGCATGTATTTTCTGAGCCTTTAGATTGTTGTGATCAAGTATTACAAGGCAACTGGTTTGTCAGTCTGCAGAAGAGAAGGAGAGTGGCTCTACACTCCAACATTGCTCCTTGGAGTTCACATCAGAGCATTCCTGAGCTCTTTCTGTAATTCAACAAATGACTTACATGGCTCAGTTACCTCCAGTGGTATTCACAGTAAACTTGTCTCTAAAGGAGAGCAAAGGAAAGCAGGCAGACATCCATAGGTGGGGACTGCTGGTTTATGAAGGGATAAATGCTGCCAGCATGCTGTGGTCTCTGAGGTGGGCTTCAGGAAACTGAGCTTCCCTACATGGAAATAACTGGCATCTGGCAAAAGGCCTTTTTGCTCCCAATCTGCCCTTAGGGCCACTGGCTATAATGATATGACAGTGTTAGCCTGCATGGGCTCTGTTTAATCTTTCAGGGATTGAGGACCTGGGGAAATCAATTGTTGTAGAGATAACGGGGTATTTGAAGGTATTTGGAGCAAGTAAAGGTTTGAATGAAAGCAGTCAAAATGAAGGAATTATTTGTACCAGAAATTGTTTTGTGCTGCAGAAGTTTAGAGCAGTTCTCAGTACGGTGTGCCTTAGAGAAAGCCTCTTATAGAAAGTCCCATAGACCAGGAATGATGAAAACTATACACATTTTGGAGGACCACATCCTGGCTGAGGTCTCTTGGAGATTCATGATCTAATGAGGAAAAAGTCACAGGATTGCTTCAGACTTTTGCTTGAAAACATTCCAAGCATAAAGCTCTGCAAAATAGGATGGAACTCAGGCTCATGAGATATCAACCTAATGGAAAACCTGGAATATTTTGCATGTTTATTACTCTTTAAAGGCACTGGCAATGAAGCATGGAACTAGAGGCCAAAATTCAGTCTCATGGACTGTTGTGGCAAAGTTCTTATGCCTTCAAGAAACAATTATAAGATGGAAAAAATGAGGCATCAATTTTATTGCTTAAACATCTTTCCAGGATTTTTCAAATTATTTTCCCAAAAACACCTGTCACAGGAACATTCAAAATCTTCATGATTTTGTGAATCACTCATCCCCTGGGTGTCACTTAAGCTGCAGACATTTTGCATAGTAAACAAAGAGATTTTTTCTTGCCCTGTGGCTCCAATTATCTGCTATGATGCATAAAGCAGCAAAAATCCTTTGGTGTGAAGTAGCGTTGACATTTTATCCAGGCTTAATTAAAAAAAACCAAACCCTGAGCAAACAAAAACCCACCCCAAAACTCAGTTCCTGTCTGTGTATCTTAGAGATTGCTGAATGCAAATGTGTCACTAAAGTCATCCAGTCACATCCTATTAAGGCATGCCTACAAAGCAGAAGACAGGCACATCACAGATTTTCATGCACAGAGGCAATCAGAATATGGATGCAGATCCTTTCTCAAGTTTACGATGTGCATCACTCTCTTTTGTTCAGATTTAAACTATCTTGTAGTTATTGTGGCCTTGGTTACCTGTTGCCATGCCATCCATAACAGCTGTCAGCTCTGGAATTATTTGGTCTGGCCAAAGTGGTGTTTATTACTTTGTTATGATGTAAAAATCCTTTAATCTGCTCCTTTGCCTCTGGCAGCCTGCTCAGGGATCAGGGCTGCTGCTGGCTGCGGATTAGGTGACCCTGGGCACTCTGCTTGGTGTGACACAGCAGCATTTGGGATGTAATGTGGGAGCTTCAGAAAAGCTCTGCACCGATAAAGTGTGAGCGCTGGGCTGCAACATGTTATCCTGTGTAACTTTCTCAAGTGGGGGGTTGATTTTTGTTCTGGCTGCTGAGCTTTGGGCTGCCATCTGTGTGGGGAACAAAGGGAAAATGTAGCGTGTGCTTTCTCCAGCCTTTGGAGAGTGAAATGCAGCACTGAGGAGGATGTGGGTGGAAAGGCTCTGTGGAGAGTTAAGGGGCTAGAAGTGCAGCCCTTGAGTTCCAGGCTGCTGGAGAACAAACAGCTTTCCTCCCTGCCTGTGTTGTGCCATACTGGGATAGCTCTTGGAGCTGGCTCTTGTTCTGGGTATGGTGCTGGCACACTGGGGTATGCTCTAGGGCTGCATTTCTCTGTGTGGGCTGAGACCTGAGCTTTTGAAGTAAACATACCGAGATCTATTCCATGAGAGCAAACTGAAAAGAGATTTATAGATTTAAAAGTTAGAGAACCACTGACTTCCCCCCCCCCCCCCTTAAACGAGTTCAACGGCAGGCAAAACAGAGTAGAGGAGGAATTGTAACGCTGCCTTCCCTATGTCCTACCACAATGCTGGTTCTGCATTTGTTCTGAGAACTCTTTGTTGATGAACTCCACTGAGGCCCTTCACATACTCGAATCTGAGTGTGTCTTTTTGTTTCCCAGGCTCCACTTGTGCTGCTGGCTGGATTTCAGTCTCTTTTCCAGCCTGTATTTTTTCTGGTCTTGAAAACTTCTTTCTCTGGTGCTTGCAGAGATGCTGCCAAAACAGGTCTGCCTAATCCTTTCCTTCTGGAGTGGAGTTCCTTCCACAGCTTTAGCCAGGACTTTTTCAAAGCATGACTTATTTTGCTACTTAGTGGTGGTATTTAAAAGAAACCTTGTTCTGTGACTTAAACCAAACAAATTGAATGCAATTAAATGACTGATGGATACACACATAGCAACCCACATGTCCCAAGAACAAATAAACTGTGTAACACACAGAAAAAGGTAAAATATAAAGAAGCTGATTTTCCCTGCTGTTATCACACTGCAGGAGGTTGGCACTTTTTCTCTTGATTTTGTATGTCTGAAGTAATTTCATCATGTTTAGCAATTACTTCAGGCTCCCAGCTGTCATAGGGGTTGGAGGGAGAATTAAGCTTATTCTCCTTAGCTGTTCTGCCTTTTCAGAAAAATATCTCTGTTTTTTTTTCAGAGTGGATAAATAAATACAGGATCCTCAGGACCTGCAAGGTTTTCTGAATTCAGGTGGGGGGGGGAATTTTGTTTAGGTGCTTTTAGACCAGTGAGTAGTTTGCTGCCATGCCATGGGGTCAGAGTGTGCTCTTGGTTTTGAGGAACAATTTGGGGAGCAGGTAAGGAATCTTCTAGTACCCATTTGTATATGCTTAGTTGCAGAGAGATGTAGAATATTCTGCATTCCCTTATATGTTGGGACTCTCTCATTTAATGTGTTAGAGAAACATGAGCAACATTGAAATAAAAAACTTTGTCTTAGCAAGAAGGACTTTATAATAACGAGGAAAAAATCATCATGTCCATGGTTGACTTGTTGAAATACAGAAAGTTTTACTTCTAGTATTGAGAAGAGGACACTTTGGGCCATTTCATTTACTTTTACTGATAAGAGGTGTGTACATGCTTCTGGCTGTGGGGTGACTGCCAGTTTGCAAAGCTAATTTATGTGTAAGAAGATCACTTCTTACACATAAATTGGTATGTAAGGAGTAATAGCTCAGGGCCAGAGATCTCACCGTGTGGTCAGAAAACTTGACAGTTAATTAGAAATAGTGCAAACTAGCACAGGAAAAGAAAAAATAATCCAAGTGAGGAGATGATAGATCTGAGGAAGAAATGTGGAAAATAAAGTAATGCAAAGAGAAACTTAAGGATGGGTGAGTAGATGGCAGCTGTGGTGTTGTGTAACTGCAACAGGAGCCATTCTGGCTGGTCTGGGAACCTTGTTAGCTAGCAGGGAGCAAGCCCTTTTTCTACTGATACATTTTTGCCATTTAGGAGACTGGATTTTAGATATCATCTAGACAAAGACTTTTGGCAAGCAAGGTGGGAGTCTTAACACCAACTGGAAGGTAATGAAAAAACTGATGTGTTACAAACATTAAGCAAAAGATAGATGAAGAGTTTATTTATTTGGCTACAGCCAAAATAATGGGATGAAATCAAGCCAGGTACAACATTTAGGATGAAATTTTCTCATGATGAGAACTACTGGCTTTGTAAGTAGATTCCTGGGAAGCACTGAACGCTCATTGCTGGGACTGTTTTAGAAACTGTAGGGATGAAAAGCTGATAAAGATCCAGTAAAGAACACCAATCTTTGTTAAGAGAGAGGGATGCTGTAGCTCCATGATGAGGACTTTTTCCTGCTTAGGACAGTGAAGGAGCTTTCCAGTAGCCTAAATGAAGAGTGATTTATTGGTTCAGTCTTATTCCTTCATTGCTCCATGATGTCATTTTAAGAGATGCCTGCAGCAGAAAGGCCACATGCAGTGAGCACTCTGAGGCTGCCAGAGCACCTGAGAAACAGCCCAGCAGGTGCCAGCAGCCCAAGGCCATCCTACAGGGACTGCTGGACTTCTCAGTGGGGGAGGATTCTTTCTGGAGCTCTAACGAGGACCACAGTTAAAAATTGTAACCTTGGATATACGTTACCAGATCTCATTTCAAAATTGGGATTGTGCTCATAGTACTGGTACGTGAAAGCCCTGATGCTGGAAGCCTGTTTTTAACACACAGTGAATGTGTCTGTTGGGAAGATTCCCACTTGCAAGCTCTGTTGCTAGTGATGAGTGACTGTTCTACCAATGAAACTGATCAAGTGCTTCCTTATGTGTAATTTCAAAAGCTGACTTGAAACTCACAGTGTTGCTCCGGAGTGAAGTGACAGCCCTTCCAATTATTTTACTACCAGCATCCTGAGGCATTATTTAGTGATATGACATTGACAGCTCTTTAATGGTAATCTTAGGGCAGTGACCTCATGAAAGTATTCAGGATATCTTTCTTCATGGGAAGGTCATTGATGGTGCATTAGGAATGCACCAAAATTGAACCTTTTTTAGTTCATCTGTTCTAGAACTTTCCTTCTACTTGTGTTTCCATTATTTTCCTCTAAAACAGTATTTCACACAAGTGGTACTTTCCTTTGTTGTAACTGTAACTGTAAGCACAAAGCCTGTACCTGGTGCAGGAATGTAAACAGCCCCACTGTTTCAGTTCTGGACATTGGAATGCTTCCCCAGTGCTGCAGTAATATGATTTGAGCAGTCATTAGAATGTTATATAGTTATTTTCCTTTCTAGTCCCTCTTGGGAAGATCCAGCAATCTGTTAACATACCTCCCTTTGCATCTTACAGTAGTTTGTTGAATTTGTTATACTTGTTTCGTTTTGCAGAAAACTGTTTATATAATTTCACTTAGCCTGGGCCATTCTGTTCTTGAGGGGGAACATTTAGACTTGAATTATTTGCTGAATGAATCTCAAGGTGTGTTTTTAATTCTAGTCCCATGTTTAATTTAATGCTGGGTGCATTAGCTTGCAAACTTAAAAATAAAATAAAGGGAAATCTGGGGTGTTTTTTTTCAAAGAGCTACTCTAAGCACATATTTAGTATTTTTGTCCCCAAAGCCCATCCCTCTCCCTTGTTTCTTTTGTTTTTTCTCTTGTATCACCTTCAATACAATTAAATAATAGAATCACAGAATGGCCTAGAAGGGACCTTAAAGATCATGTTGTTCCACCCCCGTGGGCAGGGACACCTCCCACTACCTCAGGTTGCTCAGAGCCCCATCCAGCCTGGCCTTGAAGACTGCCTGTGATGGGGCAGCCACAGCTTCTCTGGCCAACCTGTGCCAGGGCCCCACCACCCTCACAGGGAACAACTTCTTCCTAATATCTAATTTAAACCTATTCTCTGTCAGTTTGAGGCCATTCCCCCTTGTCCTGTCACTCCAGGACCTTGTAAAAAGTCCCTCTCCAACTTTCTTGTAGGTACTGGGAAGGTCATAATTCGGTAACCTCAAAACCTTCTTGTCTCCCAGTTGAAAAATCCCAATTCTCTTTCCCTTTCCACATAGGAAAGCTGTTCCATCCCTCTAATCATCTCTCTGACTGGCCCCAAAGCCCTTCCTGTGCTGGGGACTGCACAGCTGGATGCAGCACTGCAGGTGGGTCTCACTAGAGCAAACTGGGAGGATTTTGTTGCATCAGAGGAAACAGCTCTTTAGTTTGTAATAGTTAAGCTTGGTTTGTGGTTGGTACGAGCCACAGAAGGAAAGGGTAGATCTGACTGGAGCATAATTGTGCCTTGGGCATCTCATTCTGCCAAAAGCAGTGCAGAGGGTGAAGCCCTGTGGTGCGGAGCCGGCACCAGGCAGTGATCTCTGCTTATCAGGCTCACATAGGGTGGCTCCCTTGGCTTTGACTTTCATTCAGTTTTAATGTGCATTTCACAGAGTAACTGTCCTCTTTGCCACCTCTGGCTGTAAATACTAATAGAGCAAGAGCAGAGGAGGAAGGCAGGTGGTCACAGACTGCTGGCTCTTCCTGGCTCGAGGCTGCTATAACAGCACTTGCTGTTACAAATCACAGTCTATGTGATTTGGCACACGGACCTAATCTCAAGTGGGCTGCAATCTTTTAGTAATTGCCTAAAATGAATTAAAAGGAACAAGCCCAAGATAACTAAAATGTTCCTCTGGAAGCCACAGAAAGCCCTTTAGTATTGCTGTAATATTCTGATAATGGATTGACCAGGACTGTTTGTGTGAAGAGTTTGTCCAGCCCCAGAAGGATGCACTGAGAGCCTTATTTGCAAACGAGCTGCTCTCTGCATATATTTCTTTCCAAGCTGGAGGCTGACCTGGAGCTCTGCCACACAGCTTTGCCACAAGAGAGAATCTCTTGCTGAGGGTGAGTTTGGGTGAGTCCCAGCACTTTTTCTGCCCACTTCAGGCAGAAGGGGAGAGAAAACTTGAGAGTTTTCTGAAAGCGGGATGAATTGCTTTTCCCTTGGTCAGTGGCAGTGTTAGAGTGAGATTGGCAACAGACCCAGCCTTAAAGGTTATGGACAGCTGCTAAAGCCAAGCCTGGAATGGGAAAGGGAAGTGAGATACCTGCTGCATTCAATTCAGACTTTAGGAGAATCTCCTGTGTACAGGAAGCCTGAATATGAAATGCAAAATATCTCTGTGACACTCATTCATCTCTGCAGGTTTAGCTCTCCTCTGCTGATGTGCCAAATACAACATTGGAAGGAGAGGGGCTTCCTGATTTCCCAGAGGATTCAGTCTGCTTCACAGGATTTTATTAGTTGCTGTGAGCTTGAAAATGGCTGCATCCTCCCCAAAAGCCAAAGCGTCCTGGTATTGTGCATTAGGCTGTGTACAAAACCCAAAAGCCACAGGGCTGCTTCTGACTTGGGGTGTTGTCATGGGGCATTAACAATTCTGCCTGGGAGTGCTTGTAGGGGAAGCAAGGGATGGTGCTTGCTGAGATTAGGGTGAGAATTTAAAGTAGGGAAAATGTAAGCGCCAATTTTTTGATTGAGAATGGTGAGCTCTGGAAGAAGCAGGAGAGGGGGAGTTTTAGGAGTGCGGGTGGTTGAAATATTTATATAAATAATGCATCATTTATGTGAAAAGAAATAAATTGGATGTTTTCTTTCAGTAGCTAAAATCCCTCAGCCTCTCAGGTTGTGTTTGATGCTGCCTGCGGAGTTAGGATGACAGTGTAAGTGGCAGAGGATGTTTGTGGGGAAAATACAAGGGATTTCAGAGCAGTCTGGTTTTACAGTAAGACACGGAACAGAGCTGCTTTCCTGCAAGTGAGAGGCTGGTCCCTTTCCAGAGCTTTCAAACAAGAGGCAGGGGAGGAAAGCGAGCCTCCATACACTGTGACTAAAGAAAGGAAGCTAATGAGCATTCATGGAGGGAGTCATGGAGTTAGATTTAGCCTGTTTTCAAACCATCTGTTTAGCTTTTGTTCTCTTTCACTTAAACTCATGGGTTGCTGTAATTAATCCCAGGCTTTTTGCTCTGCTCAGTACCCTAATAAACATATAAATTCACTCATTCCCTAAATGTTCCTTTATTAGCAATGAGCTCAGTTAAATAAAAAGTACCAAATACATGTTCACTTGAAGTCTCTGTTGCTCACTCTAGGACTGCTCAACTTCCAGGGTGGGAATTGCTCACCATCTGCCATGATGTGATTGATACACAGCAGGATCTGCTCCAGAGCTGCAGTTTATGAATTTCTTACTTTTTTGAATCATTGAAGACTTGGATGTGTCACATCTCTTAGTGGAGCAAGAGTTAAGTTTTCCAGGTGGCTGAAGCAGGGTTGGTGAGGGCATACCCCGAGTGCCCTGCTGAGAGCTGGGGAACCATGAAGCCCAAATGCTGTGCCTCCCAGAGCTGAAATTACCAAAAACACAGCTCTCGTGTTTTGTACCTTGCCAATCCCTTACTCAGCACCCAGTTAGTCATTTCTCTATACTTCATGTACTGATTTGCACTTGTGCAGTGTGGCTGTAAAATATCTCAGCTCTTTATGGTTTGTCATCATAAAGTTAGAAATAATTACACACAGTGCAGAGAAGTGGAGAACTGGGACAAAATGTGTGCCATTCCACAACTGTGCTGGTGCTGCCAGGTTAGGATAAACATGAAGTAGAAGTTTTTGTTGAAGGTGAATGCAGGAACAAGACCTTTTAACTCTGTGATTGTGACTTCAGATGCTTGTACTCTTTCTCTGAATTTAACTGCCATATTTCTGTCTCATCTTTGATTGGTTTTGTCCTGCATTTGTAATGAAACATGATGGAAAAAGAAGTCAGTGGAACAGATTCTATGCTAACTCTTTCTGTTGTAAAAACAAGCAAAATATTTTTTGGAATCTGTCAGTCTTAGAAGTAGCTTAATATAACCCGGTTCCATCTACATTATGGTAAAATCGCCTTGTTCTGCTTTGTTTCTATTCTATGTAATCTTCAATAATTTTCAATGACTTTGTATCCACTTCTCTACACCAATTTTCCTCGGTAGTAAAATGAAATCCACTTACAGTTTTGAATTGAAATAATAGTTCAGTGCTTCTGAAAAAAAAGATTGAGGTGTTTCTTTTGAGATGGAGGGTTTTGTTTGTTTGGTTGGCTGCTGTTGTTGATATTTTCGTTCAGAACAGAAAAAAAATCACTATTAGAATTTCCCATATGGCAGAAGATCCATCTTTTTAAACAACTGAAGTACTTATTTAGCATTTCAATTAAGACTCTTGGAATATTGTAGTTATCAATGGTAAAGCTTAGTGTTGGAGGTATATCTTTTTAAAAGGGATAATGTGGATCCTCTCAATTGCATTTTAATTGAAATTAATCTGGAAACGTCTACATGAAGGGCATGGTGACATATCCTTCCCAAGGTTGCCAAGTGCTTATAGCCAAATACAGGCTGGCAGGTGCTTTGGCAAGGAACAGTAATGAAAGCCACTATGAGGTGAATAATGCTGGGGGATGGCAGAGTTCCCTCATGGCAGAACAGGGCCTGTTCTTCCATTTCTCTCTTCTTCTCTGTATGCACAAGTCTGTATTTCTTGCTGTTTCAAACCTTGATTATTTTATTTATAGAGCTTGTTTTTCTCTCATTATTCTGTTCTGAGTAGAATATCTTAGTCCAAGTAGCACATTTTATTTGGAAAAGCCATAGCCAAACAGAAGGGCTGCAGATTCTGACCTATGACTTCTTCATCGTTTTGCATCGTGCAATCTTTTATATTTTCAAAAAGAGGCAGTAGAATGATGCCTAATACATATGTAGTGGGCTGTATAATTTTGGCATAAATAGGTGATGTATAAGGAATATAAAAATCCAGCTTGTGTTCACCACCTAAATGCTTTCATATATGTGCTGCATTTTCTTCATGGCATGTTTAACCTTTGTCTTCAGTGCCATGTAAGTATTTAATTTTAAAAAGCAGAATTTAACAGAGGTGGGCTGGAATGCCTTTTACAACCAGAGCTTCAATATGAATTATTAATTAATTACTTAACAAATAACTATTAATTGTTACTAAATAATTAATAGTTACTTGTTAGTATTTCACTGGATATTTAATGGCTGAGGTCAATATGACCATTTTCAGTACTAATTTTTCTAGTAATCTGTAAGATGATTCCCTGTATGTGTGATCTGTTAGTCCATGTTCCTGGTACCTCTGCCTGCTCTTCAAAACTGCACCTAATAACCAGCTGCTTGGAAATGCTGTTGGTATCACTCAGGAATTGGGATGGCAGTTTTACATTTGCTAATTACATTTTGTCAGCCCCCAGGTCTCACTTTCTCCTCTCCGGCATAGCTCTATCACCAACATGTTCAGGAATCCGATTTTAATGTCTTTATTTCCTTGGTACTCCCCATGGGCGTCTGGTTTAGTCTCAATTTACATTTTGCATAATTAACTCTGAGCTTTGAGGGCACTGAGAAATTCACTGGTGCGGCAGATGTCACTTTTCAGAAGATGGGCACTTGGCTGGCACGGAGCTCATGCTTTGTTTATCTGGGGGTTCAGCAGCCCCAGTCCCAGCACTGCAAGAAGATGGAACTAGTGTTTGAGGGGTGGAGGCTGGAGATCTGGAGTGTTGAGGAGGAGGCTGCTGCTGGTAGAGAAGAGGGATCAGTGGCTGATGCCCGACCAGACAGGAGTCAGGCAGCAGACCGACTGACAGGGGTATAGTTTGGTGCTAGAGGAGCTACAGGATTTGGGAGCTAACAGGATCCCATCATCCCATCTGTGTCTTTAAGTGCTGGATCCTGGAAAGCAAAACGACCACAGTAAAAGTGGGCTGCAGGGTTATGGGTGAACCTAGAGATAAATGTGGGGGTGTTGTCAGGGGCTGTGAATACAGGGGCTGTATTCTCCCAAGATTTTATTCCACATTGTTATGTCTCCTGGTGGTTCAAATAAAAGTGATACCTGTCCTTAGAAATCATTTTCAGCAGAAACAATAAAATAACAGAAGAACCTCATTGCTCAGTGCTGCAGGGTAACTTGTGGGCATGGCAACCCTCATGTCACAGTAAAGTGGAACTGCTCATTATTTTCTGTGGGCTTGCATTCACAGGGCTTTGAGGGTGTGAAGGTGCAGGAGGGAACAATAGCAGGACTTCTGGGCTATTCTTCCTGCCCGGTTCAGTACAATGCCTTGCTTCCCTGAGGTGGCCAGTGCAGCCCCATGCAAAGATGCGCCACAAGCCTCCTTCCAATGTAAGGCACAGGCTCGTGATCTCAGTAATGACATTCTCCATGAGCATCTCCCTAACTGCATCCTGTGATGGCCGCAGAGGAGGAAATTGGCTCTTCTGGCTCAATCCAGTCCCTCTGACATGGGTGCATGAAGATTTTCAATGCACAGAGTAATGCCAACTTACTGCTCCTTCTGAGCTTTGGGATCAAGTGGCAGGAATACATGAAAAGACAGAAATGAACTGGTGGGCTTCAGAGAGATTTACAAGTGCCAATATTTTTATGTTTGTAATTGTTTGGGCTAAAATCTATTCCTAAAGACTTAACGTTAACTATGCCTACTCTGCTGTGAGGATTCACAAAGTTTTTGTCTGGCTTTCAGTAAGACAGGTCATGTATAATTCTAATTGGATATTATTCTAGATTGCTGTAATTAATTTAGTAACCTGTGGTAACTGTGAGCATCTCCAACTACTGTTTACTGACAGCCTCCTATTTATTAGCTAATGGCAACTGTGAAAATAACAGACTTTGTCATTTCGCTTCTGAATTGGTAAGGAATAAGTGATTCATCTTTCTAAAGAACAAAGGAGTGGATGCTGAAACATGCTTTATATGTGTAATTTCACCTGCTCTCTCAGGATGAAGTGATGCATCTGTTGAATTAGCTCCAGTCAGGTCCGGTCACTTTGTTCTTGCTTTCTAAAACTTAATGTTGAAGGATGGAAGCATTATGTAAGGAATGAATGCAAACGAGGCTTTCAGGATCACAAAAAGCCAGTGTTGCTTCTCAGAGAGAGAGCGAAGAGCAAGGCAAAATGACAGCATGAAGACGTAAAGTGAGATGAACTACAAATTTCAATGCAATCAAATCTTGCTCTCCTGACATGTTTGCACATTTGCAAGAAGATAAAACAAAATCCCAATTTCAAGTTATGCAAGAGATTCAGAAGTAATAGTTCAGATGCAGCACATTTCAAGGAATTGATTTCCAACCAGACTGTCTGTTACCATAAAACATAGTCAGATACAGGATTGATTTCTGCTACTTCTTGCATTGGTTTTGTATAGCTTTGTTTGGGTTTTTTGTTAATAGTAAACCAAAGGCACTTTTATGAGATTGAAGTGTTGTGGTGTGCAGAGTTTAAGTCAATATCCAGCAATCGATCTTGTCAAAGCTCAAAAAAGCCTTGAATTGTATAGGAATTCTGATATTCCAGCAACCTGTCTAAAGAGGAGACTAGAATTGAACTAGCCTTATGACAGGTGTATGGTGTTACTCTCTCTGTGTGATCCAGTAAATGTGCTTAAGTTGTTGCCAGGGATATGCTGTGGCTCAGCTCAGGCCTGGGGAAGGGCTTGGACCTGAACAGGGGCTGGCACTCCCTCTGAGGAGTACAAGTACATAAAGCTGCAGGTTTTTTCTGCCCCTTAAACCTGAAAGTAGCTTTCAGTGCTCTTAAAATACAGTTGGCCTCGTCTCACTTCAACTTTCTGTTGAAAATCCTGTTGCATATGGAATATGGTAATGTATTTCTTCAAGCAAAGAGAATTAAACTAGAAAATATAGCCTTAAGAGTTGCTTTTTTTCCAGGAAGGCTAACAAATATGCCCATTTTCTTCTCTTGGGCATAGCTGGTAGAAATTCCACACATTTGAATCCTACCACTGAGATTTTTTTTGTGCTGTAACACTGGGAATTTGCTATTCTACTCCCAGACTTTCAATGTAGGAGCAGTGGAACCGGCTGCTGTTGGGGCTCGCATCTGCAATCCCAATCAAGGGGAGCTGAAAATGTCTCTCGTGATGGTAGTGTGGCTTTGTAGTTTCCTGATGGACACTTAAAATGTTATTTATTGCTAAAACAGCACAGCAGAAGAGGCAGAGGAACTCATGAAATGTGAATTGAGACGATCACATAGATATCAATGGGAATAAATTGCTTGTTGTTCTGATGCAGCTAATTGGTATTTCTGTGAGCTATTTCTGCCCTGATTGAAATGTTGAAAGTGACATGTTATAATTGAGAGGGGTTTGTCTTTATTTGCCAAATCACTTGTAGCTTTGCAGCCTGCAATAGAAATGCTGCTGTCCCACACCTGGAGTTTGCACTATGGGAATACCTGTCTGTGTACCCTTTTAATTTGTATCTTACCTAAACAGGAGGGAAAAACATTTCTTCCTTGTTTTATGTCTATATTCAAGATCATGGGATTAAAAAAGATGTCCTGGATGACCAAGTCCTGTACCTTGCTGTCATAGCCACCACATCCTACAATCCTCTTTGTAAATGTATTTACTCCATCTTAAAAGTGGCTGACTCATCTCCATTTCCCTTTCTCCTGACTGTCCCAGGACATCATTGCTCTACTGATCATCCTAATTTTCAGCTGAAAATCAGCCACTGTATTCCCATTTCTTGGAAATTGTCTTTCATTTTGAGCAGCACTTACTCCTCACAGGATTGCACGAGTTTGTGGGATGCAGTCATGTCCTGCCATCCAGTCCCTAATTTACCAGGCTGATTGCACAAGGGCAATCTTTAACTCTCCTCTTGGTGAGGTGGCTGCTCTGCTTTCCACTCCTGTTCAGCATTTTAACTTGGATTGTTTTTTGTTTGTTTGTTTATTTGTATGGATGACCAGGACTGCAGTGTGCCAGCTCTAAAAGAACATTGAAAATCAAATTGCCTTTCCTTTCTAAAATTTTTGGAATGAACTGTCTTCCAGCATTTACTAATGTTGCCAGAGATTTGTAAGCTGTTAAAGAAAAATATATATGTCATGGGAAATAAGTGCATGGCTTGTTGCTGAGATGGGAGATAGTATTTCCTTTATGCATTAAGGTGGGAACAGAAAATGCTGTCCCTGGTAAATGGGAAATATATCTATATCATCAGTAAGCTTTCAAATTAAAATTTTAGCCATTGAAGCAGATAACAGTTTTTCTTAAGATGGAATTGAAGGCATGGTTTTATCTCTTGCTCGCCAGATAAAGCTGAGTACCTGATTCCCTTTTTGTTTTCAGAAATATTATCTGGCTTTTCAGCCATGTTCTTTGCAGAAATGGTGGTGTTGGAGGAAAGGCCAATCTGGTTGTGCCATGATACTCAAGGGGCAGCTGGAACTCACTCATCAGCCAAATCATAGCAAAGAAA
The DNA here is from genome assembly GCA_008694505.1 of Cyanoderma ruficeps. Classification (NCBI taxonomy): domain Eukaryota; kingdom Metazoa; phylum Chordata; class Aves; order Passeriformes; family Timaliidae; genus Cyanoderma; species Cyanoderma ruficeps. The sequence goes on along the minus strand of VZDJ01000030.1, from coordinate 917,320 downwards.
TGCTTTTTCCCCCTCTTCCCAAACTTCAGGTTTTTTGGGTTTCTGAGATTCAAGATAAGCTTATCTTATTTCAGCAGCACTGTTTTCTTCTACACTTTCACTTACAAATTAAAAAAAATCACTTAGCCTTGCTAGGCCTCGGAAAAAAAAGGTTGGATTTTTAAAGAGAAGTGTCTCTGCTTTCTCAACAGTGCACAGCTCTTCTCAGAGCCCAGGCTAGGCCCAGATTACCAGATTATAGTAAGAAATTATTTGTGAATAAGCAAGTACTCAAGCTGTCTCTGAAAGCAATCTCATCAGTACAAAAAACCTTCACCACATCCCAAATGTAGCCCCCTCAGCAAAGAGAACCAAAAAAATTTTCCCCAAGTCTCCTTGATAGGATGAATGCACAACTAGATTAATGATAACTAGGACATTTCTCTAAGTAGATCATTTAGGTGCACTTCATAAAGTTTTCAGTAACTTCATGCATTTTCCCCAGGCTTCCCACCTGACTTACTGCAAGAGCAGTAGTGAAATTAACCTTGGGCTGATCTCCTGATTCCCTCAGAGGGACTGTGACTGAGCAAACTCTCACTCCTCTGGCCGTGTAACTTGATGCTGCCATGTGATTTTCTGTATGGCAGCATCAGGATGAGTCACAAGTAAAACAAATAAACCTGAATGAAACCCAGTCACAAAGACAAATTCAGCTCCTTGTATAGCAGTAGAATAGAATCCCTCTGTGATATAAAGGATTAAGATATTAAGATAAATACAACACTAGTACTTTTGGTTCAGTAATTAATTTCTGTAATTCCCTAACATTTCAAAATATGATTGTTCAACATGTGAAGGAAAAAATGGATGAAAATGTGGTAAGTGATGGTTATCTGCACTCTAGTTTTCTCTAAGCAAAAATGTCTCAAATGGTTATTAAAAAGTACAAAACTTTATCAGCTAACAATCACATGCTGTTAAAGTTCTAAAATAATTGTTCTGACAACAATATTCAGAAATAAAGCATACATTTTGTGGTAGATCATGTTAGGGGGTTTTGTGGTTTTTTTGGGGTGGTTTTTTGTTGTTGTTGTTTGGTTTTTTGTTTGTTTGTGGTTTTTTAAAATTTTACCTTGAGGAATGAATTCTCAAAATCCTCACCTAGTTCTTTGCTTCCTTAGTGGTTATGGGCCAATTTTCCATGACTGTAATGAGGGCTGAGATAGCCTGGAATAATGGAATGGAGTGAGCCATTTGCTCTTTGAAAACTGCTTTTGGTGGCTGCATTTCTGTAAGCAGCCAGTCGTTCTCTTTATGGGGTTCATTTTGGTGTTGCCCCAAACAGTTACATACAGCATTAGTAGTTGTACTTTTTCTTACAAACTTAGAGAATCTGATCACCCTTATGCCAATTTTTGGATACATTTTGGTGAAATTAATTCTAATTTATACATTGCTCTGTAATCTGGTTGATACTTTTCTCAAATGGCATTGAAAAATTTAAGGCATTTAATATGTGAGCTGGGTAATGTCTGCATTGTGATTGATTTCTTTTTCATTATTTTTATCACATCAGCTCAGCTACAGAACATACATTAATGTCATAAACTTTTAAAAAAAGTTTTTTGAGCTTATTCATGTAATAGTGGTATAAATCATTTATGCATATTCTGATGCTCTTAGAATGTTTTCTACAAGAAGTAATATAGATTGTATGTCCGTGAGAATAGAGGAAGCAGTCCCCAGCAGGATTGCCTGCTGCATAAAGCTCTCTTCTGGGTGGGATTTTGAAATATATCTAAGGAACTATCTTTCAGAAGTTACTTTTAATTTGTATTTTGTTTGGACTTCATACTCTCAAGAGCCCTGCTCCTGGCAACTGGTAAGTTTTCAAAAAGGTTGTTTTCAGAATATTTTTCAACAGAGTAAATTTCATAAATTTTTTACAATAAAGCTGCTGATTCAATGTCAGTTTTTAAGCATGGGGGCCCCAGCTCTACAAGCAGATTTGTGGGAGCTGTGGAATAGCTTGTTTTCACTGATAAAAGCCAAGAACCAAGGGTTGGCACATGGAACACTCAGTCACTCTTAGTCGCTGCTTAAAAGCTTTCTTGCTTTCCTTTTTACTAGAAATTGTGATATGACTGGCTGTCAGTGCAAAGGCTTCCACATGTCATGCACAAAAATCAAAGCCTGCTTCATTCTATTATGAACTTTAATAACCTTGAGTTGCAACATGTAAAAAACAGGTAAGATTTAAAATGTTTTCTCATTCAATTTCTATGTTTTACATTGGATTAGTTTTCTTCAGTTATTGGATGGATGGAAAATTACTTTTACCTGTAAAATTGAAACCCGTGTGGCATAATAAAGCAGAAAAATAAACTGGTCAGAGAAACACAAAAATTGAGTGAGATAAATATTGATAAATCACTGAAAAATAATTTTTCATTTAATTATGTGCAAAATTAACTTCAAATTGAATATATAGCCAGTCTACCACGGTTCTGCTATAGTGTTTTCAATTACAAGAACTTTGTCATTCACAACATTTTACAATAAAACTTACATAACATCTCAAAATCACAGAATTTACTTCCTTTAAGTGAGGAATATAAGACAAAGCTGCCACTACCCTTAACTCTAAGTTTCTGTGCCCATTACAAAATGGAATTTGGGCGAGTAGTGTGCTTTAAAGCAGAGATACCATTTGGGAAGCCCATTTTTATCAATACAGTGAAATGGTATTGTGAGCACATGAAGAGAGAAGTCTGCTAAATCCAAGGAGAATTTTTTTCCTGGAATTTTGGAGAGTCTGCAATAAAATGGGCACCTCTAACAAGAAAAATATCTGAGGAAGTAAAATCAATGAAAGACAGAGCTGAGGCTTTCCAGTACTGGAAAATACTAAATGTTATAAGGTCCTAAGGTTTTCTTTCAGATTAATTTGATAATAAATTAGATCGTGGTTTGCAATGGTCAAAAACAATTAAATCAATGATGGCTGAAGCAGCAACCAAATTACAAGGTAAGAGCTGCCATGATGCAAATACATGTATCTCCCTTTCCTGGGGTTAGTTTAGTTGGTACAGTCTTAATGTTTCCTGTGGTGCCATGTGGATCTGGCCATAAAATGCAGCTATTTCCCATTGATTCCTTTATTTCTGCCTCCCCCCAGCACAGCCAGCAGGCACAGACTGTTTCCTGTACATCCCATTGTTGTGTGCAGGGTCTCAGTGCTGTCATGTGCTGTCATGAAAGAGCTTTAATTACCCTGACAACTGAACATGCTGAAACTCAGGGCACTGCTGGATGTCACAATTTACCTGCCTGCACATCACTTGCTGGAGCTGATATGGCTCAGGGCAACAGCAGAACTAAAGCTGATAAGCTTTGCAGCTGTCCTGAAGGGATGTGCAGTTAAGGCAACTGTTTTGTGGGGGATGCTGAAGTAGTAAATACCTGGTACAGATCAGATTCCCCTGGAGGAATCCAGCGAGAGACAAATTGGATCCCAACAGATTTCTTCCTTTTATACTTTAGCTAAAGAAAAATAGCTCTTTAAATGGCACAGCATTAGCAGCTTTGAGTGGTGTGGGATGGGAGGCAGAGGGGTAGAAGCAGCTAGTAAAGGCACAGGGTAAATGTGGGCTCCTGGCTTAGTTTGCAAAGCAAAGTGGCATTTGTCTGTATAGGTAACAAGTCAGATAATGAGCAGGACTGTGGACAGGTAGCATAACTGGGAGAAGCAAGCAGGATTATGGAGGAAGTGACTATAGCAATGAAAGAAGGTTTTCCAAGTGGAGACAGGTAAGACTTTTATGGCTTGGAGTTATCACCATCACGGAATCTAGGCTGGCAGAATAAATGGCTGAAAACCCAAAGACAAGGGGGAAAACAGCAACAGTGCACATTAGAAATAGTGAAATCCTATTAGCAATGAGCAACGTCAGTGGGGTTTGTGAAGGTTTCAAACATCTGTGGTCTGAAAAGTCAGACTGGAGCATTCAGGGAAACAAATTTTCAGACAAATGTAATAACCTGGGTTTTTTTTCCCTTTGGAAATATTGTAATCAGTCTTTCTCACTCCAAACCATTTTCTGCTCATGGGAGAAAGAAAGAACTCCAGAAGAACAGCATATTGACTGTGAAAGGAGTGAAGCTTCTCTTCACCACTTAAAAGGTAAAGCATCTTGAGCTGGTAAGAGCAAAGTCTATTGAGTGATGGCACTGAGGACTGTGATTACATGGAGAGAGAAAAAAGGAAAGGAGGAAAAATAATGCTAAATGAGGTGCTTCAGAGGAAATGTTTCAGATTATGGACACTTATGCTATTCTTTTGCAAGCATCCACTGTCTTCTGTTGTGATTAGTGTTAGATGAATCAACCCTGAAACAGATTAAAACCTCCACTATCCTAAGTTCAAGTGTGTGCATGAGAATTTCAGAGCACTGCCTTGCACAAGGGCACACCTTTTGAAATTATAATTACGTTAGATGGTCTTCCTTTCATAATGAGCCAGAAACCCAGGAACACCTGTAGCAGCTTGCTGGCTCCTCAGCAGATGCTGAAGCCCCTCCACATGAGCAGGTGGTGTGGCTCTGCCAGCACAGAGCTCAGTGCAGGTTAATCTGTTTGGCCATATTATTGCTGCAATCTGCTTCTGGTTAGCAGGCTGACAGCAGCTCACAGACCTTTATACCCCGACACAGACTGCAATATGGCTGTTTGTTTCCAAGAACTCTTTATGAACCTGCTATAGTTAGTAGAGCTGTGACGTTGGCCTGGGAGCTATTTTCTCAGATACAGCATCAGCCAAATTCTGCACTTTGTTGTTTTGTACGTCTGTATGAAAGTTCAGAAGGAAGGAAAAAAAATCAAGTGTTTTAATTCTTTAGCTTCACTTCTACGGTCTCTTGGTGGAAAAAGTCTCTTGTCATTAAACCAGAGCATCTAAAGTGAAGGTGCTTGGATCAAGTTGTTTGGGAATCAAACTGCATTTTTGGTGTGAGATGTGGCACGTCACTTCAAAACTTCATGCTAATGATAAGTGGGTCAAGAGATCCGAAAAAGACGCTGTAGGGTGTTTGACTGTGAGGGGCGAAGATTTCCACAGAGCTTTGCTTTAGTTTCTTTCAAAATGTTGGAGACTCAGAACAGTCCAAAAGACCCCTGGGTGTTGGGAAGGTGTCAAGACAACAGGAGGAATGTGTTTAGTGGTGGCACATGGCTGGAATGGGGTCAGACTGGCTACTGCTTTGAGCTCAGCAGCACATGCTTGGGTTTTGTTACTGTTTCCCTGATTAAGGGAGCCTCTGCAGCTCTGATCACAGCCCCAGGAAAGCAACTGCCAGTTTGCTGGTGACTTGCCAAATCTGCCGTGCCTCCAGATGGAAGAAAACTAAAATATGTATGATTAATAAATGTAGGTTATGCAAATGAGATATGGTTGAATGAAACTGTAAGTGATCAGTGTGCTGTGCTCTGTGTGCCCACAGAAGCAAGAGAAATCCCTTTGATGTAATACAACCTGGAAAATATAAAAAGCAGTTGTAAAGCTGAGCTTGAACTTCTAGGAGTTCCTGACTTGTCAGCCATCAAAAACTTTGGCTTCTCTGTTGACTCAAAGTCTTTTACATTTGCTTACCCTGAAGGTATACAGTCTTTTTTCTGATCATGACATATGGTTTAGGGGGATAAACATGGGGCAGGAAAAGTTACTAGGAGAGAAGTCACAGCAGGCAAATGTACTGATAGCTGTGAAAAAAATGGGTCCTGTTTTGTACCTATTAGTTGTTATTAGCAGTCTGTCAATGACTGCACAGCTCAAATGAAAAGTAAGCCAAGATTATAGAACTGGTTTTCCAAACAATTTGCTTTGATTTTGCTTCCCAAGGAAGTTTTCCTGTTGCAGTGGCTGTGAAAGTTGATTTGTGGATGGCAAAATCAATTTTGTTGATTTTGTTGTGTAGCTTTGTTAAATGAATAACAAGTATTCAGTAGCCAAAACAGATCAGAGACAACCTATTTGTGTACTTCAATGATTTGAAAATGTATTTTAAATACAGTTTCTGCATAGTTGGAGTCTTATCTTGATATAAAGGCATTTGAATAACAGCATTATTTGTAAGATTATATTTAGTTTAGGAAAAGGTGCCAAATAAAAGGTGAGATTTTACCAAATGTTCCCTTCAAAGAGAAACTGCCTGGGGCTGAGTGATCCCTGTGAGTCAGCCTCTACAACATTCACTGACACTGACTCAATCGTACAGACCAACAGCCAAATCGTATTTAGAGGAAAAAAACATCCAAGGCATGCTGGTTGAATTTAGTTGATTTTCTTCACCTGTGTGCACTTCAGTTTCAGGGGCAAAAAGTTTTTTAAATTGAAGAGGTTGTTAGTCTACAGTCTATGAGAGAAAAGGAAGGAAAGCCAGCAGTACATAGTGAGCTGAAGGTTTTCATTCCTTCCCTTCATCTTTTCTGGGTATACAGGTAGTACACAAATTTTTACAGTCAGGTATTTTCCTTCCTGATTACACCATGCCTCAGACAGTCCAAAATCTGTGCTTCACAGTCACGTCCTCCAGCTGTTCCGGGCACTTTCAGGGACCTTTTTCCCTGTCCTTGTGTCTCACGTGTCTGGCACTACACTACTCTGCAAGTTTGAGTGGGATCTAGGTGAATAAGAAGTCTCTGAGCTCAAATTTTTTTCCACTCTTCATACATTTGCATACATCTGTCTCTCTCTTTAAATGACCATATCCCTCCCCTTTGAGAAAAAAGAAAACAGTTCTACGTTTAATGTTAGCTCCCTTACTGTGTTTCAAGCTGACCATTACAAACCTCTTCATTAGGTGACAGCCCCTTTGGTAGCCTTTGCAAAGTTGACTTCGATGGAGTGTGTTGAGAGCTTTGTTTAACACAGTGTATAGCCTGCATTAGGCAGGGCATCTAGCAGACTTGAGGCTCTAAATTTGACTCATCTCTATTTGGGCTTCACAGTTTCTCAGACATCTTGCAGTGAGATCAGAGCTTTGGTACTTTCCTTTCAGATGTTTTCTCTCCTTAAGCTTATAGATTGTTAAGGTACGGTTGGCATCTGGGAATGTGATTTTTCCCACTGTGATTTTCCCATGCACCCCACCTTTTCCTCTCCCAGTAAAATGGCTTTAACCATACAGCCTTGTTTTGGTTTTCCTCCTGAGAAGCTTGTGCAGTGGGCTCCCTTCTTGCACAGCTGGGCCTGTGCTTCACTTGGCCCTAGGGCTGCCTGGGGTGTCTCTCCAGCAGCAGCTGGTTGGCCTGATTTGTGATTCCCTGTTCAGACACAAAGGGCTGGCAAGAGGCTTCTGTCTGGATGGTTGATCTGTGTGTTACAGCTGACTTCTTTTTTCCCAGTCAGATGGGAAATTGTGCTGCCTGTCCACTGCTGGACACTGCTGCCAAATGGTGCTTTAGACAACTGCTGCTCCTCACCACAGAAGGATGATAGATGAAATGTGGATATATTTGATCTAATATGGAACTTTCTGAAGGGCCTTCATCATTGTCTTGGTGATATCAATGTGCTAAAAGGTTGGAAGTGGGAGTCTGAGAGCCCACCTTTCATGGGTGGGCTTCCCAGGTGGTATGGGGCTCAGACAGCCATGTCAGCCCTTTTCCCCAGTGCCACTGGCAGGCTTGTAGAGCAGCCAGGCTTGTAAATATCCAGGAAAAGCTCTCCTCTGCTTCAGGCTTCTGAGAGAAGCCTGCTAGTCCTTAGATTATTTTGCAGGATTCTCACAGTTGGATACAACTTGGTCCCTGTGAGTACTGCGAGTGCTTAAATTATTCTGGGCCATGCCTGCACCTGCTTCTGGCTGTGCACAGAGATTATGAAAGTTAACTGCCACTTAAAAATCACTTCGAGGAGCAAAAGCTTTCTCTACTTTGTTCCTGTTACTTTCAATTAATTTCTCAACATCTGTGAGATAACCTTGAGAGAGGCTTAGAGGAATAGAAAGATTCTTGATAAACTGTTCTTAGGTGAAATAAAAAAGTAAGTTTTCTTGGAGATGAGAAGCATCTTTGTGAGATGTTTTTCTTACTCTTAAACAACGGCCCACATTGTCAGTGAGAAGTCAGTTTCTCAAACACGTGTTTATCTTTGAACAATTATTACCGTAATTGCATTGTAACGGTGATACATTTTTTTAAAGTAGGGAGTTACACAATGAGGCAGCAGCTCAGTAAATGGAATAAAAAAGAGCACAAAAGCTGAAATTATGAAATGTTAGAGAAATGTTGGTTTTGTTGGTTTAGTTTTGGAGGAGCTAAAATTGCACTGCTATTTACTTATAATGTACATTCCTAATTCCCTATCTGGTTATGCACAGGGGGGTTTGAATCTATATGCGTCTTGGTATCACACATCTGACTTTTATTAATGATTAGGACAAGGAACTGGAGATGGATTTGTTCAAATCCTCTGAGAATCCTGTGTGGAGTAGGTGCCACAAGTGTGTGGGAGAATGAAAAGCTCAGGATTTGTTTGGAATGATCTTTTCAAACCGGCAGTGTACCTTGAAAAGAATAAAAATTCATCAACAGTACAAACAGTACAAATTCCAAGCACAGTACTTAGGAATAACAATGGCATGGGGAGAGCTGGCTGTGGAGTCTGTGTTTGTACAGAAATGGATGGGAGTTTCCAGGGAACACTGTAAAAAGGAAAATGCTATTGAGGCATGTGCATGAGATTTTTAGCCTGGGTGGGAGATGAGTGAGTTATTCTGCTTAGTTAGGGCTTATCCTAGGGGATCAGGTACCAAATCCTAGAGCATTTGGGTACCAAAATCCAAGCAAGCTGTGCACCAATTGAGGACTATGTAGGGAGAGGAAAAAAGAGTTGTTGAAAGTGTGAAAACATGACTTGTGACAGATTAATCAAATTGATGTTCTTCAGCTTGAAGAAGAGAGGATTTAGAGGATCCATCCTTTGCACTTAATTACAGACTCTTGCAGTAGGGAAGGGGATGACTTGTTCTGCCTAGCTGCTCTTGGTGAAGCAAGCATGAATAGGCTTAAATTGAAGGAAATTAGAGGGCTCTTCCTCAGACTTTTCAAAGGTAAAGATACAGAAATGTTTGTAAGGAGTGGAAAGACTGAAATCTGTCAGGTTCTGAAGTCTTTTAAAAAAAGGTGCAGAAATACATGTCAGGAATAACGAGTACAGCTGGTCATGCCGCAGGGCACGGAAAAGGAATCCTTCCCAAGCTCGCAGTTTGGCCATATCTTACTGCCTGTGCAGCTTCCATGTGTTAGGCAACAGTGGTGAACAGGAGCATGAGCAGACCGGGTGATGCTGCTTGTACGTGGTAGAATTTATCAGCTCTTGATAGACAATAACTTTCCTCTAGCCACTTACACACATCCCTGGCCCCCTCCCCAAAATGTGCTGCTTTCTTCACCTTGAATTTGGCAGTTTGATCTTCTTACAAATGAAGAACCTACAATTGCTGAGTTGTTTGTCATGTCAGCAACCACACATCTCAAATGGCCTTTCTCATTCATCTCATAAACTGAAATGAGATGAAGGTAGTGAGTTATTAAAAACTTATTTGGGAAGTAAAATCTAACCAGGCTGTGGTGGAGTTTGCATCCTGCCTGTTCTGTGCTGGTGCGTGAGTCTGCTGCAGGTATGAAGGCTGTGTGCTCCCGGAGAGCTGAAGCTTAAATCAAGTGTAATAACTACTTCTGGTTTTCAATTTTTATGCCTTCCAAAAATGATGGCTATTTCCTCTATACCTACCTACGTACCTATTAGGCAAGCTGGATTTACTCTTTTGTGGGGTGAGTACCTTTTGAAAGGTTCTTTCAGGCAGTAAGATAAACTCAACACAAACGTTTTCTGGAATAAATTAATGTTAAGCTGTTCTTTCCATTTAATGGATAAAGTGTCTAGTTCTTCAGGCTTTTAGTATTAAGAGATTTTCTTTTATTATCTTTTGATATAAACTGGACAATATTTCTGTTTTTTCGGTGAGGACTCTGAGTTCTTTAAGGTCTGTGTAAGAACTGTCAATCAGATTTTATATTGAAAATTTATTATGAAATGGGTAGGTGGCTATAAAATGCATAAAAATCATTGTTGGGTGAGCTATTCACTGAAATACTTGAATGAATTGCTAATGTTTCACTCTTTTGATCCATTTTATGTGATAAAGAAGACAGCATTTTTCATCTGTTGAGAACGGCATTCTAAATTCATAAAAGCACAAAGAAACAGGATTTTAAAAGCAGAGCCACAGCAATGTGGGCTTCAGAGCTCAGTGGGAGGTAGATGGGAAATTCAGGCTGCCTTTCACTCTACAGCTGGCCCAAAGACAAGTAGTTCTGTAATTGCTAGTGTGGAGTACACTACACTATCACATTAACTTGTTTCTTAATGCTATATTAGTTTGGAGCAGGAATTCTCTGTAGTTAAATCAAAACAGTTTGGAGTAGGTGAGGAGGTCAGCTACTCAGGGATAGGAATAAGCTGAAGGTGAAAAGATTCGCTTTGTCTTTCCTCTTCAGGTCAGTGGTAAAATTGCTCCAAGTTCTTGACTTGCCAAAACCACCCGCTGGTGCCCTGAAGTAAAACTTTGACCTTTAAATACCTGATGAAATCAAGGCAGAAGGTGAGTTGAATCTCCACGTCTGAGGACACCTTCCATGTTCACTCATGCTCTTGCCTCACCTTGTCTAGCTGTGTTTCCTTAGACTTGTGTGAAGGTCATTCCTTCTCCTGGCAATGCCATGGCTTTAAGCAGTACATGGGATTTCCTTCTGTCTCAGTGCTCTGCAGAATGCCTTCATGTTTTCTTTTGTGGTTCCTCACAGAGAATCCCGTTTTCTACTTACTCATTTCAAATCTATTTTGTCACAGAAAGGTGTTGCTTTTACAAAGGAAATGGTTTCAGGCTCGGGAAGAGTGTGAGACTCTAGCTTGAGAAGCAAGGTAGCTGACTTGAAAAATGAGTCTCTCATTCCAAGCACAGTTTGAAATTTTTACTCATTTTTAGAATGAAATTCAGTTGAAATTTCTTCTGAAGTTGCAAAATGTGCAAAAATTTGCCTTCTCTGTCTGTCAATCTGCTGTTATCAAAGCTGAACAAAGTGGATGGAGTGCAGTGTCGTGAAAGACTATTTGTCCAAATACTCTTAGCTCAGAAGTGAAAGGCTCTGAAATCAGGAATATGAAGATGTCAAGAAGCCTATAGTCAAACATTAGAAACTGAGGCAAGTGAGTGATTTCAAGTAAGCACCTGTGCTTGTCAGCAGACATTTTTCTGCATATTTTTTTTTTTTGAGATGGGACACCAAACTGATCTGTAATTTTCCCCATAAGATTTGGAGCAAGTTTGGTTATCCCTTTTTAAAATTGCTAGGATTTTAAACATTCAAAAAACCCAAATGACCATTACCTCTTGCCCTGTTGGAATTACAAATTTGTTGACTTTGTTTGACTTTTTTTGACATTTTTTCTGGAAAACATTTTGATCTTCTCAGTGGATTTTTACTGACAGTTATACTTTCAGGCTGATCATTGTATCTTCTCCAACAATTTTCCACTTGATATTGAAACTCAGTATTATGCACACAAATATGAGGAAAAAAGAATTACTACCAAGATGATTTTCCATGCTGAAACACAGTTTTCTCTCTAGCTGAACTACAGTTTTAGTCCACACACATTTTTCTAGCCACAGTGATGGAATAAAAATACCCGTGGTTCAAGAACAGTACAAATGTGACTGACAGTAGTGAACAAATTAGGATAAATGTAGCAATTTTCTAACCATATTAGAATGTCCTATTTGATAATTAATCAGCAAGAGCTAAAATAAGGCATTTCTGTAGCTTTTATCATCATGGAAAACACACTGACTCTTATAATTGCTATTTTAACCTGTACTCTTATTCCTTACTCATTGTTTTGTTGATTCATTATTAGAAAAACCAGCTAAACCAATTGCAGCCATCCCTAAAAATAGACTGCTTAAGCACCAGTGGTATTTACAGGATGTACTTAGTGTCTTGTTTCTCCATTTCTCTCTCTTTAAAATGGATCTTTTGGGTTTTTTTTACATTCTGAGTTTATTGAGAGTCACCACTAAGTCATGACATGATAAAGTTTCCTCCTCCCCCCCGATTTTTTTTGTAAACCTTAGATTTTGGTTGAATGAATGGGACTGAATCAGTCAAAAACCAGAGGAAGATGGATGATCACTGGCCAAATAGTTTGAAATTTGCCTTTCTTCCCTGTCAGACTGAAAAAGTGGCTAAACCTGTTATGGGCATTTCTTTTCATTACCTTGGAGAAGGCAGCAACAGGGTTATTCCTGTTTGTCTTGGCAAAGCAATCCGTGATGAGGCTAGGAGGGGGAGTATAACTGGATCATTCAAAATGTGTAAAAGACATTCAGCACTCTGAAGAAGCTAAAGTTTAAGCAAAAACCTCTTTAAAGTCAGCAAAAGAAACTTACATATTTTTATTCTTCTCCTGTCTTCTGCACTCATATTGCCCTGAAACAGAAGCTTGAAAATCTAATTAAATAACTCTCTGAGCATAACTTTTTGATCAGGTAATATAAATTGCTGGGAGAGCTAGAGAAGCACAGCTGTTAATAAATCAGCTAATCATTATTTAAGACCCCTCTAATCTACACAGATATTTAATATCAAATCTTGAAGCATAGGATGAAGAACAGTGAGTGTTAACACCTTCTAGAGTATTATTTTTATTGGTCACAGCTGTGCTCTTTGCATCACAGTTTTGGAGTCAAGCTCTGAAAACTACAGCACTCTTTTGTTTGTTTCAAGACTACAAGGTTTTTATGCTGGTGGTGTTACTGAGAAACACTACACTGTGTTATAAAGGCCAATTTCTGTTGTGTGTATTTGTGTATTTATGTATCTACTGAAAAAAAGGTGTGCCTTGTAGAATAGCAAACACATTTTAAATTGCTTTTTGAAGCATTTTGGCTTATTTTCAATTCCTTCTCAAGCTTTTTGAATGAAATTATTTATTATTCTTGACAGTTGCATCTGTGGGACTATATAGAAGTAACTGAGAACACAGCCTGAGGAAAATGACCAAAGCTGTCCCGTTTAGATAAAGCTTCACAGATCAATTAGGTTTTCATTGTCAGCAGTGCTGGAGAGGGAAAGCCCCACTTGAGCAAGCTTGCTTGGCAACTCTTAAAAGCTGTTACCTGGAAATGGTGTGATGATTGCTGATTTGCACAGTGCTACTGCCTGAAGAACTAAATAGCAAGGGGCTGGAGGGAGTAGAGGAGGCTGAAAGCTGTGCCTTTTCTCCTCGGGGACATGCACACCACAGATTATTATGAACGGGTCCCTGCTAGTGAGCTTTTCATTTAAATTTAGCATTAAGCAAAACACCTGTGCACAAGCCCCAAGAGCCACTTTGGCAGTAATTAGATTTGCAATTGCTGCCCAGCATCACAAAGACAAATCTACCAATAAATAAATTCTACAAGCCAGCACCAATGAAAACACTGATTTCTCCCAGCAGATGAAAATAGAAGAATTTCACCCAACCCTTTAATTTCCACAGCTGCCCAGAAACAGGCGTCGAGCCTGGAGGACTCTGGCCGGCGTCTTCACTGACGCCAGGCAACTCACAGGCATCGTGTGTTGTTACAGTCCTCATCCACAGACCTGTGGAAAGGGATGCTGCTTTCAAGGCCTGGGAACTGGTTGGTTTTTCACCAACAGGATGTTCTTTTACGCAGAGGAAGTGAGGGTGAGTTTCTTTACGTAGATTCCAAATGCAGAGAAGTTTCAGAAATTGTAAATGTGTATTTGTTTGCTTGCTATAGAGAAAAACAAAGATTATCAGCAGGAAAGAAACATAATTTATCTTCTTAAAATTAATGATATGAGGAAATTCATCCTAGCAAAAATCAGAAATAAGCACTTACAAGTTAAATATAATGTAAATTTAAACAGGTTTTTTTTTTTTCCTGTTAGTTTCTCCAAGAATTCAGTGGAATCCCTAGTTTATATGCAAGCAGGATATGCATGGGTTTACATAAACTGGAGTATGGATGGAGATCTGTTTTAAAGTATGGAAAACTTAAAAATATATAAACCAGTTTTTAGAATGCAAGACATCTTTGAGATGTTTTCTTAGAAGTAGAGAGCTTGTACTCTGGTCGTAAATTGAGGGAGCAGAGGGGGTGTGTTACACACTGCATGTGTTCATGGCTAAAGGCAAACCTGAGGTAACTGAATTACCTCAGCCCCCAGAAAAGGAAAAGGAGATCATCAGGGTGACCTTGTAGCTGCTGAAGGCTGGGAGTGAGTGTGCACAAAGCCTGTGCTCGTTTAGAAGCAACAGCAAGGAAGGAAAAGTAAAGAAGTGGTTGCCAGGAAATCGTGTAAGCAGCCTCCTGTACAGAGCACGCCTGTGCCAGCCCAGGAAAAGGCAGCGGCTCTGAGCGTGACAAGGAAAATAGAAAATGATACCTTGAGGGATTTGTGTGTGTGCTTGTGACACCCCTGAGGAACTCTGCAGCAGTCATACTGTAGTGCTGGTTACATTAATAAATAGTAAATGCTATCTTGGTACGATTTCAATGGGAATTGGCAGGTAACCCAGACTTTTTAAACAAAGTATCACCTGATCATGCAGTAAATAAGTACTGAGTTCCATGGCTGCTATTCTAACGAGTATATTTAAAGCTTCCCTCTTGTTTTGAGAACTGTAGCACGGGTTTCAATACAGTGTCTATGTTCCTGTTCTACTTGCAAATTCCAATTTCTGAGAAAACGAAACAACAAATTGCTAAAAAATGCAGATGCAAACTAAAACTGATTTGACTCAAACTCTAATGTTCAGCAGTTACACGAGATAATTGGAGTTGCTTCCTCTGCCTTCCCTTTAGTCACTGTTGGTCTGTATTAAGACAAATTCTTGTGGAAGCTCTCCTGTCATGGCCAGGAACACTTCATTCCTCAGCTGTGAGCAGAATGGAATCCATTTTCCTGCCTTCCTCTGGCACGCTGGGACTGAACTTAGCTGGAGATGAGGCACAAGATTCCAGTGGGACAGATCTTTGAGGATTATATTTCTGGTCTTTCCCTGACATTTTTGCTTCCATGTATGTGCTCAGCTTTGAGCATCTTCTTTGAGACGAGCAGGAAATGAATTTGCCCCACAGGGATCTGTCAGATTTCCACCTTTCTCTCAAGTCTGGAGTGATGGAACTGTTAGGGCTTATGTCACTCAATCACTTCTCTGCTACTACTGCCACCTTAGGAATAATTGTCTTGTCCCTGTCTGGGAAACAGGAGCCTCCTGATTGCTGCAGCACTTTAGATCAAGTTCTCTGGGCTTTGTGTAGGTGAGTCAGAGGGAAACTAGAGGAGAGGTGATTTTTTTTCCCTTTGATTTTGTGAGAGGATACATTGAAATGGATACACCATCATTTTCCAAAGGCAACTTGTGCCCTTATTCTGCACAAAGGCAGCTTATGCCCTAATCTTTCTCCAGGGACACTTTTTCATAGCTTGGAGCTCACCTCTAGAGCCTCCAGCCCTGCTGTGGTCTCTGGAGAGGGTAGTGATGCTGCCGAGCTGCCTGGAAGCTGTTCCCCCCGCAGTGTGGTGGCTGAGCACTGAAAGCCAATTGCCTTGGATAATTATCCCTGCGAAGGGAGCAATCCACACCTCAGCTGGAGCTGCCACAGCTTTGGGGAGCCAGCGCTGTGCTGCTTACACGGTGGCACTCCTTGTGGTGGCAGAAATGCCACTGGTTAATGAGTGTGAGCTGTACAATGCATGCAGCCATTAATGAAGGAAAGCAATTAAGAATCAGTAAGCTCTTCTGAAGCTGCATTTGATGTTGGATCTAATTATTTTTAACAAATGGTAATTCTTTTGTATATCTTGATAATTCTGTACCTCTCCTTTATGGTAAAATAAATAGATGCAGTTGAATTTTTGAAAGAACCAAGGCAGTAGGTGGGCTATATTGAACACCTATCAATAAAATGTAATTCCAAGCTGTAAGAATAATGGCCTCCAAGAGCAGAGCTAACATTCCCTCTTAAAAAACTTTTAAATTAAATTAATTTCATAACTAATCTTTCAATTTAAGGAAGAAGTGATTTCCCCTCCTTTAATTTAATGGAAACTTTGATTTTTGTGTGACAGAGATGAATGAGTCAGAGTAACTATTTCTTTCCCATTTCCTTTTCTTTTAGTCCTTTTCTCCAAATCCAAAGGAGAGCAATAGAGTTGGTAAAGGGTCTGAAGAGCAGTTGAGGAAACTGGGGATGTTTAACCTGGGGAAGAGGATGCCTGGGGGGACCTTATTGCTCTCCACAACTGCCTGAAAGTAGCCAGGTGGAGGTCAGTCCCTTCTTCCAGTAACAAGTGACACAGGACAACAGGAAATTGCCTCAAGTTGCATCAGGGTAGGCTCAGGTTGGACATGAGAAAAAATTTCTTCACCCAAAACATTGTCAAGCCCTGGTATAGGCTGTCCAGGGAAGTGATGGAGTCACCATCCCTGCAAGTGTTTAAAAGATGTGTAGATGCAGCACGTAGGGACATGGTTTAGTGCTGATCTTGGCAGTGCTGGCTTAGTGCCTGGGCTTGATTCAAGGGTCTTTTCTGGGGATGAAAACACCATTTGTGACCTTGAAACGAATTGCAAAGCAGTATCTGACCAGCTGGCAATCTCAAATTATCTCCATTATTTTTTCTTCATGATTGCTGTCAAGAGACAAAGCAGAGGCATGTTCATGATCTGCAGCATGGGTGGAAGCAGTGTCCAAACCTGTAGCTGGAACTAAAGGTATTGGTGAACCCCTGCCTTACTAATGAGACAAGATGGACTCTAAGTCACGTCTATTAAACACCCTTGTGGTGCTTAATAAAAAACATCCAAGAGAAGGTGAAATGTGGGTACTGCAGGTTCTCTGAGCTGGAGTGTTCTCCCCAGGCAGCATTCCTGTCTGGACCCTGGTGCTGCTGTGAAGTTCCTAAGCCAAGGAAGTGTTCAGTTGTACCAAACAGGGTGCAGCAAAAGTGTTGATGCATTTCTAAGAACTGAAAGAGTAGAATGTTTTCACAGGTTACTGCCATTCAACTTTTCTCAGTCCTTTCTGAAAGAAAACAACACCTGCCCTTGCAGATGAAGATGCTGAATGCCAAGATAATCTCCTAGTGTGCCTGTTGGGAAGGGATAACTCCTTTTTATAGGTTGATTTGAGTTGTGAGTGACAGCACAAAGTTACTATCAAAGCTGCTGCTGCCAGAGGGTTATTTTGATGCAAACTTTGGTAAAAGTGCTCAGTAACAACAAAATTTGCAAAAAAACCAAACAAACAAACAAAAAACCCACAGTGGTTCCAGCAATTTTAAGTATTTCCTAGTGCTTTATTTATTATTGACTTCAAATATGCAGGGTATAAATGTAAAGCAGGATAGCCTTATTAGTGTTTGGATTTTTTGGTGTGCTTTTTTAAATTATTGTTTTATCTTATTTTTATTTTATTTTAAGAAAAAGAGATGCTAGGTTGTCATGGGAATATATGCTTTCAACAAACCAGAAATGATTATGCCTTCCTGTGGCTGAAATTTCAAGCAGTATCTGATGAAGAGGCTGTCAGCAGCTACAAATCTCAGGCAGAAATAAAAGCAGTGATTTTTCAACTCAGCAGTGGGGAGGACAGCAGCTAGTTCAAAATGAATGGAGCCCAGTGTTAAAATAAAAGCATCTTTCAGTGAAAAGGAGTCTTTCCTGAAAGCAGTGAGTTTATGGAAGGAAGTGAGCATCACTGTGCAAGTCAGCAGTTCCCCATTTTGTCACAGGTCTGGGACAGCAAATAGTATTTACTCTGCTGTCCCTCACCCCGTGTTCAACCAGTGACCCAGAGCACTAAAATAAGAGCAGTGCCCTCTTCATGGACAGGATGAGAAATAAATGTTGTCACAAGTCTAGACGGTCACACTTCCATCTGGGAACAGTTCTCACTCACTGGTGTGGCGTAGGGCAGGTGTCTGAGCTCAGCAACCTTTCTGCACCATCACAGCCTCCTAGACTACTGTGATCTCACCAACAGCTATAAGAGGGCTTTGTAACCTGCCCCTGGGCAGAGTTAAAGGCGGTAATGAATAAGAAAGGGAACCGCTTTGTAGCCATTCAAGAGAAACACTTCTTAAAAGCCAGCCTGACCTTATAAAGTCCTGTCACATTTCAGGTCTAGGAAAAAGCCTGTTTGTCAATGCAAGTGTTAGTGCATTGCAAGAGAGGCGCTTCTCTGAGGGATAAGTATGAAAGAGTACTTAAGTCCAGCCTAACAGTTCAAAACGTGTTTTACTCGTTAAACTTGGATAAAACTGGAAACTTTGATTACAGTTATGCAAACATAACGCTGTAAGGGTTATTCTTGCTCCTCTATGACTGACTGTGTTGACAGGTGAAAAATGTGTGGAGTTAATGCTTTCAAAATCGATGGTAATGGTAAACATGGTACTGTTCTCTTTCCCTGCTCTGTTCTCAGAGTTCCTCTCCCTTGGTGGTGTTAATTCCTCTCACTGTCTCCAAAGCATTGAGGCCACCTTATTTCCCATGTAATTTTCTGTCTGCCTAACAGTGTGTGTTTGTATTAGTTTTTATATGAAGACTTTTCAGGTGCCACTCAGGTGTCAGCAAGGAAGGAAACTGCTTTCAGAGGGAACGAGGCAGAGTTATTTAAGCATCCCAAAACCAGCCCTTCACTGGGCTGAGAGATTAAAGATTTAAATGTGGTCAGTTATTTCCTCTTGTATTTCTTCTGTTGCCAAATATATCCAGTTTTAAGGGAAACGAGTTTAGATAAAGTACACCTGTAAAAACATGAGGGCAGGCACTGTGGAAAAGAAATCTTCCAGTGAAGAACAGGATAGTAATTAGAAGTGATTCCAGGAGCCAGTTGCCACTGAAATCATACAAGTGCGTGCTGTTTCTGGGGAAATAATTTCAGCTGAAAACAAACCTAGCAGTGCCTCCAGAAATCACTCTTATTGTGTGATTTGTGTGAAAACAGCTAACAACAACAATAAAACATGATGTTTTGTTGTTGTTGTTAGCTGTTTTCAAAAGTTTGAAGTTAGAGAAGGAAGGAATATTACCTCAGGGATTTGACTCTTGCTGTGACTCTGGGGATTGGTGACATCTCCTGGGCCAGGCGTATGTGAAGCCTGTAAGGCATTGCTAAACTCCTGCTCTTTTCATTAAGTTGCTGCTGCTGGCAAAGTGAGAGTGATTATCTCTTGAAATTAATGCCCTGTAGATATCTTCTCTATAATTTATTCTGAGCTGCCTTGTCTTAGTAAAAATAATAATTTGAAGTTTGGAAAGAAAATTATCATAGGAATAAAAAGGTTTTGTGACCAAAACCAAGTTTTCCCAATTTCCTGGCAGAAATGGCATCTGCATGCATACAAATATTGAGGTTAGAAGCAGCTGGCAAATTCAAATTCTTGGCTTTTTTTCCTCATTTTCCAGTGTGACAGAAGCATTGCTGATTGGTGTAATTGGAAGACCCCTGGAATTCCTGTTGAATTTATTGCTAACCACAGGTGATCAAAGCCTGATCTTTCTGCTTTGTAAAAGTCCTCATGGTTTGGGCCCTGCAGTGGTCATCCATATACTGGTCACCCCCAGATGTATTACTGGATGTCTTTAGGAAAATCGTACCTGCTGTCCACAGGAACCAAACAAAATGGCTTGACTCTTTCAAAACTCGTTTTCCAAGAATATACTGCAATGTTCACAGTCCTCTAGGATGTCCTGGCCAACTTCCAAAGCCAGTTTAAGATCTTGCTCCTAACCGTTAAAAAAATTATTTCATAATTTCATAAGGTAATGGCATCAGCCACTAAGGTGTATTCCTGTAATAATTTAAATCCTAATTTAAGTCTCTGTGCTTTGGCTTTTGCTGTCTCAGTGGTACGGTTGAAATCCATGAATCCACAAGACAATTGTGCAGCTGGGCAAGGGAGGCAAAATCAAGAGCTTATTTGCCACCAAAATATCTTTTTGCAAAAAGCAATTACTTCCTGAATTGCATCTGAAATTTGAAAACAAAGTTACTTTGCATTGTATGTCAACAATTGTTGCCAAATCTTTCTGAGACGTAAATGAAAACGCTGTGAGTTATTTTTAAATTTGAGTGTCTGTCAGGCCTCCTTATGTCTCCAAATCCCTCAGTTAAAGGATGGTAACTTAGAGTTTTGAGAAGCACTGGAAACTTGTGTATACATTTGTTCCTGATGTTTTTTACTGGAAAAGGTCTTCAAAGATAACCCAATGGCACTTGAAAGTAGGATCCCTGGAGCACGCCCACGTGAGTTATATCTTACAGTTTCACTGTGAATTCCACTCAAAAGTGGATTCCAAGTGCTCTTTTTTTTTCATTTTAAAAACTCACCATAAACCTATAAAATAAATTGGATTACATTTCCAGCTGTGGGTGCAAATAACTATTAAAATTAGTCCTATCACTATGTGTTACCAAGATCTGTATGTAAAAACCTGAAGAGAGAATGCAGTCAGTCTTATATGAGAAATTAGTAATGAACTGTAAGACAAAGAGAGCGTGTACTGAATTTTTCAGTCTTGGGAAGGATATTAATTGTTAGCTGCAGCTGTCAAACTATTTACTGAAAATATACCAGCCATAAGTACAGATTGTGTACCGTAGGCAATGGTACCAGATCCTCATCATTATCCTGGGCTAACAAACACGATGACTGAATAACTTTGCTAATTTAGGGAAAAGCTGCTACCACAGCTCCCTGAAACAAACTATAATCTTTGAGCTGCAATTTTTGGCACATAGAAATCAGTGAAAAGACAGTTATATAATCTAGGTTGACCAAATGAAATCCCATTTTGGCACACAGTCACACGGGTTTGCGAAAGGGAAACTAGAGAATTATTTTCCAAGGGTAGGCATTGTGTATACACACACAAAAAAAAAGCTGATTTGGTCCTCCTACCAATTATTATTATTATTTTTAAATCAGGGTAATGCATAAACTTGAGTAAAAATTAATAAATATGCATTTGCTTGGTATAAATGAAAATTTTATAGCTCAGTTTCATTTGTAAAAATGTTGGCATTTGTGTTTACCACCTGATAGATTTCAAAATGTAAAGATATTTACTGTATCTGATGTCCCAATCAAAGTAGTTTAATAAGGGCTAGTAGATGAATGGTGGGAAGGAATTTCCTTTACCTAGCTATACAACATGGGCATATTTTCAAAGGTGTATTACCTTGTCTCACAACAGAGAGGAGAACCCAGTGGCTCTTACTGCAACTTTGAATTCAAACTCAGCCAAAAGAAGCATTAATTGAATTTTTTTTAAACACAAAATATTACTTTTTTTTTTTTAAGGAAATAGTAAATTCAATATTTGGAAAAGGCACACGTGGAACGGATCTATCTACAAAGAAAGTATAAAGTAATTTCCACATGCTAGCTAATTAGAGCAGGTTTTTGAGACTACTACACTCAGCCTATGATAACCTGAAGGAATCTTTGTTCAGAGGTGTTTGCCTAGTCTATCATCACAACATTACGGTTTTAATTACCTGATTGTGTTTCCCAGGAGCTCATTCATGTTTCAGGTATCTTTTCTTGTGGTGCCGCTGTGCCAGCCATGACTTGGGGCAGCCCCTGTGCCAGGGAAGGCTCAGCCTGGCTACTGTGGGCTACCTGTGAGAGGTCTGAGGACAATGGAATAACAGTAGCAGCTACTTAGTTATGCCAGATGCCCAAAGGACTGTGGTTCTGGAAAATGGTTAGGGCTTTCTCATTCCCAGAGGGTTGAGAGCTGCACTGTGGTCAGAAGACAGCAAAACTTTGGGGATTTAAGTGACAGGAACAGAGGGCAAAAAGGGATACCAGGCCAACCTAGCACTTGCTGTCTGACATGATATTTATTTATGCTGTATACCTCAGTGAGTCATGCCTTTAAATAAGAAAAAGACAGAACTGACAAATGACATGTGAGGTTCCCTCCAGAGTTATTTTTTCCAGTAAATAGCCAACAAAACAGTGTCTGAGGGAGAGGTGACAGCTCTTTCCAAGCACACTAAGAACACTTGAGAGAATGAGCAGCTACTTGAAGCTGGGGAAACTAACGTGGCTCAGGAGCAGGTGAAACAAGGGACCACTTTCTCCTGAAACATTTCTTAGGTATCTGGCTGCCTGTGGTGTTTCAGGCTTTCAGCTTGTGTCTAAGTAAGAATATTTTCAGTGAACCACATTAAAATGGAAAAGAGTTCCAGTCTTGAGCTCTGTGAGATCTTGAGAGATGGCAAGGAAAAATGTGTTATAAGTTTTCTGCAGTGTTCTTCTGTAGGAGTTTCATGTGGTGAGGCAGGGTAATCTCTGCAGTTAGCAGAGTTCTATAAAGATAAGAAAAGATGGATATGCCCTTCTGAAATGAAATCTTGATATCTGGCAGATGGTTCTCTGAAGGTCTCTAATTTTATCAAATATTAAGTGCCAAGTGTCTGCTTGCTGCGGTACTTATTCTGCCTCTGAATTTAAAAAAATCCATAATAACATCATCTGGAAAATACACTCTTCATTTTTACATGGAAATTATAAGAAAAGGACCTCAAGGATACTTTTCTGCAAAGGCAAAAAGATAAGAATAAATAATGAGGACTGATACAAAGCAATGTGGTTTAAAGCAACAGGAAGCAATCATGTTTTAATACCAAAATTTCTTTTCCCTTAACATTCATACTTAATTGGTTTGCAAAGAGCAGCTGAGCTGCACTGAAGGGTAACTTTTGCAGTAAGCTGATTTGCAGGGAAGCCAAGTCTACAGGACCAATTCATAACAGTTCACTTGGACAGCTATCAAAAAATTCCATTACCAATTCCTCAGTCAGTGATTTTCCTTATCCAATGGTTTTCATTTTTTACATTGCTGTTGCTTAATTACCAATTCTAAAAATTCTAGGTTATGTTTAAAAAATGTAATTATTTCAAATGTTATTTTAGGTAGAAAATGTATTTAGGGAAAACTCTCTAAGCTGCAGGCTTTTTTTCCAAAAGAAGTGACTTAAAAAAAATCTTTTGTGTACCGAAATAGCTTGACTGTCATAAACTTGAGCATGTGGAAGACAGAGAAATTAGAGAATAATACTTTTTTTCCCTGAACACAGGTAAAGTTCAGCCATGTCATTTAAAATCAGTGGTAGGTGAAAATGCTGTTTCCATGTCTAGTAACCACTTCCTGCTCCCTCTTTACTCTATCCCATGTTTCTTCATCCGTGTTCCACCAGCATTCCTGCCATTTATGAACTTAACTCATAAACAGGCACTTGGGCAGAGGGCTTGGGTTTCCAGACAGGAAGTCAGCTGGAGCTGAAAAGATTCCTGCAGGCATCCTGCTTCTCCTTCGGTCTTCCTCAAGCCTCAGTTCATCTGGTTACTGTGTCTTCCCGATCTGTTTTCCCCAAGCAGATCAGAAGCTGTTTCACAGCAATGGCCCCAGCTCAGCTGTCACCCATCACAGAGTTCTTGCCCCATTTCTCATGTGTTGGAGGTTAGATTTGTTTGTATGTTTGTTTGTTTGTTTTNGAAAACAAAGAAGCGGCCAAAGAAGCACCGGGCTACTTGGAGTTTTCTCTCAGAGGAGAAAAGATACTCGAGGTTTGGGGCCAGGTAAAGGCCGGGGCTGGGGCAGCTGCGCTCTCTGGTTCTCGGCATCGGAGAAAGGACGGCCTGGCTGTTGCTTGCTGCAGGAGTTCACCGTCACCATCAAGTCCAGTCCTGGGAAATTTACCACCATTTGCTCGTGTGCCCAGGAATTCTGAGCTCGCTGCCCCCTGTCCTGCTGGAGCTGGTCCGGCCTTGTCCCGCCGCCGCTTCATCGGGACTGCTTTGAGGCTTTTTTTGCTACGCTGAGGCTCCGCACTGCTCTGCCCTGCCGGGGCATCCCTGCCGTTCCAGCTACCACCGCGGAGCTTCTGATATATTTCACCCACCAGCCCGCGATTTTCCACCCATTCCAGCTTTGTGCTCTCCGAGTTCTGCAACGGCATCGATATCAGACTGCTCCAAAGTCCCTCGAGGTTCTGTTTATTATTAATGCTGCTGCTGTTGTTGTTTGTTTGCCTTGTTATACATACTGGTAGAGAACTGTTATCCCTATCTCCCCATATCTTTGCCAGAGAGTTCACTTAATTTTCTAAATCATAGTAATTTGGAGGGAGGGGGTTTGAATTCTCCATTCCAAGGGAGGCCCTGCCTGCTCCCTAGCAGACACCTGCCTTTCAAACTGAGACATCATGCCAGGGCTCAGGTTGAAGCAGCAGCTGATGTCAGCTAGCCTGGGCAGTGACACGGAAGGGACACTTCACAGTTGAACTTAGTTGTGTCTTAAAAGCTTTTCTTTTTCACATTTAATGACTCTTGTAGGTTTGGGATGATTTTTACTTTTCTCCAGATAACAGTCAAGGAAGGGCAAATTGCAAAGCTTGTCAAGTGTTGTCAGCCTAGAACCTGAAGTTAGCAATGAACAGAAATCCGAGTCATCGAGATCTGGCGGCTTGCTGGAGATGGGAATGACAAGGTATGATGTTTATGTTATAACCATCTCTAGTTTTTGGTCTGGGTAAAATAATTATATTTTTTCTTTTGTTAGACTTAATATTTCAACATAATGGACTTAACAGTGACCTGGAAAATGAACACTATTTGGCTTCTCAGAATTGTGGGTTTAATATTTTATGCTGTAGTCAGCTTGAAAAGAGAAAACATAACCAGGGAAATTAATTTGGTTTTGGGTTTTCTTTTGTTTGTTTTTATTAAGAAACAGCCATGCTCACTTCACCACATTCTGTTACTCAGTGTTATTCTTAGACTCTTATTCTCTCTCCCCTTTAGTTGTGCATTTCCAAGCTGAAGAGTTTTGGACATGGGAAAACTTGGTCCCATTAATCATCCTTCTCTACACCTATTGCAGCTTGGCTTGATTGTCTGTAAACTGAGAGTAATCAGAGCTGCATTTCACGTTCAGCATATTGGTACTGCATAAGCTGATGCATTGGTAAGGTTTTGTAAAAATGTTGACTTTTCCTGATTCTTAAACTAAAATGATTCCACACATTGTCTGTCCCAGATGAGTTTTCCAGCTTGCCAGGATGGGATATGGGACATGGTGTTAGGAAAAGGAGGAGCTCTTTAGATGAGAACCCTTTCCCCATGCAAAGGTGGACACTGTCTAGTGGCACACACTTCATCTTAGGCAAGAGCTGACAGAAAGAAGAGCAAACCTACACAGTGAACTTCTCGTGATGGGGGAGTTGTAGTCTAGGGGAAAAAGCATTGGTCTAAGGCCCAAGTGCCAAGGCTGGTTTTTTTATGGGATGACCTTTAGGAAATCATCTCTCTCTGTACCTCAGCTTTCCCCTTAACAGCATTTACTGCTCTCCTTGTCAAGCATTTGGATGGCAATGGAAGACAGAGCCTGTGCACCTGCCAGGTTGCATTCCAGAGGCATCACAAGCACTTCCCCTTAATTATAACCAGCATTGTTCTGTCCTTTCTAACTTACTGAAGAGTTCCTTTGATAAAACCTGACTTTGTCCACTGATGTTACACCGGGGTCTGCAGCCGTGGGGTTGTTCTGGATATGGGCTAAAGGGGAAAGCTCACAGCTTAGGAAAACTTTTCTAGGAATTTACTGAAGAGGAGTTATGCACTTACCTCATCTGTGGCCCTGCTACCTGTGGCCCCCTCAAACACAAAAGCTTATCCAAGGCTTATTTGTCCAAACAAATCAGCTATTTTGGAAAACTCCTTGCACTTCTAGGGAAACATGGATGAGGTTTTTAATACACAAGAGGTTTAACTTTTGAGAATTTGGGAAACCTCTAACTTGTGTACTGGCATAAGACCTTCTTATTTACTGGCGCTTTTTTGCCAGATGTCTTTGCCTATTCCAACAAAATAATTCATTTACCCAGTAAATGACTAGAACCATTCAAAGAGTCATGGTCAAAACATTCCTTAAAAAAAAAAATGGAGTTCTCTGCCATTGATTCCTTAATAGGCTGAATATTTTCTGAATTTTTTTTCCATATAAAATTATCTAGAGGTTCATGGTGAGCAGTGTACAATATAACAATAGCTATGAAATATTAAATGGCAAAGATATGATTCACAGCTCTATTTTTCTTGTCTCTGTTACATTCAGGAGAAAGCTCCTCAGATTTATTTCCTGGTGTTCACTTTGTAAACCACTCACATGCGTACAAAACAAAGACCACAGTGGCCCTGAATACATTTCTGTAATGTGAAAAGTAAATTGTGCCAAAAATGCTTATTGATACTGACACCATTTAACGATTAGATTGTTCCACTGCACTTCAGTTAATTTAAGATTCTCAGGATTTTTTACACAAATTAATCCTTAATGCTTTTTCTTACTTCCTTGACTTTTCTTATCCTTGGAATACTCTGAAGAAGTTGCTACCTGTGCAAATAACTCTTCTCTTATGGACAGTTTAGATGCACATAAAAGCTTCCTGCTGTTTAATACCACCCCAGTGCATAAAACTGTCCAAAATTCTGGTCCTTGGTGGTTGCATCTACCTGGGAGACCTTTTTGTTGTTTCAGCCTCAGACTGAAATTCTGTGATGGACAATGAAAATCCTACACGTATTTTTCTAGTTGATTATGACATTTGGTTATTCAATACTTGAATCTTTTTAATTCTTTTGGAACTAGATTCACTTTTAACCTGTAATTCAAAAGCAAGGTATAACCCAGTGCTGCAGTCGTGCATGAAGTGGGAGATAAACTCTTGTTTTGCCCACAGCGACTGTGAGAGTGAGATCCCGTCTCTCTCCACTCCTGTTCCTTCCCCTCAGTCTTCTACGTGCCAATGCTTCTGCCAGCCTAGTGACTACCTCGTTACCTGCTGTGACTGTGTGACAAATTGCACCTCTTCCTACTGTCAACCTTACGTGGCATTATGTGACACTTGATTCATGGAGATGAATCAAAGATGAACTGAAAATAAATTACCCAACCTGTCTCCGAAGTCATCACCATGTGGAAAACAACCCCCAAATCAAATTCAATTGCTTCTGTACGCTGTTGATCCTGGCATTGTTAATATGCTTTCAGTTAAATGTCTTAAAACAATTTATTTGTAATTACACCCTGGAATCTGCCTGCACTTTGAAATCTGTGCCTTTGCACACAGATCCCCTTCTTTACATTTTATTTTGGGGACAGCAGGTGGTAACAGCAATACAAGCAGCAGAAATGTGCTAGCACAAGCCTCTTGCTGTGTAGCACATGAAACCACCCTGTCTAGCTGACATTATGCAAAACATTAGAAAGAAAGAAGAATGATTTAATATTCTAATTGAAAGAAAGAAATTGCTTATTCAGAGCAAGCTGATCTAATTTAGAATAATAAGGGTTATATGAAATTAATCAGATCTAACTAAACCATGGTGCAATAGCATTGTAGCAAGGTCACCAGTCACAACAGTATTAAAGAATGCTTAAATGGTACTCAACTGACAGCCAAAGAGCCTCACTGGCACTCACGTGAGCCCCACATTGCTGGGCCTGGGATTTATCCTTGAATACCACGTGGATTGCTTGAAGTAGAGTGGTGCACAGGGTATTCCATGAACTGATTTTGTTTTAATCCTTTCTGAAACATTGTGATTATCTTTCAATTAGGAAAGTGCTGCCCATTGGGCCAAACGTGCGGGGGATAGAATGCTCTTGGATGCAATAAAACCCTCAGGAGTTTAGAGGGACAAATTCAGCTACTGCTCAAATCATGGCAAAGCAGCAAACTCCCAGGTCAAAAAGGGTTCCTGACAGTTTCCCAAGTGGTGATGCCTTTCACTGGGACTAGTACTGGTTAAGCCATCAGATGGTTTTTGAAAATCTTTTGTACAAGTGGGATTGTTTTAATTACCTTCTCAGAGAAAGACCAGATTAATCACAGTAAGAAGGCTCTTACATGCAGACAAGTCTGAGAATCTAATTCTGATTTCATCAAAAAGAATAAGACATATTCTGTCTCCCTGTGGGCCGCCTCCATTTCTCTCTCTTTACTCTGAAAGCTTTTTTGTGGGAGGGAATTATGAGGCCAAACAATACTACCAAATTTTGCTAATACTTTTATGTTGATTTTCCCTAGTTGTTTCTGTTGCAATCTGTATTTCCAAGGTTTCTTATTCTATTCATCAGCTTTTTCCCCAAGTAATTTCTCAGCAACACTCTCTTGTATTTGAAGTGGTTATCTTTCCTTTATAAAAAGCCATTTTCACTTGTAAAAGTATTTTTAAAAGGTTTCAAATACTAATCTAAATAGAAAAAATCATTACATGGAAGTGATTACGACCTCTTCTGTTTGCCTGGCATTTGGTCCACCAGGAGTTTGGAATTTTAAGTGTTTATGTAACACAAGGGTAAAAAGGGAGTCAGTCAGAACACTGCTTTGCTCCAGAGATGGAATATGCAGCCTTTAGGGCTTGTAAAATGTCAGAACATACATTGACTACATACCAGTGTCTTTTTAGAAAGCAAAAGCCATTCTTGGAAATGCAGCAGCTATAAAGCACAAAATCTACTATCCTAAAGCAAAATGTGGATCATTGCCATGAAATGGCCAGCAATGAACTATCCTGAACTCTGCTGTATTTCTCAAGCTCTTTTGGTGAGCTTTTCAAAGGATTATTGGTGAATCAGTGTTTCCACTTGGCCAGAAGGTCGGATTCTGGTATCTTGCTTCCCGAAGTTTAATGAGCTCATTTCACCTTTAAAGTATATTTCTTAACAGGGATTTTTCTTTCAGAAATAATTCAGGGTCATT
Source organism: Cyanoderma ruficeps (assembly GCA_008694505.1). Taxonomy (NCBI): domain Eukaryota; kingdom Metazoa; phylum Chordata; class Aves; order Passeriformes; family Timaliidae; genus Cyanoderma; species Cyanoderma ruficeps. Next base: position 888,413 of record VZDJ01000030.1, on the reverse strand, counting down.
TATATCACTGAATACTTGACATATAGGACTGCAGCATTATATTCTTTAGAAAAGAACCTTCCCCAAGGTGTATTTGATATGCGAAAATGAGAGACTGAAATTCTGTCACACAGTCATTATAGGTGAAAACAGCTTAAATCTCTGCTTGACAACATGAAATTAGTGATTATAAATAGAAACATTGAAAATTATTGAGAGCATTACAGTATGATAATCTTCATATCTCACAGTCTTTTAATAATAATAATACTGCACCAAATCACAATGGTAACTCCAATTTAAAATGCTAATAACAGTTCTCATAAGTGGGGTTTTTTTCCAAAATGGTGCAGCTTTCCTTTTCAATCCCTCTAACACCATATTCTGCATGTCCCTGTGTAGGCTTAGATCCAAACTCTTCCTCAGTTTTAATTGACATCTAGAACTGAATCAGTTTTTTTGTCATAAGCTAAAGATCCAGGTCACTGCAGTACAGACATTTAACACCAAACTTTGCAAATGACAAAGCTGAGTGCTAGCATCAATAGAAAGGAAGAAAATGAGAATTGGACTGTCAGAAAATTAAATTAGTGCTATGTTTTATTTCTTGAATGAAAATATGGAGATGACTGTGTCTGCTCTGAGATGGAGAATGAATTCCTGTGCAAGATAAATAGAATGCTAACAGCTAAAAGCTGTGCCAGGTAATTGGCTTTTTACAATTAGGTAAGGCTTTGTGTGACAGTCAACCAAAGTCTTAAAAACTACTACAAAACGGTTAGTTAACGTGACAGAACAAGCAAGGGGTATTCTGACTTTCTAATATATTTGGACCTGAAAGATTTTAGATGAAAGGAAAGAGTTGCTCTTGCAAACCTTTCTCTGTAAGCACAAATGAGATTTATAAGAGGTTTAGAACTGATTTTTGGGTACAAGTCATCTGGAGATCATTGAAAGAAATGTAAATGACATGAGGGCTACAAGGAGTGAGGATATTTGCATCACGGTGCTGTTGCCATTGTCTCCTGATGTTCTGACAACAACAGAAATAGATTTGTGACTGGCCAGTGAGAACACTGCTTGTTGTAGGACTCGTGACTGTTCCTAACTAATGGGAATGGGCCAGGGATTAGACTTGGTATTACATCAGAAGATGAGGAAATTTAATTTCATATCTAGGCAAACCATGGCAGTTGATAACTGGTGCCAAAAATAGCTGGTTTTCTGTGTATGTGGATAAAAGATAATACCAATTGGAATTGTCTATGGAAATGGAAAAATTTAGTGAATTGAGGATGGATGAATTGCTTCTCAGCACAAGGAAGGAAATTAAAAACCCAGGCAATATATGGTTTAGTGTTTTGGCATGTACATCAAATGCTACTTGCACATCAGCGCTAGCTAATTTTTTAAAATTAAACCCACTCTTCAAAACATCCCCAAACCCTCACAAGTTAAATATTTTATATAACATATGTAATTTTTTTTAAGTTGTGGAACTGTTGACCATTTTTTTTTTTACTTCATTTGCATGAGGAAAGGGAATAGAGGAGAAAAGAAAGGAAAACAGAAAAAGCAAGTACCTTAAATTATTTCCTTTGAGCATTGTGCTTGCTGCAGCTTATCTTTGATTCCACAAGTTCACTAAACATTGCGGGGATGACAAATGGCAGGAGGAGTCAAAGTGTCTAAAAGAATAAATCCTAGTCCAGCAGAGTTAGAGAAGTATTTATCTGCAGTAGGAAGAAAACCCAAGGAAGAAGCCCAAGGGAAGGTTGTCAGAAGGTGGGGTAAAAGTAAGTGGAGGTAAGTGTCACATGCACCAGGAGCTATGAAAAATATACTTCTTTTGAGAGAAGGGAACAATTTCTCAAGGTGATTTTAAAAGGCTCTTGTTCAATGAACCAACGTCCATGCCAGCTGAACAATGTGGGATTGACTGTAAATCAAATAATGTCAGAACAGCCTGAGCAACAAAGTCTTGGTGTGGGTGAGTAAGAGCCTGCACTGGGCTGAGTGGCTGCTTTTCATCTAAGACATCAAGTTAGTCTCTGTGTTAATTCTTCACAGGTGTCACAGTGGCAGGGTCCCACGGGGAACTGTTGGAGTACCTGCAGCCTGGTGAGGCTGGCCCTCCCAAACTTAAACAAAGACCAGTTCATGCATGCAGTTCTTTGTCATTTAATTGCTGTATCAAGTATGACCAGCAAGCTCTCTGGGGCTGTAAGGTTTGTGTCCTCCACCCCGCCGTGCACACACTGTGCATTAATATCACTGATAGAAGGGGCTGGATAATAAAGCTCAGTGGGGATCCCTAAATCTAGAGGTGCAGAGACACCAGGCTTCACAAGAAGAGAGATTAGCAGCCAGCAGTGTTTATCAGCACAGCCACACAATGGGAGACAAAACGTTCAGAGTTAAGCCGATGTGCTAAGTTAACAAAATTTATTTTCTGTTGAGTCACTCCACATATTTTGCAACTGTGTGCTACTCTGCTTTAGGGATTGATGGTTCTCTTCATAAATATTGTTTTGTGGAAGCTGCCTGTCTCCACAAGTGATGGAAAATAAAGCATGCATGAAGATGAGACAATAGCCAAAATTAAGTATACACTGATCAGACCAACTTTGAGCTGTGTCCTTAGATACCAAGTAAGATTCTAATCCAATTAGTGTCGAGTGTTCCCTTTTCCAAGATAATTTACTGTTTGGTTAAGTGCATAAAAGCATGTAAATCTAAAGTTCAAGTTTTAGCCTCAGTGCTCTCTCCAGACATATATTCTCAACAACAGCAAATGCTTTATCTAAATTTATGTTTCAGCGGCTGCTTTGACAATTTTAAGAGCCGTTCTGTTTCTGACTTAATCTAGAATTACCTAATGATGATTGTAAGCTGTTCCATTGCTTTAAAGCATCGTCCTAAAAGCTGTGGTACTGACCTGGATTAGAGGGGAGTTCATCCCCAATGTATCTACCGAAGGACCCGAGGCCAGGAAGGTTTACTAATCATTAGTTGCAGCGGATCTTTAAAAGTTGGTAACGTGGATCTGAATTGTCTCTTCCCAAGTATTTTGACATGTCAAGGGAGTGGAAGAGGAGAAGGAAACGGATTGTTTGTTAGTTTTGCCATCTCTTTTGCCTGAACTAGACATTATGAGTAGGGATTTGGAAGGGAAAAAACCCGAGTTTTAAAATTTCTGGTTTAGGATTATACAGTAAGTATATGTGCTTTCTCAGTGTTCCAAATGTCTGCTGTTCACAGTTTTGACAAACTTCACGCTCAGTTGTCAAAACTTATGCAAAACTATGAAGGTACCTTGGTTTTTTCCACAGCTGCCCGACATGGGTCTCTTTGCATGTTGTTAGAAGGGAAGCAGTGCAAGAACAGCGTCTTTCCTCTCTGTAACAGAAAAGGTTACTCGCTGACTAACAGGATTTCTCAGTCTGCAGAAAATCCACTTTCTCTTTTGAATGAGAAGGAAGTGCCATACAGATAAATCACATAGGCAATAAACAAATTAGCATATGGTGGTAGGAAGCAGTGAGTGGTTTTGGCAAGAGTGCAGTCTGGTACAACAGACATTTCACAACCTCCTGTGTTTATCAGTCTGTCAGTTTGTGACCAAAGAATATACAATCCTTCTGAATTACTCTGTTCTATGTTCCAGCTGTAAGGTTTTTTTACTGGGGTTCTAGACATAGAACTAAAATATTTCTAGCACTTAATTAGTAGGAGGCTTAATTTTTCTTTCAGTTGAGAATAACAAGAAATGCATTGTTTCCATATAATCAATTATTTACTACAAGATTTTGGGCTTTTTCAAACCCTGCTTTATATTTGTAAATGCATCGATTTAAGAAATAATTGTCAAAGGGACAGAACAGTACCTTACTATTATTAATAATTGTTGTTGTTGTTGTTATGTACAGGCTACTAATAGTTTGGGGTTTTTTTACAGCACACTAGAGGTTCTCAGAATTTAGAGTGGAGATTAATTTGTTATTGCAAAGATTATGTAAGGGCGTGACCCGTGTCCCATTGATGCAAATATCAGAACTCCACAGCTTCCAATGGTACCAGCAGTGGATTTGCTGATAAGAATTGGGAAAAATCATCATTAAAATCTGACAGCAGTCATGCAGGACAAAGCAAGGTATGTGTGTATGTACATATTTTGGAGAGCAAGGCAGCAGGGCAGTTGCTCCAATCTTTGAATTAGGAAGGTCAATTAAAGAAAAAGAACCCCTTTTGTTCGACAAAGCCGCTTCACACCTTTTTGGTTAGGAAGACTTGCACAGCCTCTCTTTCTAGTTCTAGACAAAACACGTTTACATGGCTGGTGATTGCACCGTGTGGGGAGAGTCAGGGCAGCCCCACGCTCTGCTTTGTGGCTGCAGGAAGCAGCAGGAGCTGGAGCAGTGGGGTGCAGGATAAGGCAGAATATGAGGTGTGCCCTCAAAAGTAAACACTTTTCACTACCTGCCAATTATTTGTAGCCCAGGGAAGCAGAGAAGTCATTTCAGTAATTTCAATGGGTTTGAGAAGAGGTCACCTTTTGTTACTCAACCATTTTAACTCCAAATACAATTTCATGCAAGGCAAGGAGCTGGGAAATACACTTACTAGTGATTTGCCCTACAACCTGTATGATGTCTCTGCTCTTAATGTTTCAGCTAAGAGGACAGATAATGCTCAAAGAAAATGAAAGCTTCTGTAAATCCTACATTTATCTTCTCCACGTAGGTAAGTATTAACGAGAAAAGCTATCTGTAAAATGGTCTGCATTGTGCCTTTCTTTGCATGCAAAAAACCCAGCTAAATCTGCACTAGATGCAGTGGCACTCTTCCATTGCCTACAGCTTCAAGATTTGCTTATATTCTGTGGAACAACCGTTCAGATGTTGTTCATTTTTAATGCTGTTTGATTACTTGTAATGAGCAATCATAGTAATAAAATAAGGATATATGAAAAAACAAATGTCCATGCTAACCATAAACCCAGACTTTATCTGCAGAATTTAGGTGAGAGCTTATTCCCATTTATTTGTTCCTGACACACTTGGATGCTTTTTACAACGAACAACACGACACTGCAGTCCATGATGACAGACTGGCCTCCAGGATTGGCCCCTTATCTAGGACAGGAATGAAATCTGCTGAAACACATCTGGCTTGTCTGTTAATAGAAGAGCTCCTAAATGAGGCGTCTGTTACCAGCACAAAGTGGAGGGAGAAGAAGGAAAGGAAAAAGAGGTACAGGAAAGGATGTGTGAACAGAGGACATGAAGGTGGCTTCAGGCTGTACCTGGCGTGGTTAATGGATAGTTCCAGGGAAGGTGCTGGGAAAATTGATCTCAAAAGAAGTCTGTCTGTGTGATACGGAGCATAAGCTCAGCAGGATCATTATGGGAATAAGAGACCAAGCTTTTCTAGCCAACGAAGCAGGCCTAAGGGAACGTGAAAGGGGCTGTCAGCATCTAAGTCAGTCTAATGAGCCTTCCAGAACAAGGCTTAGAAAGCCAGTCAAAGAGAGAGCCTGATGACATTGGTCTCAAGTGGAAAACATGGCAATGCTGCACCAAAGAAAAGTGACATCTCCTCCCACCATGGGATAATAAAGACAGTCTTTGCCATGGACCTACACCTTAAGGGAGGGTTGTCAGCTCTTGGAGGACTGAAGCAGTACAGGTGAGTGCAGGCATTGGAACTTCTCTCCATTGATTTCCACTTAACTGAAATTTTTTGTTTCCAAAGATGACACAAAATGTCTTTGGTCTTGTTGTGTAGCCCTGGTCAGGCTCTTGTCCTGCCCAAGGTGAACCCTTTAAAGGCTCTTCAATAAATATCTCCTTTAGCTCTGCCCAGTCTCTGTTTCAGGTCAGCCTTCCCAAGGCATCAGTTTATTTTGCTGAAAATGAATTGGTGACTCCTCCTTCTCCAACTTTCCTTGGCAAGCCAGAAACTCTATAAAAGACAGCTTTTGCTAGGCTTTTCTTAATTCTTTTCTAGAGTTTCCTTATACAGGTAAAGTTATGTACCCAAAGCACGGAGCATCCGTATTTCTATACAAAAACTAATTTTGCAGAATTCTTCCTGGTGATGTGGTTTCCCTATGAAACATCTATCTCTGCGGGGGTGGGAAGTGTTGCCAGAACACGCTTCCATATTGTTATTGCCTTCTCTGGATACTTTTTGATAATTTCTTATGCGACTGATTAAAGAAAATTGTTGCTATTCAATGTAATATTGTACAAAGGGGATATTACCTGTGCTAGTGAAAAAGCCGTATTGGGCAATTTAAATTAGGCTGGAAGAGAAATCAATGCATATTTTCAACTCAGTCTCTCTTGCTAGACATTAACTATCATTATTATTCATATTTAAACTGCAGAGGCATTTTTTTGCAGCCAGTTAGCTGACTGCATCTTAGTAGCCTCCATGACCTTACCTGAATAGCCTCGCCAGCCGGGTTGTGTGGGGTGGAATTCGGTCACATCTCTGGCAAGAGTGGTTGTACTGCTTGGAAAGGGGTCTTCAGGAGCCTTCTGTCCTCCCGGTGAGTTCAGTGGCCGAAGTTTGGAAAACTACTCTTCTGTTTGAGTTTTGAGGAGGATCTGCAGTGGCATTGGCACAGAGGGGGCTGGAGGGGCAGATAAAACCCCTGTGCTGTCACATTTGGGCTGGGCATGAGCCAGCAGCCACCTGACCTGCTGTGGGTGGCATGAGCCTCCCCTCGCGAAAGAGGCCATGTTCCCCACAGCACCGTCTCTTTCCTTTCCCTCTGTGCCTGATCGCAGCGTGAGGAGAGGTTGGTTCAGGGGCTTCAGCACCCACCTTGAGCATTTCGAGCCTGGGCTGGGGAGACACCGGTGAGTGGGGTGCAATGCTGTGAGGGGGTCCCGGCGCCGGGAGGGGCAGCTCTGAGGGGTCACAGTGCAGTGGGAGGCTGGGGGACCCAGCACGATGAGGAGCAGCAGGCGTGTGAGGTCTGTGAGGGGAAGCTGTGAGAAGCTGTGAGGAGGTCCTGGGCCTGTTAAGGGGGGCAGCTATGAGGGGAGGTCCTCGCGCTGTGAGGGGCAGTTGTGAAGGAGCCCCAGCGCTGTGAGGAGTTGCGGAGAGCAGCGGCGCTGTGAGGGGAACCCCACCGCTGTGATGGGTTGCGGGAGAGCAGCAGCGCTGTGCGGGGAGCCCCGGCGCTGTGAGGGGAGCCCCACCCCTGTGAGGGGTTGCGGGAGAGCAGCGGCGCTGTGCGGGGAGTCCCGGTGCTGTGAGGGGAGCCCCGGCGCTGGGAGGGGCGGCGATTTGAGGGGCTCCCCGCGCGCTCCCTCCGCCCGGCAGCCGCCTCGCGCCCATCCCGCTCCGCAGCGCTGGGGCCGGGGCGGGTGCGCGCTCGGCGCTGATTGGCTGCCGCCCCCCGCCCGCCGTGGCCGCGGGCGCCGCCGCCGCTCCAAGTTTGTGTCCGGGCGGAGCTGCCGCCGCCCGCCGGCTGCTCCCGGCCGTACGCGCTCCCTTCTCCGCCGCCGCACCGCGGGGTGCTGTCCGGCAGAGCTCCGGAGGGGCAGTGGTCCGGCCATAGCGGGGTGCGGGCGGCGGCGCTGAGGGGTGTGGTGTCAATCCCCGGGCGGGCACCATGCGGTCGCTGAACATCACCCCGGAGCAGTTCGCGCAGCTCCTGAGGGACAACAACGTGACGCGGGAGCAGTTCATTGCTCTCTACGGACTGCAGCCGCTGGTGTACATCCCGGAGCTGCCGGGGCGCACCAAGGTGGCCTTCGTCCTCATCTGCGTTCTCATCTTCGCCCTGGCGCTCTTCGGCAACTGCCTGGTGCTCTACGTGGTGACCCGCAGCAAAGCCATGAGGACCGTCACCAACATCTTCATCTGCTCCCTGGCGCTCAGCGACCTCCTGATCGCCTTCTTCTGCGTGCCCTTTACCATGCTGCAGAACATCTCGTCCAACTGGCTCGGCGGTGGGTGCCGGTCCCGGGCCGGGCTGCGGGGAGGGGACAGCGGGGAGGACGATGAGAGGCAGCGCCGCCGCCGAGACCTCCGTTCCCCCGTCTCTGAGGGAGCCTTCCTGCCCTCAGTGAGGGACCCTTCCCCTTCCCACCCCCTGCGAGGGATGCCCTCTCCATCCCTCCCTCAGGTTAAAACAACCCAGGGCGCCTTCCTGCTTCTATTCCTTTAAAGTTGTGGTGTGCGTGTGGGAAGCGGTTCGTTGTGTGGAGCTGGCCTGGAAGCCTTGCCGTACTTTCTCTTTTTTTTTTTGTTTGGTTTGGTGTTTTTGTTTCCTCGCTAAGTAATGAAATCTGTCTGGCAAGTGAGGTATCAGCCTTTATACAGCCTAAGTTCCTCTGGCAGCTGGCAGCTCAGAGACAGACCTCCTTAACCTTCTGTGAGGAAAAAGAATTTCCTTGGAGGAACAGGTGACTGACAGGACATCTAGAATTTATGCTGAAATAATGCATCCTTAAATTTATTTTTTTAAATCTTTTTTTTCTTGGGAGCTATGTTGCATTCCTGTTGATGTGAAGAACCTTTCAATAAAGCTTCCCTGATGCCCAGAAAGAAGGAATATTTTTCCCTTTTCTATGCATCCCAGTTCCAAAGTAGTGAAGAGCAAGCAGAGAAAGGTGCAGTAGAACTGTGTAGAACTGTATATGGTATTTATCTTACTTTTTTTTGTTCTTGAAACAGTGTTTGACACTAATAAGTGGGAAAATAAAAGGGATGGTTTTGTAGTAAGTAGCAGACAACATCTTGTACAACCACAAATTGAAATATTTTTCAGAATATTTTGGAGTGATCTGGAAAGATGTTGATGAAGTGACACAATTATGTTTCAATTTCCAAGGCTTACCGTGTTTCTGTTGTCCGGAGACAGTGAAGGTTATTGTCATAACATAAAGATTTAATTCCACAACTTTCCACAGAAGAGAATGCTGGGTGGGAATTGACAGGTCAGAGACTTGGAACACATGTGAGAAATGGGCTTCATTACAGGAACTTCAGTGAAAAGTGATGAATCCAAAGCTCCTGGGACTACTGGTGGTAAAGACAGCTATGCCATTTTCTTATGAGCTGTTTTGGGGAAGATAACCTTTGTGATTCTTCTCTCTCTTAAGGAAGGCTCCGATCTGTTAGCTTGACCAAACATCTGATCAGAAGCAGCTGAAGCCGCCATGTGGGGTGAATTACAGGAGACAGGGCATGTGGAACAGGATGGGAAAAATATCTACATCTTTATTTACACTCTGTTACTGAGGGTCCCACACAAAAATCTAGAAGCAGTGAATGTAAAAGGTCTAGTGTAGTTACAACAAATCTCTTCAGATATTCAGTATTTGGGTAGCTAAAGTACACTGTTCTCTGGGGATTACTGTGGTTTTTTGCCTGCCCTCTTTGCTGTGCTAGAGGGTTTTCAGTGTGAGTGAATCCCTAGGTCTTTGGGTCTGGTGAATTCATTACCTTGCACTGACACAGTGCCGGGATGACATAATAAGTAATCTCACTGCTGGGTGTTAACCCTTTACTCTGGGGGGTGGGGGTGTGCAGTAAAACTGAGGAACACCAATACATGAAGTGATGGTATCCCAAGGGTATCTGGTTCCTGATGCTTACACAGTGAAGCGTGAGTGGTGATTACGGTTGTACTGCAAATGAGAGCCCGCCAGTCCTGGAGGAGTCTTTCCCTTGCTAGCTTAACTGGTTTAATTTGCCTTTTGCCTTTCATTTTGGAGTCTGAAAAAAATCTTGTTTTCATCCACTGTAATGCAACGTCATCACCAAGTAGTGCAAGATCTAACTCCATTATAAAAGAGGTGATTTGACTTGTGATGTATCCTTGGTGGACAAAGTGGCACATCCTGAGACACTTGATGCTAGAAATTCATTGGGGATTCTGAGCCTTTAGTCACTTTATATCTTGATTTACTTGCATCACTAAAACAAGCATCTATATTAGGTGTTGTGAACTGAGATGTGTATATTTTGTACTTGTCTTTAATTTAGAACTGGTTCTTTATTTTCGTGCTTGTATATGTGTGTGTTTCTTTCCCTTCAGAAACCCACAGAAGAATGGGAGAGGGGTGGGAGAGAACTGCAAACACCACAATGCAAACAAAAGAACAGCCACAGTTTCAGAGTACTTAAGCTGTCATTTTTTCCACGGTATTTTCACTAATACACACTTAACTTCACCTGCAGTTAAAAATCTCAGTGTGCCTCTCTTTGCCTGATGATCAAGCAGCATTAACACAGACCCTTTAACTCTATATGGGTAGCAACTGGAAGCAGCACCATATTGACTAAAAACAGATTTGAATCAGTCCTGCTTTTGATTTTCTGATCTCTTTGAGAGTCTGTGTAGCTGTGTGAGTGTAATAGTGACAGTGTGTGATTTAATTTCCAAATGTAAACTCTGCAGCTGAAATGGCTGTGATTTCTGGAGGAGCTTTGGATGAAAATTCAGCCTGCTCATCTCTCTGTAATGCAGAAGAAAATGAAGATTGTGGCTTTGTCATAAAGGATCTCTGGGATCATGTTTATTGATAAGAAGGATGAAATGGGAGCTCAGGTGGGAGTAAATGGATGCATACAGCAATAGTGTGTCTTGGTGCAGGATGAAGCAGTTGAGGACTTGCTCTCATCTAGTCATAGGTGGGAGGCAGCAGTAGTGGTCCTGTCATACTGATGACAGCACTATTAAAGATAAATTTGGGGTTTTGTTTCTGGGTCAAGTATTACAACAATTGCTTTGTTTCCTGACACTGCTTAGTGAGTTAGCTGTGTTGTCTTTCCAGAGCTGCCTGGGGCGACAGGAGAATTAATTTAATGTTGTGTAACATAACAGTCCTGGCGAAAGATAAGGGCACAAATTGAGTTTACAGTACAGCCAGCACCGCGCTACATTCTTGGGACTTCTGCATCCTATCAGTTACAATGTATATTCTCAGGACTGGTGTCAGAGGGTGACTTGGACTGTCACTTTGAGAGTAGAGTCATCTGAGGCCCTCCTGAGTACTGAGGTGCTCTCCTGTATCTTGTCTGACCTCCAGCTGCCACTCAGGAGAGGGCTGGGTGTTCTGTATGTTGCTGTCACCTCTGGTGCTTCTTGGTGTGACAGCTTCCTCTAAAGGCTTGGTGAAAAACTTAAGTGGCACCTTCTACCCGGCTGAGCCTTTAAGGTGCTTTCTGTTACTGACCAAACACCTTGTGTCAAGCAGTGTGTTACCTTGGAACTTCCCTATGTGAGAACACCTAAACATTCCTTGCTGAGGGGTGAGAACTAAATCTTGCATCTGTACCGAGAGCTGATGTAAAACAGTGCATTGCCCAGGTATGCGACAGACACCCTTAAGGATATCATCTGTGTGATGATGGCTCATGTGTGCTGCCCCAAGTTACAAAATGTGAGAAAAATCAGCTTGCTTGCTTCAAGTGAAGTGGAGAGAGCTCATTATAAACTGTGATAGAACTTCTAGTGCAAGGGCTTGATCCAACAGCATTTTAGCAGAGGAAGGAGCAACTTGACTTTTATCAGAGAATGGTTTCAGGCTTTTACTTTTGTTACCCTGATAAAAGAAAAAGTGGTATTTGAAATTACTGTATCACAGTTCCAGGAACAATGTCTGATACTGAAGGCATAAAACATTGTTTAAGGGAATGCAACTTACATTTGCAGTCTCTGAATGTGTTATGATTGGGAAAACTATTCACTGCTTGAATAGTCTATGCAGCTTTTAGCAAGCAGTGCATAAGGAATACTTTTAGCCTCTTGAAAAAGAGAAGCAATTAGTTATTTTCATTCCAAGTGTTCCGCTGCAAATGATTTTCTTTCCCAGTTGAAAGTGGTCAGTATTAGAAGCTACAGTGCTGTCCTGACTGACAATCTGTTGGAAGTGTTCTCTGAAAGCCTAACACTGTGGAAATGTAAACATTTTGATACATACTTCAGATATTAATCAAAGTGTTACCATTATTTAAATTATTCAGAAGAGTCACCACTTTTCTGTACTGCCACCAGGGCAGAAATTGACACAGTTCCGGTGATTTTGAGGTGATTCCAGCACTTTAGTCTTTAACCCAGCACTGGGAAAACTGATGGAGTGCTATTTCAATAACTTTGACTGAACCTCACTGAAGTGGACTTTTGTTCTTTGTGTTTGTTTATTAGTCGTATCATCTCCAAATCATGTTCCAAACAGCCACGTTTTTACCAGCTGGATTATAACAAAGATTTAAGCTAGTATATTCCTTGAAAATCTTCTGTTACTCTGTGTTAAGTCTGAACAGAAATGTGAAAATTCACTTGAAATGGTTTTGATGTATGTGTTTGACACAGCTGGTTTTTGCCTGTTTCAGTCTTATTTTAATTTCACTGTATTTACTGTGATGTGGTAGCGTAATTTTTTTTTCCTTAAAACTTACTACGTCTTCCTTACAGTAAAACTTGGCACTTTTTTCTCAGTTTTTCCATAAGGGATTTAAAACTAACAGACACTTGAGATTGGAGTTGAATCAATTTCTTCTTGCTGCAGGTGAAACTTGTTCTACACAAATGGATTGAATTATTCAGTGAAATGTGCATGCATTGTTCCGAAATAATCACCTTATTTCACAGTAAATTTCATTTTCCACGTGTAAAGGCCTTTTAATGTTTGTAGTTTGAAAACATTAGTTATATAATTTAAAGTATTGAAAGATCTGGACAAAGTATCTAGTAATTATCTAAGCAGTTGGGAATGGCTGCTATATATTTATAAGTAAAACTAAGAAGAGGCTCGATGTGAAAAACATTCACTGTGCTGCCAAGTACAAGGGCTCCTGGTATCTCAGGATTAAATCCCATTCGAGCACAGATGGTGGAGCTGGATCTCAGGTGTGTTGATGTCAGAATGCCGTTGAAGTTGATGACTCTTCAGTTGGCCCTGACATTCTAAACAGTTGATTTCTTTCCCTTTTCCCCCCAGGCAAATCTGTTTGAAATACTTCTGTGAAGGAGAGTTGACTGCCTTGCTCTAGTCTCTTAACCTTGATGGAGGTTTGAATTTCAAGGCGTTTGAGAGTCTCATGATTTCAGAAAATGGGAAGGATTTGTGTAGTGAGTGACAATTCAGCACAAGAGCCCTGAAGGGATATCATATTGTTATAATATAATAATAACAGTTATACCCAGAGACCTTGTGCATGGTGGCATCAGAACCTTCAGGGAAGCTGAAGTTCTGTTTTATTTTTACTTTTGGTACATAGATGCTTTTCTAGTAGCTTTTACCTACTATTCATTTGAAAATATCAATTTTGTTTCTTGATTATAAAAAAACCTTGTGGCTGTTTTGCTGTGGCCTCCAGGTCCCCAAAGTGTGTACTGTATGCCTCAGAGCAGGTGTTTCTATTCCAGCCAACTGTGTCTAATGGAAAATATCCTTTTGCTTCCCATTTCTGGGAGTGCTAATGTCATTCCTTGTCCGGCTCAGAAGGCTCAGCCTGCAGGCATTATGTAGATTTTTGCTTTTAGCTACTTCTGTATAGTTCAAGTGCTTACTTTTTGTGTGTTTTTCTTCAAAAAGATGAAATAGGGGGGTTTTTGCAGCCTTTTCTCATGGGAGTTCAGCTAAAGGCATAGTGAGTGGTAGTCTGTGCTCTTTGAGAGTGTGACAGTGGGAAGAAAATAAGAAGACGTCTGTAAAAAAAAAATGGGCATCTGGAAATTTGGGAGTTCATCTCCCCAATTTGGGATATACAATTTGGGGTATTCCCTTTGTTCTTTGTGTAGTTGGGCACCAGCTGGAAATTCCAGCTCCTTCTCGAAAGCTGGAGTGGCTTTTAGTCTGGCCTTGCAAGCAGAACTTTCCATGTTCCCTTCATGGATTAAGTTTTCAGAGTTTTCTGTTTGTTTTCTCTCTGTTTTCTATGCTCTTACTTCTTAAGGTGTCTATAGCACCTTAAAGCTTAACTGAAAATTGGATCAGATACTTCTTAGGCTGGTTTGGGTTTATGGATTATATCTGAGTAAGGTATAACTAATGGTCTAGTAAGGAAAATACCCCTGACTTGCTGAAATGAACAGCTGATATTGAACTGTAAGAGTGTGAGGGAACTGTGGAAATATGGACAGGGAAAGTTATCTCAGGGGCAGAAAACAGATCAATGAGAAGAGGATTGGGAAGGGCATTAAGGTAAGATTTTTTACAGAATAATTTATACCACTTTCTAAGATGGCTTGGACTTGAGAATGGGTAATGGAGAATGACAGCTACATTAAGAATTGAATGTAGACTTGTGGACTTTGGAAAGCTGTGGCAGCAATAAAACTTGAAGTTGCATAAACACAATAGGAATCCGTTCGAGTTAGAAAATGCGGGCAGGAAATTGCATTTGGTTTGGACAGTGGCACTAACAGAATTTGGCAGTCAGCAGAGAGGGAGATTTGGAGAACAGAAGGATGATGAAGAGATCGAACTTTTCCTCTTATGCCTCCTCCTCTATATATCTCACTTGACAGGATGATGCATTAAATGCTCAAGTGTTCAGATAGAGTGATATCTAAATGAGCTTAAGGAATGTGTTTGCAACAGTGGAAAAGGTAAACTTTTAAACAGGTAACACTCAGACCTTCATAAACTGCAGAGTAATCGGCCAAAATAAAAGAATAACAAATGTCTCTGTAACTTGACATGTTTGAAATCAGATGATTGAAGACTTGGTCAAAAGTGAAATAGGAGTAAGTGTCAGACTGGTAACAGAGCAGGTGAATATGTCCTTAGAAATCCTGGCTTTGCAGTTTTGTACAATAAAGAATGGCTATGGAGAGCTGCATTTGACAAATGGCTTAAATAGGTGGTGTAGCAGCTTAGATGTTACAATAAATCTAAGAATCTTGGTCTGTCATTAGTGATGGAGCCTAGTGTTAACAGCTGTTGCATGCCTTACTTTCTGATTATTGCAGGTGCCTTCGCTTGCAAGATGGTGCCGTTTGTTCAGTCCACTGCTATTGTAACTGAGATTCTTACAATGGCCTGCATTGCTGTGGAAAGACACCAGGGAATTGTGCACCCACTAAAAATGAAGTGGCAGTACACCAATAAAAGAGCTTTCACAATGCTTGGTAAGATTTTAAGCATCTCTAGTAATTGTGTGTAAGAAATGATCTTCAGTGTGGATGGCGTGGCAGAACAGAAGGCACTGATATGACTAGTGATTCAGAGGCAGAGTTCATTGACCTTTATAAAGTAGCTCAAAGATAGTGCCTGCAAGTACAGTATTTCCTAGCCAAAACTCTCACCATGGACTTAGCATCTGAAGTCAAAAATGTACTTAACAAAGATAAACCTTTAGCAGCCATTTCTTCTTTTTTTTCAAGAAACCCCCCCCCTTTTTTCAAGAAAAAAAGAACTGCTTAACCAATATCACAGGGACATGGTCCTTCCATCATTACACAAAGAGATTTACTTAATGCTCCTTATGCAGATTAAGTGGCTTTTCCTGTGGAATATCAATAAATGGAGGTGGTTTGAGAGACAGGAAGGTGATGTCAAAAGAGCATGCTGTTATTGATGTGAATGTTGACTGATGTATGCCTCATAGGAAACCTTGTTCTTTGCTACAATTTCCTGCCTTGCCTGACTTTTCAAAGCTGTTAATTTGTTCATGCCAAATCGTGCTTGTTGGACGAAATATGAAAAAGTGTATTTGTCTACAGGCATAGTCTGGTTGCTGGCTCTTGTTGTTGGGTCGCCCATGTGGTACGTGCAACGGCTTGAGGTAGGTTAGGTCAAATGGGGATTTGCTTATTCAACTCAGCTCTTGCTAAATCTTCCTGCACCTTTAGGTGAAATTGAATCCACACCTGTGAAACTGGAGGGGGATGAGGGAGGTGGAGCTTTTGTTCTATGTGCCAGCCTGGGAAAGGCTAAGGATTAGAACTTGCATGCACTGGAAGAAGGAATACCAACAGGGACTAGTCATGCCTGCCCTCCCTAATTATATCAAAATACAGTAATTACATCTGTGACTGCTGCTGTGGCTTTCTTTTGGTTTGTAGGTGCACTGGCACACAGCAACAGAGGGTTTAGATTGTTGTTTCAGGATGACATAGTGCTCCCCAAGATCTGGAAGAACTGTGCTTAGTTTAAAATTAATTATCTGCTCATTACAGTTGATGAATTACTACACATGTTTGGGGGTTAAGCAGGAGGCTTGGCACAATCTGCTGCTTGTGAATCTGAATGTTAATAATTCTCTTTTTTTTGAAGTGGCTAACGTGTGAGGTTTCTATACATCCATCTTTACTTGCAAAATGTGTAGCCAAGGTCTCCTTTGGAGTGCAAATCAGAGCATCTCCCGGCCTCTCTCTGTCAATTTGGGTTGAACCCAACACTTGATGTGGAAACGTGCTTGAAGGAATTTTGTCACTTTGAAAAATCTGTTGAATTTTGGTTGTTCCATTAAGATGAATGTGCTTGGGTTTTACACTTAGGATAAACACCTTAGTGACTCATCTTCTTTGCATTTGTTACAGGTTAAATATGACTTTCTGTATGAAAAAGTGCATGTTTGTTGCTTGGAAGAATGGGCCAGTCCCATTTATCAGAAGATCTATACGACCTTTATTCTTGTTATACTCTTCCTTCTTCCACTGATGCTGATGCTTTTTTTGTACACTAAAATTGGCTATGAACTCTGGATTAAGAAACGAGTGGGAGACGCTTCAGTTCTTCAAACCATTCATGGGAGCGAAATGTCTAAAATATCAAGGTTTGTAAGCAAAATACACTTGGAACTTTGACTTCTAGAAAGCTTTTTTCCTGACTCCTTTATTCCTCTTGAATAGAGTTGAAAATGCCTTGCAAGACATGCTGAATGTCATGCTGCAAACTGCTCTGCTGTCCCAAAAAAAGAGAAATAAAGGGCTAGATTTATATGATGCTGCATTTTTTTGTTTCCAAAGGAGTTGTGTACTTCTGAGCATTCCTTGAGGGTTTTATTTGCATCTGTAGCCATCACAGTCATGAACACAGTCACAGATGTAACTTTTGGAGAGAGATGCCAGCCAGTTCCCAGTGATTCAGTGTGGAATTCTTGGTGCAATTTCAGGAAGAAGAAGCGAGCAATTGTTATGATGGTGACAGTGGTGTTTCTCTTTGCAGTCTGTTGGGCCCCTTTCCACGTGATTCACATGATGATGGAATACAGTGAGTACCTGCCATATCTCATAGAATAAAGTCTGGGTGCTTTGGATTTTGTTAGTAATGGAACTTCAGCTTGTGAAAAGCTAATGGTGCTACATCATTCAGCTCTAGGATGCCTTCTGCTAGCAAAAGTTGATGTTCTGCTGATAAGAAAGACTTAAGGAGAACCAGGACTGTTAGAGGGGTGAGCATCTCTGTGTAGATTCTTACCACATCTGTTATGCTGCCCTCATATGCTGAAAGGTCAGAAGTACTTGGCTGGAACATAAAAGTTATTTCTGAGCATAAAACCTCTTGAAGTTTTTTATTATATTTGATTTAACTTGACTGTTTTGAGAGTAAAATGAAACATTTATCCCTTTTATTGAGGTAGGCATATTGGAAATATAAATAACTGCACATCACAGTGATGATACCCAATGAATCCAGCTGTAGTTTTTCAGGGCTCTTTACTGAAAACTGGCTTGGAAATGCCCTCGATACTTGTTGTGTTGGCTTTTTTTGCCATTTGCCTTATTCTCTGGGGTCTTCTACTGTTCATGTCCCACCTCCTCCATGGATACTGGAGCAGCCTGTGTTCAGGAACAAGAGGAAATTTTCAGTAGTTGTACTTTACTTGCTAAAGGCAGAAGCTGTTTCTTTGTCTCCTATCAAAAAAAGATTATAGCAGACAAGTCAATAGTTCAGCCAGTCAGCTTTTTTGGCTCGTAAATTTTCTCCTTCATTTGATTCTATTACTGCCTACATACAAAGCAGGACTGTGTGATAGATCTTGATTTCATCATGTTGATGAAACTCAATTGCTAATGTTAAGAACTTCCAGTACGGGTTTCTGTTGATTTTAAACCAAAGCATCTAATGCCAAACTGGCTATAAATAGTTAAAGTAGTAAGCATTTATGACATTCTGTGCTTACAGCATATTTCTGTTCTCCTCTCCAGGTAATTTTGAGAAGGAGTACGATGATGTGACAATCAAAATGATCTTTGCAATTGTCCAGATCATAGGATTCTTCAATTCTATTTGCAACCCTATTGTGTATGCTTTCATGAATGAGAACTTCAAGAAAAATTTTCTGTCTGCCCTCTGCTTCTGCCTTGTGAAAGACAGCACGTCCCCAAGCAGGCAGCTTGGGAACTCAGGAATTACCATGAGGAGGCAAAAGCCAAGTGCATCTCTGAGAGATCCCGTGGATTCGGGTGAAGGCAGGAGGGAGGCATTCAGTGATGGCAACATTGAGGTCAAGTTCTGTGATCAGCCAGCTCCCAAAAGGAATTTGAAAAGGCACCTGGTCCTGTTCAGCTCTGAGCTTACTGTGCACTCTGCAGTAGGAAGTGGACAGTAGCATCACAAGGGGGTTGGGAATGGAGAAGTCATTCTCGTTATGATCATTTCAATAAGCCATTTTAAAAAGTTTGCTGCTTTGCATGCTCAAAGGAGGGGAGAAGATGATGTGTGGACTCTACTAATGTTGGGATACTGGCTGAGGAAATGTAATATTTATTTTGTAATGATGAGTAAAACTGTTGGGATAGTGGCTGAGGAAATGTAATATTTATTTTGTAATGATGAGGAGTAAAACTTTGGAAAGCAATGTTACTGTATGATTTTCAGGAGAAAAAAACAATAATTCTTCCTGAGCTGATTTAGGGCTTGTTTGCCTTCTGCTTTAGGTAAACAAAATAACTGCTGCTTGCTCCATTTATTCTGTGTCTGGACTGTACACAGCTGAATGCCAGAAGACAGGAACTATGGAGAGAATGTTCACCTTTTTGGAACAACTTGGAAGTCTGACACGGGGCTGATATTGTAAGATCTGCCCTCTGCAGCTTTGAGGACAGAGCAGCTTCAGATCTGAGTTCAGGAAAGATGGAGACTGAGATGGAATTCTATTTTAGAAAAAAGAAAGGGAATATGAAAGAGTTACCCTGAACATGACTCTGAAGAGGTTTAAGACTTAAACATCGCATGCATGTTCAGATTTTTGTTAACAGGAAGCATATTAGTAATTAACAATGCATGTGTAATTACAGTGCTGTTTTCACAGGTTAATTCTTGGGTACAGATTTCAATGCCATTGTACTGCCTTGCAAACTGCATTGTTCTGCTGGAAAAAGGAGAAGCTGAAAAAGTGCTGTAGGGGAGAGTGCAGGGGCAGGAGGTGTGGTCTGTAGAGTGAACACTGAACTGAACTTCCAGTCCTGCTTGGACGTGTGACTCTCAGGTTGAAAGGGTGGTGTTGCCATTTTCTGCAGGGTTATAAGGGCCTGATGCAGAGCCTCTTGGGACTTCACAGACTGTTTTCAGTGGAATATCATGGTCTTTTGACCAGACACTTCCCTGAAGGCATGCTTGTACTTTTCTGTCTGTCCATCATCTTCAAAGGGGATTAATTGCTGCCTGAGAACTGGACCAGTGTTTTGTTATTTTAGGCTTCACAGTAAATTGTGGGGTTGATATCCATATAAATTTTAAATGCTTTTGCTCTGAGCGGGCCAAAATGCAAAACTGCAGAGGTACGTTTGCGTTTGTGGAACTGGGGGAGAAGTTTGATTTAGACTGGTACGTTGAGATCTGATCCTGTAAATGAGGCCTTGAAACACAGAATTTGCCACTCCAGCTGAGGTTAGGTTGGCTCCTTTAACAGCCTGCAGAATGTCAGTGCTCTCTTCTGTCACCCCTTGCCTCACCTATGGGACCCAGGTGCTGCCTTGGCAGTCAATTTAAGATTCTTTTACATTGCTGCTTCACACCTCATTGTAAATAAAAACTTAGGACAAAATAGCCTTGTATAATTTGGAAGTAATCTGATCCTTCCTCATGTCTACAGATTGCAATGCGTTTGTGACACACTTTGTTTACAGACACATGTTTTATATACTGTATGATACACTCCTGTACAATGACAGAAAGTTCCTGACTTGTCCTGAGGGCCAGGGATTAAGAGTGTAATGGGTTATTATCATAGTTTTCTTCAGCAGGTGTAAAGTTTAACTGCCTGATGGTGAGAACTATGTGTTTGGATAGAATCTGTGACTGAAAACTAATTTATTTTAAGCTATTTATTTATTTGCACTGCTAATTCCAGTGACAGATTTTAACCAGCCCAAGTATCTTATGTTTTTGTTTTGCCTTACCTGTTTCTTCTCTTGTCTCATAAAACATTGTGTCACTGAATGACTGTTGTAATATTAATTTTATTTTCATTAAAGTTCCTTTATGGCTTTGTTGGTGCTGTTTTGCACTAGGGGGTATCTGCTGTAAACTTCACTTTGAGTCTCTGTTTGTTTAAAAATTCATGTGAGCTTATCTGTTCCTCTTTAGTGATTTAAATTCCTGTTACAGGTGCCAGCTGCTCCTGTAATCCTGAGAGCTGTGATTTAAAGGACTTTACAGAATAAGGTGAGAAAGGGGAAAAAAAAGTCCAACCTCTAGGACCTCCTTCTAAAGTAGGAGAGGGATACATGGTTCAACACAGATTTATGAGGCTATGGTTAGATTAAATAGAAACCAAAATACAGAAGACAGTTCTCATGCTGTTCTTAATGGTAATTCTATTATTTGTGCATTTTTGACAAAGTAGTTGTCTTGAAGCCACTTAGGGATAAAAGATCTCTTATTGACACAAGCACCACCAGGATTTTGCCCATGTGTTTTAGATCTGTCAGAGCTCCAGCTTTGATGTAGCCAACAGAACCAGTTGTGTTGAAGTGTGTCAGTTTTGAGTCCAGGCTGGCAGCCTGTCCCTTGCAGTGGCTTGTACCCTGTGTGTGCTCAAACCAGGAAAAGCCTGCTGTCCCTCAGCCTGCCTGGACTTATTTCCATCTTCCAGTAACAAAATTGCTTCGTTCATCTGATCACAAAAATGTTCCTGGCTAATGAATTTATCAGAGAACAGAAAAAATCGTCATGCTCATTTCCCTAAACTGACAATATTTATCAAAGCTGTTGTGTTCTTTGAGGAGAAATGTTTCTCGAAATTTTTTATTATCTTAGTTATGAATTACTTATAATTTCTTTGATAAAATTAAAGAGAAACTTCTTTTATTCTCAGTTGCAAGGGGCTAAATCTTTAAGTTGCAGTGAGATGGTGCCAGCAGCTGACAGGCTGATGAAGACAGGAGCCTGAAAGGACACATTCAACTGAAAAGAGGCACTGGAAATTGAATGGATGAGGAAAAAGTGTCAGGTTTGTCAGCTTGTTCAACTGATACCAGAGTATTAACAAGGAAAACAGTGAGTAGAAGGGAGTGAACCCTCTCAGTAACTGTAACATTAACAATTAAAAAATATCCAATATCAGCCTGCTTTGAGGAATAACCAATTGCCAGTGATTGCCAAAGCAGCAGAGATGTGTGATGTGTCTGCATCCAGGGAGTAAAAGCATAAATTCTCAGCCTGGAGATGTGTTGGCCCTGTCTGTGTGCTGATTACAGAATTAGTTCATGTGCAGTGCTTGGATGTGCTGCTGGCAGAGTCTGGGAGCATGGCAGAAGCTGTTGAAACAAATGATCCAGCAGAGTAAAAGGAACACCTGGGAGATCAGAGAAATATATTGAAGAGGAGACCTAGATTATTATTGCCCAGGAAAAAAAAAAAGGAATGAATTGGCAGAGGAAAGGATTTAGTAAAGCTGTTGACTTGGAGAGAGATGGGGGAGGAAGATAATCATGGCAAGCTGTATTTTTGTATAGATTAGAGTTGATCTGAGTGTTAGAAAAGTTGGGAGAGTTTAGGAACTGTCAGAGAGCAGTTTTGTGAACAGAGCAGCACCTCAGCTCACAGGGCCAAAGGCTGGGAAGAGTGGAAGCTGCCCTTTTGGTGCACCTCTCCAGGTGGGAGCAGTGGAAGAGACCAGGAGCTTCACCAGCCTGAGGAGGAGACAGGTAAATGTGGATTTAATGCACACTAAAAAGGTGCCATTAGGTATATCCTTTCAGAAACATTGACATAACTATCTCTTTATTTCTGTCTATACCCAAAGTCCTACTTTACTGCTCCAAACTGGGTTCCAGAAGCAGGACATTGGAAGCTATTCCAGAAGTAGGACTGCTGGACATTCAAGCCATCATGAGTTTCCTCTGTTGAAGCTGCAGGGAAGCTGATGGATTATGAAGTTATTTTTAAAAACTCTGGTGTGGTTTGAGATGAAGGGTCACATGCTGGTTTATTGTGAGAGTTTAATCTCTCCCCAGCTCCTCATCCACATCAATACAACAAAACTTGCTCAGTCAAAAGCAGTAAAACCTGGTTCCTTTCATTCCAAAGAATACAGGCTCACAGTCTGACAAGTTAGGCTCACACAATGTTTGTTTTGCTACAAAAGTGCTGTCCTACAAGCCAGGGTTGTTTGTGAGAAGATTTAAGGGTGTTTCCATGTACCTCGGCATTCACAAAAGAAGAAATCTAGTAGAGATACAAACAAACTTCTATAAATTGCATCTGTGCCCTGTAGGGTACTTAAAATGCCAACCAAGACTTGAAAAGATGTCTTACTACCTGAAAAAGGTAGAATTTTGTTTCTCAGCCTCCTGTGGAGTAATACAAAGCTTTCTATGAAAAGCTCTTATTTCCTTGCATTTTCCATTTTTTTTCACAAAGCAGAAACTTCTGCTTATTTCTTATTCTTTGGAGAAATAATCATGCAACCTTTTCCCCAAACATACTGTGGAATATGTTCAGTTTGTGAAAGGGACTCTGTCCTAAGAGGACATAATGTGCTTGCATTGAAAAGCTTTTTTACATTATCACTTCTTAGATGAAACTGTCTTTTTTTTAAAAAAAAAAAAATCTGTTGAAATTTCTTTCAGCCTTCTTATTTTTATTTGCTCTTTCCAATGGCATCACTAATTTTGTCTAAATTAATTTCACCAGGGTTCCTCAGGACTCACTCTCTTCAGTTGAATTTACGTTCCCTTCGACATGGTCCGTTTCTTCTTTACCTCTAATCTTTTCCATGCTTTATTAAGTTGTATGGTGTTAAATCATCTTTCCCCATGCTCCCGAGAAAAGCCTTAATTAAATGATTTAAAATTCATGGCACAGTCTCCATAAATCTCTCATTACATCTTGGAAAGTCATGAGAAAGCTTTCAGGCTTTTTCAGTTCTTTTGGATCTGATTTGCAAATCCATTTCATTTTCCCATCTGAAATAGGCATCCTTGCTATTTGCATTTATGCCACCTTGATAAATATTCTAATGTATTGGCATAGAACTGTTGCAGGATCAGGGACAGTTCTCCTGTGGCATCACAGGTGCAGTCTTTTCATTTCATTTTCTGCTTCAACAGTTTGCTCAAGCACAAATTAGTCAGGGTTGAACTGTATCTTCTAGTATTGACAAATAAATTATTGACTGACTTAATAAAGCAGAAGTGCACTGACTTACAGATCTGTCACACTGGAGGGGAAAAAGACTTCAAATATTTTAGGATTTTTTTTTTCATAAATAATCTTCCTACTTGGAAAAGGTCAGCATGTTTGGGGTTTTTAAAAAAATTCCTTAATTACTTTTTAAGATGTCTTTGCCTAGTGCCCAGATTCTGCTGTGCAGGGTGAGGAAGCTGCTGACTGGAGTGTGTGGGAAGAGGCTGAATTAGAGTTTTCAGTTTGTATCAGGGCTACTCTGTGCTCTGCTTGTTGGCATCCCTGGGAACCTTCTGCCTTCATGATGTCACTGAACTCTGCAGCTGTCTTTGCTTAAGATCCCTCTTTTCCTAACAACTAAACTTCGTTTAGTAAGAAGTTGAGCTTTGACTTCTGCCTTTTGCTTTGCTTCTGGTTTGGTTTTTTTTTAATCTCATTGGTTTATTTTACTTTTTCACTTAGTGTCTGTCCTTTTATTTTCCCCTATTGCTTTCCCTGAAGCAACTCATTGAGTTCCTTGTGACCTTATCTCTTTTACGCAGATTAAAAAACCAGGCAATGAATTTTGAGAACCAAGTGAAGCAGCCCTGTGGTTTGGAATTTCTATTCCATCAAGTCTGATTATCAGATTACGAACTGCATTTCTAGTCCTTATTTCAGGCACCCTTGGAAAGACCTTGCCCACTCTACTGGTTACATTAGGCTGGCATGTGTATATTTTGTTTCTGAATTGACTTAATATATTGACATTTTATTTCTCAGGCTGCTTATTGGCATATTTCCATTTTAATATTTTTTCTTTGACTTTACAGATTTCTAATTCCTAGGAAGTGAGGCTTTTCTGTAATGTTCCAGCTGCACTGGGAGAGTTGGATTATTATTTTTCTTTTGCTTTAAATGACAAGTATAGATGTCAGTCTTTATTGTACAGATGACAGCTAAACTATGGCTTATAAAAAGGTCCAGTAACTTTCTTCTGGCAGTGCAGTGTCGTTTGTCTGTGTGTGACAACAAAAATGTAATGTTCTGCTGCTTGCCTCTAACACATGGTTTCCATAGATACATCTGCTAAACACACAATTCAGCTATTTGTGAGTTCAGTGAGTTCAGCCCATAACCGAAGAATCTTAAAGACCATGCAACCTGAGAATAAACAGCTAGAAAACATTTAGTGTCTCCATGGGTAAAGTATCAAATATATCCTACTAAATATCAGTATTAAATATGATATTAAAGCCTCGTCATCGGGCGGAGTTGAATTTTGGAAGAGCAGATCGAACACAGCTGAGGACTGACTCTCTGTGGCTCCGGCAGGTCGGTGGCGTTGTTGTGGCCTCGCTCGAGCTGTAGATGGCACCGTTGCTGCACATGACAAGCCGAGCTCTTCCCGAGGGAATTGTTAACCTGCCAGCGTTTGGAAAAATGTATTTCATGGTAAGACTTGGTAAGGGTTTGATAGAGTTTTTCTTTCGCTAGGATTAGAGAGAAACATGGAGAGAGGTGTTTGTTTGTTTGTTTGTTTTTCTTTGTGAAATAGTGCTTTGAAAAGCAGTTGGAGCTCGTGAATGAACGAGGACCAATGGTATAAACAACTCAGTCAAAATTGGTTTTATGGTATCTCAGATGTTTAAATTTTTATCTAGAAGTCATCCCTTTTGCTTTGCAAACTTGTTTTACAAAGCAAATACCACTCTTAGGTCTCTCTTGGTTTTGAAGCTTGGCGTTTGAAATACAAATTAGTGAATGGATCTGTGGAAAAAAATAATAGAGATCAAGGCTCTCTGATATCCTTCCAGACAAGTCATTTCCAGATTCCCCTGAGTGTACTAAAAAGCCTGTAGCTGTAGGCATCCCCCTTCCCAAATCTGGGGATATAGTGGAGGGAAGCCAAAGGGGAGAGAATAAAGTGTTATTTATTAGCAATCAGGAAAATCTCAGTTTCTAAATGGTGAACTTAAAAATATAAAGGGTCTCAAAAAGTGATCTGGTTTTGTTACAGTCTTCACAGATACTTGTTTAAACATTTTATGCCCACTAAAAAAACCCTCTAAATTCTCAAAGGGAGTGGAAGAACTTTGCTATTAAAATTAAAAAAAAAAACACCCAAAAAATACTCTTGTGCAGGGAAACAAATTTAGCAGCCTGTCAAGATCAGCTGTAAAATACAAGTCTTGCCATAGTGATCTAAGTTAAAGCTCCACATGTACTAGGGCGAATGGAAATGGTATTATTTGAACTTGTTAAGAATGTAAAAGGAGGATAAGACTCCTGGCTATCCAAGGTAACACAGGTGGTGAGAAGAAGTGGAAAGCCTTTGTCATAATTTGCTTATGGAATGATAATATTTCTCAGTGAGGTATTGATGTGTGTTCATAAAGTCTGAAGTAAAATAAACCCACTTTACTCATGAGGGGGGAGGAGCAGAGAAGGATGTAGCCACAAAAGTGGTTTGTTTGCAAAGTAACCTGAACAGGCAAAGGAACTTTCTGAATTTACAGTAATCAGCTCTTTTGAGTGGAAATATTCGATAATCTTGTGAAAATCAAGGCAAACACTGGCTTTTTTTCTTTTTTTAAGGAACATAATGTTAGTTTTCTTAGCATGTGATATATTCCTCTCCAAAGTAAACTCAGAGAGTGGCCATGTTATTCCTTCCTGATTTTTTAAAATAAATTTTGGAGATCCCAAATGCTCCTGGAACTTCGTTCCTGGAAGATGTGCTGCAGCCGTGTGTCTGCCAGGCAATGGGCAAAGTAAGTCCTTACACCTGGTAGACTTGGTGGGGCATCTTGGAGCAGGTGAGTGCTGGCTCAGCTGTGCCTCTGTTCACCTGAGTAATTATGTCATCTTCTAAGGCTCCAAATCCTACTGATTTTTTAGAGATTATCAAAAATTAGATGCTGGGTTGTCATTTCTGCCAGAGGGCTGCATCAGAGATGGTTTTTAAATGTGAAGCAACCCTTCTCTCAAGTGAGACCTGTTGTTTTTCTTTCTTGAAAGAGAAATACAGTGGGGTGGTAGAAGGGGGAATGTAGGGGGTATATTCTTTTTAAACACAGCACAGTAGTTTTGAATTCATGCTGTATTCATGCAGTGTTCAATAGAAAGGGCCCTAAGTGATAACTATAAATGAGGAACAAGCACACCATTATATCTGATTGCAGATTTTTGCAAGACATCTGTGTAGCTTTCAGGGTTAGTTATGAAAGATGGGCATGAAGCTGTGAATGATCAAAATAAAATCAGACAAACCATCTTTCCTAGCATTAGCATGGAACTGAGGCAGAGCTGACGATTGATTTTATTTCTTTTTCTGTATTGGGGTCAGTTTTTTGAGGTATTTCATTAAAAGTTGATGCCTGAAGTTGCTTGCATTTCCCATTGGTCTGTGTGCACTCGCTTCATTTACTGTTCAAATCATTGCCTTGCTGCTTACAGCTGAAAGGCCCCCGCTGCACCAGGACGCTCCTGCTCAGGCATTAACCCTGTGATTCCGTTCCAAAGCTGTCTAACATGTTTCCAGGGAAGGGGGAGCAAGGATTGGGAAGGGCATTCGAGGAGTATTTTGGCTGATGCATCTCTAGTGACACCCTGTGGGATGTTTCGCAGAATCGCCCACAACTTTTTTGGGGAAGGTATAAACTGCAAGGTTGGTTGTGCAAAAAGCTGCCCAAATACTGGGATGCACTTGAACCTCTGCACTCGCCTACAATTAAAAATGAACTGTGCAGATAAACCTTCTCATGTTGAAGTTGTCCTTCCTTAGTCCATTGAGGTGTTAAACACTTCACCCGTTGTGGATATACAGATAATATTATCTAGAAATAAAATTTAACTTTTAGAAATAAACATACTCAGATTCACTTTGGAGTGAAACAATGAGGAATGGGAATGTTGGGAATCAGTTGCAGCTGGCATGATATAGGTGCACTCAGTACACAGCTTGTTGTCCTGCTTGGTAAAAGTTTGATGTTCTGAGGAAAAATTGGCCTGGAAAAATATCCCAAACAATTAAAAAAATTCTGTTCAAAAATGAGTGTTTAGAGAACTTAAATTGATATTTACATATCCAATAATTCATTTTTAGAACCTTCTGGTGATTTTCACCTGCTTGTAAGACCTTTGTTTCCTGTTGAGTGATACTAGATAACTATTTTGGCTAGATGTGTTGAAGGATTTGTTTCCTGTTGGTTGGTCCCATTTTGTAGAGATGGCCAGGTCTGGGGAGTAACCAAAATCTTCTGTAGAGAATGTAAAAAGTGGATTTCTTATATGTTCTTAAAGTTCTGTGCTGGTTGCAGCTTTACCCATGTGGCATTTCAAAATGCCTGCTGCCTTCAGCTGGTCAGAAGATGAATCCCAGCTAGCCCTGGGGGAACAGAGCAGGTTTATTTTTGAGACAGATCAGGTTTTTAGAAAAATCTGAACCAAACTGAAATAATTTGAACCAAATAAAAATTTGTATTTTTCTTGCTGGGTCTATGAGTATGGAGGTTATAGAGGGTGAAATAAAGCAAGATAAATTGCTAGATGAAGAGAATTTGGGAAAGAGGACTGAAAAGAGATTTGGAAAAGATGTACTGGTTCTTACTTGCTCAGAAAAATATTTCTTCTGCCTGTGCATAAGTATAACGAATGGAAATTTATCTTGATCCTTTACTGACTGAGATGGAGGAATTGAAGACTTCTAGAAAATGCTGTGGGTTGTCTTCCAGCACAGCCCAGCTGGACTGATTTTTTTTGTCTAAACACTCGGCCTTTCTCTGCCCTTGCATGCCTCTGGCTTTCTACCCCTCCCTTAGCCATTGCAGGCTTCTGTGGAGTTGTGTGATTAGTCCTTTCATTGATGCCCTTGATTCCATTGAGAGTGCTCTTTGTTTCCATGTCTTTTCCCTAGATGGAAGCACTGGGCCAGCTGAGGCTGAGGAAAGTAAAAAGGGGTCTGTAACACCTGAATCTACTAATCAGCCCAGAAGATCTCTTCTATTCAAAGACCTTCCACAGAACTCTGCTGTGGAAGAATAACAGCTTTACCAAGGGGTGAGATTGAGCTCTAAACGATGTAGTAACTAATAATACAGAAATTAGGTTAGGTTTTGGCCAGGTCTTCTTCTGCAGCTCCTGTGAAGAAATGAAGCTGTTTTATACCCCTTATATTGCTTTCCTTTTAAGTAATGTATATTGATACTGCCTGCTTTCTTCTTGCTTTCCATGCCTGGCATATGAAAGTGAGATATTTGAACTGTTGCTCAGTTTTGTGGTGTTTTGTTTGCATGCAGATAGCACAGGTAGCGGGCAGAGGCAGAAGACAGATTGACTTGCTGCTCTGTTGCCTCTGTTTTCCATCTCTCTGTAAGTGAGGGATTAGAACTTTTGTAGCCAAACTTAGTACAAAGCTGATGCCTAAAGCAGCTCTTGTTGGGGGGCTGAGTGCAGGAGGGCCATGGAGCTGTGCAGTTTTCATTGTCTCCTGGACTGAGGCAGACAGAACTTGTGACTTGGTGAGGTAGCACTGTGGTCCAGTGGCAGAACAAGTCTAGGTTCAGGCTCTGCCTGCTGATCTTTCCCCAAAAACGTGATGCCAATGCGAACTTCTGGTGTGCCAGTGCTCTGAGAGCCTCACCCACTGGGCAAACGCCCAGTTACTAAAAATCCTAATTGTTGGAATCTGTATTCAAGGCAGGAGGCAGCCCCTTGCTGTGAACAGCCTACGTATGAAACATGCCATGTATGAAACATCCCACGTAGTGTGCAACCACTCTCCTGCCTTCACTGTGCAGGGGAGTTTAGCTTTACTAGAAACAGTAACTTGAAAGGTGACCTTCATACTTACTGAAAGCAGCAGAGTGCTTGGCTGTGACTCATGGAAGGAGCCCAGGTACTGGGGAATGATAACATTTCCCTCTACTGCATGGTCCAGCAGGTAATCCAAGCCTAGGTCTGTCTCAGGTACCATGTTGGAGGTGATGTGTATGATGGCTCTGTCCCTGCCAGAATCCAGAATGAATCAAAAGCTCCAAAACCACTGCTGGCTGCTGAAAGCAGCTCTGTGTTGGCTCAGCTGCGTTTCAGAGTGAAGCCTCACACTCTGGTGTGTGTCTGGTTTCAGTTTTAGAATAAAGAATCCAGTTTGGATCGTGAGCCTCCAGCTGAAATAAAAGCCATTAATTTTTTTCTGTAGTTGTATTGCCTCCCTAAGGAATCCTCAGTCTCCCTCTTTACTGTGACCTTCACTGATTTTTGCCTTCTGTGATGTTCATTGGTGCTTTACTTCAGTAGGAAATCCCCTTTTTTTTTCAAATGCCTTGTGATGAGTCACTGCTGCTGTTTGCTTCAAACTGAAGGGGATTCCAACTATGAAATTGTATTATTGCTAAAATAGAATCCTGTTCCATTGCGTAGGTTGCAGTTGAAAGCAGAGAAAGGTCTGGGGGAGTTGTAGGGTAAGCAAGCAGTGATGCTGCTAGTTTGTTTACTAGGGGCCTAATGGCAATTCCAGTAACAAGTAAGCAGCTTTAAAGTCTAGTAGATCAAAACCAATCTCTAGCTGAAAAGCAGTTCAGTATCTCTGAAGCAGAGCATAAAGAACCAAAAAAGAACTCCCAAACCATAATAGTTTGTGTGTTTCTAGCAATGGATATTAAAATCAGTTCAGCAAGAAGCAGTTTGGTTTGGGGTTTTTTGTGTGTCTGTGTATGTTCATTAGGGATTCAAAATTGAATTGCTATAAGAATGGTTCTTTTAGACATGGAAGATTCTTTTCAATTTTCTTCCTTTGTTATAAATCTGACTATCCTCATATCTATATTACTGTTGGTTTAGCCCTGCTGCTTTAAGCTGCAATGTTCTGAAACCATTGTCTGTCACTTCCTTTCATCTGGAGTAGCTGCTGCAGTGCTCTGTCATGCTGGAGTTTTGACCAGTTTCCAAATCCCTGTGTATGCATACAGGAGCTGGAGCTTGTAATTTGACGTGGGCTTCGGTCCTGTCAGGGATTCAGGCAATCCAGGTCTAGCCTCTGAACACTGACTTTGCACCTTCTTTCAGCTCTGGATTTCCTTCTTTATTTTCAGAGTTCACCTGAGAACTTCTACAGGCTACAGCAAAACAACCTCCCAAATAACAAAAGGCACCATTTGAAGGCATTTTGTATTGATGTGTTTAATCCTAAAATATCGAAGGCTGTGGTTATTGAGCATTGAAAAGGACCATGAGGCTGCTGATAGTGCCACAGAAACACTCGAGTTTAAAAAGAGTCTCACTACTGGTTTTACAACATATTGCTGGAAAGGAAATAAGTTAATAAAAGCCACAAAGATGTACAATTTCCCATATCCTTTGACTAATGCTGTAAGAAAGACAGAAGTTAAAAAAACACTCTGAGCTGAAGGTGGGGGGATTTCCTTAGGAAGAATGCTTGGAAAGGGCCTTGCTCTGAATCAGACTGGGAGACAGTCGATTCCTAACTTCCTGACAGGAGTGCCTGTGCTGCATAGGAGGACACAGCTCCATCCCTCAACCCCCAAAATGCTTTTGGGTTTGCATCTCTTCAAAGGTATTTAATGCTGAAGACTCAGAATCCCATAGCAATGCTGTATAATGCCTGATTTTCTTAGCTGCAATCCTCTCAGGTAACAGGGCCAAAGGCTGAACATGCTTTTTTGGGAGTTTATGTTGAACTAAGCTTGAATGCTTGCAAACGTTTAGAGGACTTACAAGTAATAATCTCTCAGACTCACTGGCACTCTGCTGTGGTTTAAGGCTTCCTTCCAAATGGGATGCACGGAGAACTGCAGAAGCTTTGAGTAATGTCATGATTGATAGGTGGATAAATATCCCTACATTATAAAACAGTCCTCATTGTTTAATGTTTTTTCTGGGTTATAATTGCTGGGGAAGTACATAAGGGAAGTAGATCTTTGCTACATTTCAGTGCTCCAAGAACTTGGTTTTTTTCTCTTTTTTTTCTTCTTAAAGGAAAATAAAAAGGAAAAAACAACCTTATCTTCACTCCAGCAAATGACTTTTTCTTACATCACTTATAAAAATTCATCATTTAAACAACTTTTTTCTTTACTGTTCAAAGAAGTTTTACATTTTTCTTGATTGTTCCCCAATGCCTATACACTGCCTCTGTCTATGTTTTATGAGTAAAATCTAAATAACACAAGGGTACAGTTTCCATAAAATTAAGGTCATATGAGGTGGAAATAGCAGCCTAAGATCAGGAGTTCCTTCATTTTTATAGTCCTTTCTTTTGGTAACAGGAAACAGCTCTAAGGCAGTTTGCTTGTAGGATATATAGGAGTGTTTGCCTTTATAGGTTTGTGTGTGTGTGTCTGCATGCTTATGTGATGGAGAGCTGCCTTTGGAATATTTGGATCTGGCTTCTAACAGCCAGAGAGCTCTCTCTTGTGTGGTTATTAGCTTTACCACACACTTGGAGAACAATATTGCAGAGCTGTAAGCAGATATTACTCTCAATTTCACAAAAAGGGAAAATTAGATTCACATGCTTCATGGGGAAGGTGGGGTGAACAACTTCTGCTTCAGTGCTATGATGAATGCTGGTGCTTGTGGCATCAGATCCTCCAGAGAAGCTGGGAAAGAGTACAATTCTCATCTAAAATGTTGATGTGTCACCTCTTCCCCACTTTCCTTTCCTCCTGCCCACCAACAGCTAGGATACCTCCTGTGAGATACCCTCACTTCTCTTTGCCCTTGGTCAGCTCCAAACCCAGGTGGAGGCATCTTCCTCTATTCAGCCACCTGTCTGGAGGGCAAACACCATCTCTTACTGGGTACATCAGAGTTATTTCCTTTCTTCCTTCTCTTCCTTTTCTTCCTTTGCTTCCCTTTTCCTTTCACTTATAACCCAGACTCATGTTGTTGTCTATCACCTTATTCCATTCTCAGCCCTGTCTGTGGAGGTATCCACTGTTCTGGGTGAACGCAGTAGCTCATTGCACTCCTTACTGCTGAGATGAAAATCAGAGACCAGAAAAACTTAATTTTGTGGTAGATCAAGTTGTTGAGAAAATTCTAAGTCGTCTGGGCTCTGTGTCTGATTTTATTTTTGCAGCTCAGCCAAAAAATGGCAAAAGGCAGGAAAGTGTCTCCAACTTGCAGGTTTTGGCAGTCCCTGAATCTGGGTGAAAATGTTTTGCTTCCTGCAAAAATACCATGTCTCTATGTGGTAAAGGTCACTTTTCTGTCATACCACTAAAGGTTGCTTTAAGATTTCATTGACATAGAGAGTAGTAAATGTAGTAGTAGTGGTATAGCTCCAGGGTTGACTTTTCTCTCTTGGCCATTGGCAAGCAGGTGAAAGTGTGTATGGATAGGGAACAAAGAGAAAATGTTTTCTTGGAGGATTTAGATACTGCTTAAAATTAGGTTTAATTCCAATTTGGACCAGAATTTAAACACTGCAGTGATTCAGTAAAAAATTTAGTGGCAGAGACCAGTGGGTGAGCAACCAGCTGGGGAACAAGGTGGCCTTATTGCCAAGAAAAAAATGTTTGTGACTCCCTGACACTAAACTGCACGCTTAAAATTTGTGGAATTGACAAATGCGATGGAAGGGATGTTCTGCTGGAACCTACTGCTGGCCTGATGTAAACCTTATTTTCATACTTGATGTTGTATCAACTTCATGAACATCTTCAGGAAATCCAGTGAAATAGCATAATATATTTGAGTAAAAGTAAAGAATTCATAGAATCACCATCTAAGATCTCATAAAGGAGCTGTGGCATTTCCAATCTGTCCATAAGGAAGAGAGATTTTGTTGTGGGTGGTCTTCTGTTCACAGCTAAGCAGAGAAGCCACACAGCTAGCAGGAGCAAAATGGGTGGGAAGTGCCTTGACTTTTAATACATCTCAGCAAAAGCTGTTCTAGTCCAAACTAAAATCAAAGCAGTTCACTAAAATTTAGGGTAGAGCTGGGCAACAGCATCTCCCCCCTTCAGAAAGCCACTTCTGTGAGCACAAAAATATATTTTAGTAGTGTATAAGAGTGCATAAGAGATAACCTCGCCTTCAAGTGTTTAGTTCACCTCAGAAACCTGACAGCTGGGATGGCTGTCTCACTGCTACTTCTTGATCTGGGGCATGTAAACCTGTTCAAGACAAATATAACTAAAAAAGAGCAGCCAACCTACTTGTGAGTGAAGCAGAACAGAGTATTTTAGCTTGAGAAAGACCTGAGTGCGTGGGAGCAGTTCTCATTTGTGCACCAGAGAGAGAGGGGAGGACAGCTGCACACAGCCAGGGAGTAGTAAGGCTTGTGTGGAGGACAGCAGGCTGCCTCGTTTCAGCAGAACAAAACCCTAATGCCCTAAGTGTGGTATCAAAGTGTCAGCTTCAAGCTAAATTTCAGAACATTTCTGGGCAGCAAATGTGTCCTAAGCTGCTCTCCAAAATACTGGAGTCTCAAAAGTGTTTTGAGCACTTTTGAAATTGCTTTTTTTTCCCCCCAGTGTTCTAACTTCTTTGTAGTGG
The DNA here is from genome assembly GCA_008694505.1 of Cyanoderma ruficeps. NCBI lineage: Eukaryota > Metazoa > Chordata > Aves > Passeriformes > Timaliidae > Cyanoderma > Cyanoderma ruficeps. Next base: position 854,376 of record VZDJ01000030.1, on the reverse strand, counting down.
TCTTTTATCTCCTAAATAATACTTACATGCCAATTAAACCCTTTACAAGTCACCAAGGATCTGATACTTTAAGCTGTTGTCTTTGCATTATATTAAATTTTCTCTAACTCATTTCCTTATTTTTCCCCTATGGGAAGCCCCAAAACAAGCAGTTCTTCAGTGGACAATAAAATAATTTGAATGGCAGCCATCCAACCTGGCCTTTTTCTAGAAAAGTGGTTTGAGTATCCATAAGAAGCAATGAAATTTTTATTATTCTGAGTGGTGTAGCCAAAGGGGTTTTCTTCTTCTGAATGGGGACAGTGGGAAAGTCAGGTAAAAAGGTGATTTCTGCTGTACCCCCACAGTTTTCCACTGGAGGTTAAAAGAAAGGGTTCCCCCTTCAAATTTTCCATTGACTGCTTTTCTCTGCCTCCACAAAACACTTTGTTGTGCCTGCCTTGCTGTGCTGAAAATGTCAATACATTCATATCACCAATGTTTACAGGAGTTAAAAAAGAAAACCCTCTAATTGTTTGAGTCAGGAGGGCTGTGAGGCTGCTGTTAACAGGAAGGGAAGGCCCCAAGTGTTCATCTCCTCTTCTCTGGAAGCAGGAAGGGTGCTGTGCCCTGTTAACCTCTGCTGCACAGATCGAGCATCCCATCCCTGCCTGTGCCTGCCTCAGGCATGGCTGGTGCTTGGAGTAGCCCAGCAGAACAGCAGATGTCCAGGGTCAGAAGGACTCCAGTTAAAATACTTTGAAGTGTTTCGTATTTTATTCAGGGAATGCGTCCCAGAATCAGTTCTCATCTTTGGTCACTTCTCTTAGCTCATGGGATGGCATAAGAAGGCACCTGACCTTAAAACCTTGACAGTCCCGGATTTGCCTTGTCCTGCATGAGGAGAAAACTGGCTATTCCTGGCATCCCTGGAAGAAACCACAGTGGTTGAGTTGAATGGGTGATGGATAATAAACTCAGGACCTACGTACATGTGAGGTTTTAATTTAGCCCCATCATTGTGGGGCTGACAGATGATGACAAAATGACAACCACACTCTGAACTATTTCCAGTCCCGTTGCAGTTAAGCATGTTGGTCAGTCCAAAGGTGAAAGCTTTTGGCAGTGAAAGCCAAGAACATAGAAGGCTAAATTCACTGTATTCTGTGTGAATGCATTGCTGAGTAATATTTAATGCTATTCCCTTTTTATTCAGTCATCCAGTGGGAAAAGCCCCTCAGAGCATTACCTCTTGGCTTTGATTTCTTTTGCTGCTTGGATTTGAGTAAGTGTCACTCACCTCCCAAGACACTGCTCCAACACTTTGCTACTGAGCCTTTGCTGGGTATCAAACGTCCCCTGTCGAGGCTGTTCAGCTTTTTATAAATGCTTATATAAAATTAAACAAGGTATCAGGGTAAGAACAAGTGACTGATGTGGAGCTGCGTGTATAAGATGCTGTTCTGAGAAGTGGAAGATGCTGATGCTGTTGCATTTTGTTTTGTTATTTATTTTAAGCAGGCAGCCAGTAAATCTGAACTCTTGTTGGTAAATGTGTGAACCATCAAACTAAAGTCATTAACATTTTGTCTGAGAAAGTGACAGTAAATGCTTCAAATGGAGTGGAACACTATTATTGCAAAAGACTGGAGAAATCACCCTGCATCTCCATCAGTTAAGACATTGATCCAGGAGGTGCAAACAAGTTAAATTCCCTTCAGGGAAAGGCAGGGGAAAGAATTGGACCTCAGTTTCCCACATCCTGGTCCTGACTCTGGCCTGTTGTTTCCTCTGTTGTATTTGCAAATACATCCAGAATAGTTTTGTTTGAACAAACCTGCAGTGAATTGAGAATGAATATGCAAATGACTGCTCTCTGTGTGCATGTGAGGGGCTGAGTGTAAGTGCTTTGACAGAAGAAGATCCACCCTGCACTCCTGAGAAGGTGAGATAATTCTGCGAGGAGGATGGGAATGCTCTCAGGGCAGTTAGATCACGAGTGTTACAACAGGAATCTCCTAAAAATCACAGCAGGGTTTTTAGTCCTCAGTGCAGAACTGCACTTTGTTGTCATCAAAACCGAAACTGATACAACAATCAGACTTAGAGATGAGTGTGTTTCTGAGCTGACCTATCGTGAATCTTTCACTTTTAGGTGACAGGATGATAATGTTAATTTTTATCATTGGTGAAACTTGATTAATCAACTCCTGTGTGCAGTGGGCTATAGCCTCGAATGAATAGTAGATTCTTGAAAATGCTGCATCACTTCTTGTCTGGTGAAGGGGAGACATTTCTGCAGCCTTCACCTCTATAAGCCCTCTTTCTCAGAATGAAAATCAGATATGCTAGGGTGGTGTTTCTGCTCAGGGGCAGAGCTGAATGTCACTGCTGATGAGGAGACCGTAGCCGGTCAAACTGAGCACTGATTCTGTCAGGGAAACTTTTGAAATAAATTCTAATTAAAATGTATTCCTAGAAATGGCTCCCTGACCTATTTGCCCCTTACAGTAAATTATTCTGCTTCTAGATTGATAGTTGTGTTCTGTTCAATCTGAGTTGATGCAGCTTTTCCACCATGCTAGAGCACCACTTTTCCCACAGAGCTGCCCTTGCTGGTGTGTGGGCGAAGCGTCGTGTCACTGTTCCGTGCTAATCTGAAGAATGAGAGGGAATCCTCTGTGGTCTCTTACAAGCAGTGCTTTCAAGAAGGTCTGTGTGGGTTGTGTTTGAGAGAGATGAATGTGCTCTCAATAGTAGAATGACTTTAGGAAAGGGGTTTCCCTTAAGTCTGGGGTGTAGGTTAAACCTTGAGATATATATACACGGATACACTTTTGCCTCCAAACCACTTAGTTCTCGTTTGATTCAGAGAGCCTTTATTTGTGACTGGGCTGTTCTAACCTGGCAGTACAGAGAGGGACACCTTCCCTAAATATGGTGAGTAACATCTGCATTCATTGGAAATTTGTACTGGTGGGTCTCTTCCTAGCCTCAGAGTGAAGTCCTGTGCTTCTTTTCCTTTCTCATCTACTAAAAAGACCTCAAATCCAAAACCTGATAGTTTAAAGGGTTTGTTGTTTCTTTTTTTCCTAAGTGGCTTTTTTAATTTCTTCCTACTGCTTATCTAGAATGGCTATAGGAACGTTCTTTTATTTACTTTTCCTGAATAAGATGGACAATTAAGAGTACAGCGATAGTAAAGGATACATTGCCATATGTATTACTGACTATATTAAACAATTATTTTGGGGTAAATTTAGTGATACAAAGATTCAGTGCACCTGTGCTGGGTTTGACCAAAATCCCTCTTTTCGGAAAAGGTTTCTGCTGAGAACTTTGGAAGTTTCATCTGTTCTGTGGAGTTTGGGATGTTCCCTGAGCTACTGACTCTGCCTGGAGCAGGCACGGGATTCCCTTAGGTAGTTTTATCATTAGGACATCTTCTGCAAATTATTTTCTATAATCCACATAGCATTTAAGGATGGGCTAGGTGATATTTTGCTTGCCTTGTGACTCTAAATTGGCACTAAAGCTGCACCTCAGAAGTTTTGATGCATCCTAACCTTGAGTAAGGAATACTTGGAGCTGCAGTATTACAACCTCCTTTTTCCAGGGCTGGTGGTGTTTGCTGCCAGAGGGCACATTCCTGTTCTTGCTGGGGCAGCTGTAGGAGCTCTAGATTGTTCTACCTCCCTCCCAAAATGGAGCAAAAGTTCTCATCTTCCCTTGCCTTGATTCGGGATCCTCAGGACATAGTGACATGCTGCTGGCAGAGTCCACATTTCTGGCAGCAGCAGTAGCACGTATCCAGAAGTGTGGGAGTGCTGGAATGGACAGCAACATATGCTTCTGGGTCATTTAGGACTGGTGTTCCTGCCAGCCAAGCAATGCCAAGGATTTTTTGCAGCTGGCTGTTTGGATTGTTCCTACCTTTCTGTGGGCTCTTCTTTCGCCTTTGGTTTTTTTGGGTTTTTTTGTGGGGTTGGTTGGTTTGTTTGTTTGTTTGTTTGTTTTTGTCGTGGGGTTTTGAAGCTTGTTTGGAGGGCATGAATCTTACATAGAACAGGGCTGCATTCCTCTTCTAAATCAACCCTTGTCTTCTTGCTGTTAAACTTCCCTTCTTATTGATGCACGGCTTTTTGTAGCTAGGGCTGCCTGGGCCTTTTTTTACGGCCACGTGTCTCCGGTACTTGGAGCAATCTCCTTTCTGGTATTTTTTTATACTCTGCCTCCTTATACTGCAGAGATTTGATTCCAAAGTCATGGATTTGATACATCCTAACTTTTTTCTCTTGGTTTGGATTTTTCAAGCAAGTTTTGTCCTTCCTTGTCATAACATCACAGTTTCACTGCAGTGACATCTCTATTAAAAATTGTTCTGCAAAAATCCCACATTTTGGATGCTATCAATGAATAGTTTGTAATCTTGCTTTTATCCTGCAGCATTTTTCCTTTTCACTTCTGTATTATATCTTTTGGAAAGCTTCCTATCTGTGCTTTGGCAGTGAATAATAATAAAGAACTTTTTTTTTTTTACTGCATAATTTACAGTTGACATTTAACAAATAACTAAGTACTTCCTTCCCATCTCTCCCACTTCCAAATAATTTGTTGAGCAAATTAAAGTTGGAGACAGATAATGAGAAAACAGCATTGAAAACATATTAATTGTCGAAGGCTTTATTTTGTCAACATATTTTATAGTTTTTTAAAAATTAATTTGTATTCTATTAACAATTTGCTTCCACAGAAATTGTGTACAGTAAGTGTGCTCAAAGTATCATGGACTTTGCACCCAGATCTCTGTACACTAATTGGCTTTAGCTCAACTGAATGTTTTCCATGAATAAAAGATTTCTTCTAAATGTATTACAATTGAGGAGTCTCATTTTAACAGGAGAAGTACTGAGGGTGTTTTGAGGTAGGCTGTGTGTGACTTTGATGGCTTGGTGAGATGATATTTGCAACTTCCTCTGGTCACTTCTTATGTGACTCTTTTGCATGTTGGAAGTGTGGTCATGATATTTTTGGCACCGAGCTCATGTTTCATGGCCTTTCAAACGAGTCTGTGTGCTTTAAACTCACTTGTGCAGATGCCCATGTGGAGTGGCTGACTTGGTAAGCCCAAAGGTAAAATGTGTGTCACCCGAGGCTGAAAACGACTGTGGTCGCTTTTTGGTGACATTTGTGCAATTGATTTCTACTTGAAGAAGGGATTTTTACTCATTGGGGAATCGTCTTCTAACTTTTAGATCTTCTCGAGATCTTCAGTCCAAAGATGTTTAAAAATTTGCTGATTGGCAAAGGGAGAAGCATGCCTCTAAATCGGTTTCAGTTCAAGAAACAAGTGTTGTATTGATTTTGAGTAAGGTCCTGTAGTTTAAAGCAATGTTTTGCACTCACCACTGAGAGGAACTTGCTTGTGTCAAGAGGAGCATTTTCACACACCCAGTTTGGGGGAGCATAGCTCACACTGTTTATCAAGTTGTGGATATCACATCTTCATGAGAGGGTATTTGGGAATTATGTTCTTTGAGGGGATTACTGCTCAAAATCTACTCAAAATTCCCCTTAATCAAGGGGAGTTGTACTTAATGTTGAGATCAGCCTAAGGTATTCAGCATTAAATCCTCCTGCATCACACAGGGCAGATACCAGTTTCATTTTGTCCAAATTAAATTAGGCAAGACAGAACTGAGGAAACTATCTACTCTTTATTTTTGGCTAAAATCAAGCTTCAGATTTAAAATTTTGGTTAGAAATTGTCTTATATTGAAGTTTCAGTTCTTTATCAGGAAATAACAGGGGGAGGAGACAACTGGCAGAGCTTGCTGTGTTTGTGGCTTTTTCTAGGCAGCATTTGTGTATAAAGCTGCATTTTCAGCAAAGGGCAGACAGACATGCAGTGTCAGGGCTGATTCAGGTGCTACTCTGAGAACCAAGTCTGGGAATATCTAGGTAGGGCAAGATGGCAGAAATGTTCTGTGTTTGATTGCTTCCTGCCAAAAAACTGTCAAAGGCTTTATTCCTGTTTTAGGTTAGTTTCAGTGAGTGTTGCTTGGGCTCTTTTTCATCAAATGCTCCTTTATTTCTCTGGTTATTCTTCCATTTTGATCACATTTACTGTAATAATGCATTTCTTCCTCCCACTCCTCCTACACAACAGCCAAATAATGTGTAACCTGCTGGCTTATTTATCAACAGCACTGGTGATGGTGTTTGTTCCACTTTGTTTTGGAGTTATTTTGCAATATGGGTAATGCTTAAATTAGGTAAGTTTAGTCAGCCTGGCTGTGACAGGCCCTGCAGCTTTCACAAAAGGTAAATGTGTATTACTGGAAAGGTAACTTATGAGTGGGGTTATTCCTCATGTGAATTTTGTTAGTGTGTACTTTAATTTATTTGGCATATTGTTTCTTTTCTGTTCTCTCTACTGGGACAATGTCTGGTGATGGTGGTGATCTGTAAAATTGAGCCACTGAGTTGATCTAGGCAGGAAAGCCAAACCAAACATTTCCTTTCTTTTTTTCTGTACTTTTAGTCTGGCTCATCTCTGGCAATCATTTTACGCTGCATTCCCACAAAATGCTTTGGTACAAATGAAATAATAGTGAATTACTGGGCAAGTTTGGGTAAAATGAGCAAGGGTTTGGAAACATCAGATGCTCTTAAACTAGAACTAGACTTGGAGAAAGAAAAAGAGAATGGGGCAAGAGCAGTGCAGGATTAACATTTACAATAAGGATGTTTGTGAAAAGCATTTTGGAAAATATTTTGAAACACCAGTGTGATGACTGCCTCTCTGGTTGTAATCAATTTTACAGTTAAGATTTCATTAGAATTAGTGAGAGTCATTGTCTTTCTTGAACAATGTATCTTTTTCCTCTCCAAATGTGTTTTTTCTATATGGGAAACTTGTTTTTAATGTAAATTAATACTCCAGCCAAAAAGGTGCATTTTTGACCTATTCTGGATGTATCTAGGAAATACTTAGGGCTTGGAGCCATGATAAATTTGGTGGGTGAGCACCAAGGAAATTCTGCACACTTTTTGACAAACATTTCCAATTATTGCAAAACCCCATAAATCTGTGAGCAGAACTGATTCTGTTTTACTTCAGGGTGTTCCTGTTCTTAAAAGCCTTGACAGAAAGCAGAGAATTTATGTTATTCTGAGCAATCCTTTACATGACCATTACAATCCCCTCTTTTACAGAGCCTTAATTCTTTGAAGTAGCTGAATTTTATCCATCTTGCCTTCAATCTGCCAGATCTAATAAAAACCTACAGCATTACACTGCATATTATGGTTGTAAAAACTTCTGGTTGTTCTAATAACAAACACTTGCACGGGGCACGACGACTGGGTCGCATCTCTTTCGTTCAAGTTCTCAAGTGGAGATTTGGGTTTTAGCTGCAAAATCTGCATATGACTAAGAGTCAGGAGACCTGCCCAACGTCCCCCACCCCAGCAGAGTGAGCAGCAGGGCTTCTGGAGAAATGCTTGTGTATGCTGCCTGGGTGTGCAGCTGGGCCTCGCAGGGATGTGGGACTTGTCACCTTTTAGCAGCTTTTTCTGTGTTTCCCTGGCTTGGCAGAGCAGGGACATGGAAAACTCGGAGCACCCACAATGCAGCCCCGGAGAGCTCCCCAGCAGGGCCCCCAAATCTGGCTCACACTGCAGAACCAGGAAGGAACACATCTAATAACTGAATAAATATATTTTTGTTCATTCACCACTACTTTTTTTCCTTTTCAGTTTCTCAGAACGTTGCTTGCTTCTTACATGACTCTTACCAACATGGGTGTCATATTTTCAGTAACATGTAACCTGCATGCCTTTAAGGTGGGCTGCAATACTGTGCCCAGCTTGGCAAATATATCTGAAACTAGTGAAATGTCAAAGCTCAGTGGGACAAATTAGAGCTGGAGTAGCAGTCTGAATTCTGTGGTGTTCTGGGTCACTTTTGGGTTTTTTTTCATTCTGATTTTTTTTTAGTCATTTTGCTTTAATTTTTTGTTGTTTCAGTGGCGGTAGAGAGTGTTCATTCCGGGTCAATGTTTTTCAAATTTGATATTTTTAAGTTAGACACATGCAGGCCAAGTTCAGGCACTCCAAAATAAGGCTTAATCCTCATTAGTCCCCAGTGTCTGCTGCTCCCACTGAAATCAATCAGATGCAGCTTTCCATACTTCAACGTGATTGTGTTATGATTCAACAGACACTCATAAAACTCAGACAAGCTGGAATCAAGTTTCACATGAAACTGAATTGACTTTTTTTTCTTAATAAGATCCTTGGAATTAGTGATTACCAGATGCATTTAGAACGTGTGAAATGCCTGCACAAATTGGAATTAAGAAGGGGGGAGGGATGCCAAACACCTCAGATCTTCTGCTGGCAACCTTTCATTTTAAATTTCTGCCCTGCACATAGATGAAGCAGCATGGTTTCTATAAAACATTCAGCTGTGGTTTCACATTAAGTTGATGTTACCAATAAAGAGAGTGATTTGTAATTGAAAACTTATTTGCTTATAAGTAGCAGGTTTAGCTCTGGATGGCTCCCCACTTCATTTCAGTGGTCACCTTGCTGTCCTTAAGATAAGTCTCGTGAAACCTGTCAATTTTCAGTTCTAGCAGCTACCATAATGATGTTGTTTGATCTAAAGAGAAGAATAAGGCTGCTGGGCTCCTTTTCTGATGGTGTAGGGGTGTCTGAGGAAACATACCCAGGGCTGTTACCAGCCTGCAGCACAGGAGCAGAATGATTCCCCTGGATGAGATGATGTTGGCTCACTCTTTGTACAGTCTCTTCTCTCACTTGACATGGAGAGGTAGTGCTTGCTTTTTTCATGTCCGGGGTTTTAATTCAAAACCTCCAGTTTCTAGGGATTATCTTAATGTGGACTGCTTACTGTTACCCCATAGCAGCTCTTTTCTCTGGGAGCTTGGTTTGGGATTTTTTTTATTTGTCTCTCTTCTCTTTGGAAATGCAGTGCTGGAGAGTAACTTGCCTAACCAGAGGGAAGCTTGTTAGGAGCTTGTAGAGTGCTTGAACGACACACTCGTGCTCAATAACTTCCATGTGGCTCCTTTTCTTTTCTCTCCAAGTGATTTAGATCAGAGTCATTACTCAAAGTCTCTTAATTTTGGAGCAATAGTTTTACTGGGAACTTGCATGAAGCATAGGAATTTTCTGGACAATGTGAGGACACGCTTGAATTCTAGAGTATGAAAAGCAGTTGATTCTTTTAGGATGATTAATAAAAGTCCTTTTTGCAACCCTTCCAATGTTCCTGTGACTGCTGGCAGCTTTGTTCCTTGGGTAGATTTTTGTCACCGCAGCCAGAGATTTTTATTCCTCGTGCCCTTGCAGAACTGTCCCTGACACAGTGGTGGACTTAATAGAGGATGGTGCTGGGAAGGAGGAAGTAGATTCCTGGTTTGCTTGTCAACCATTTGCAGTTTATGAAGAATAAAATAGAAATACAAGACACTGTTATTTGTTCTCATTGTAATTGGATACTTAACTTTTTCTTCTGAGGTTGTTTATTTTTTTAACTTTCCCTTAAAAGCTCTTCTTGTTTTTTTTTTTTTTTCTTGTTCCTAATAGATTCATTGTGAAGAGCTCAAAATGAAGAAGAAAGATGCAGAGGATTGCACAGAACTGTGCCCCCATCAGTGTGTTGAGATGGAAAGGTACTGTGTTAATGTTACATGGAAAAACTTCTTTGCTAAAATTTTTTGGGCACCTGCAGTTTTAGAAGATAGTATTAGTTCTACTGATAATACTGAGAGTATTAACTATAGTGCATGAGTATAATTCAGCTGAGGTTGCCTGGCAGCCACCACAGGCAAGGAGCTGACCTGACTTAAAGAGCTGGTTGTCCCCTGTCAGCTACTGTATGTTACAGTAGCTGCATTTCCTAATGGTTTTCGTCTGTCTGTCCTGCTCGTGTTGTTGGTAGATCACTGCAAATACCTCAGCCCTGTGTGGGAGACATGGACTCAAATGAATCATGGGCTTGTTTACCTCCAAACGTTCAGCCCAGCTGTAAGCCCAGCCCAGCAAGGCATTGGTGAAGCATCCCCATCCTGGCCCAGGCTGAAGTAGGAGCCAGAATGGGCTGCTTGTGGTGATGCCTTGTTTGAAAAGAGAGTAGGGGTGTCAAGTACCACTTAAAAATGTCAGCTCTGTGCAACTGCACTGCGTCAAGAGTCCCAGCTTTCCAGAGGAACAAGTACATGTGAGATGTGAACAGACTCATGGGGCTCCAGCTGAATCTGCAGGGCAAGCAGCCAGTTCACAAGGGGCCGTGGGAGTGACACCATTCCAAAAAGGCACATACTGAAGCCAGGAAAGTGCCCTGAAAGGGGCACAAGCTTTCCTAGGCATTGATCTTCTCAGAAAAAGAGTGAGCACTTGAAAACATGTAGATTTGCCTCCCTTCGTGTCCTTTTAGCTTTCAGTTCTTTCCACACATTCCTTCCACCTCCCCACAGCTTTCTGCATGTGTGCCTTTCAGGGGGGGAATTCATCTGCTCAGGCAGCACGTGCTGCTTGGTGGCTCTGCTTGGCCAAGCTTACCAGTTGATTGATTTTCATGGCAAAAATCAATTCCCTTTCCACTGGTGTTCCACACGCAGCTACGTGAAGCCCTGGGGATGAGTGTGGGTGACAGTGCCCCACTTGCTGCCTCTCCAGGGAGACAGTTGTCTGCAACTCGCTCACGGCTCATTTGAAGCCTGAGAAAGTTGGTGGAAAGAATTTAATTGGCTTTCCTGAGGTTTGAACACAGCCCAAATGCTGTCCATCAGGAAGACAGTCAATGTCTTGGTAGTATAATTAAGTAGAAGATACAAGAGAAAGGGGGATGATGCTCTTTTCTTGATGTACAAGCTGTACAGGGTACAGGAGTGAAGCAACAGAATGGAGACTTCCCAAGAGACATGAATATCCAGGAATGGAGGGAACAGCTCCGTGTGATAAATAACATCATTTAATGCAAACCAACAGCCATGGTCGTCTTGCATGTTGCAAATTTCCTGAGGAGAGTAGTCAAGCACTGAGAGACACTGAGTGCCTGTATATCAGTAGCTGTCCATCTCTTCACTGAGCTGGGAAGGATTATAAGTGCAGCTTCACTTAATCACCCCTCCCCCCCCCTTTTTTTTTTTGGCTTGTTTTCAGAGAAAACCAGATGTGTTTCCATTAAGAACATGCCCCCCTTTTGTTGTCATTTGTGTAATTCTTAAAATTAAGCAAAAGTATTAAGGAATAATTGTTTCTGCTCACATTAACAGCACACAGCTTCTCCAGATGTGGCATTTGACAGCCCAGCAGCTGCTGGCTATTAAATGTGCCTTAAAAGGCCCATTCCTTTGTCATAAAGGGAACAGAAGTGTAGGGACGTTTATGGGGTGAGAGGCAGATGTTTTGGCTACATCAGATTTGAGGGAAAGTTTTAAGTGGTTTCTCTGCTGTGGTCACAGTGCATATCTTAACCCCTATCACACACCTTATGGAGCTCTCTTCTTGGCACTGGGGTGAGATTATTCCTAATCCCACACTGACCTGTGGGACATCTCATTCTAAAGACAGCATGGTTCTGCCAGGTAAATCTCAGCTGATGCTTGGCTGGCTTTCCAGCTATGCTCTTGAAATACAGGTTAATTTTTTTGAGGTGAAACACAGGTTAAAATATTAAGCTAGAAACAATTTGAAATAATGTGTTGCCTTTTTCCCCCCCCACTAAACTCACTTTTTAAGTATCTACTCATAATCATCAAAGGCAGGTGTTCTTTTTGTGTTTGTCTCAGCACAGTATGCTTTATGCCCAATAAACTATTTTTTATGGTGGTACATGTGAGGTGGAACATGGAATGAGTGGAGCTCAATTTCAAAAGTTCTGGCTCAAATTTCCAAGCCTAAACTTTGAGTGGAGTGTTGAGTACTGGAATAGCACCATTGGTCCTTAGGGAGTTGCATCACATTATAACTATTCTCTATCAGTTCAGAGTCTGCTAAACTTCTAAGAGCTTACAGGGCTGCAATTTTTTTTTTTCTGTAACAAAAGTCTTTTTGTCGTCTTGGCAAAATTTTATTCTTCTTAGTGCTTACTGAACTGGAAATTCTTCGTTGTTCCTGGGTCTTAACTGGAGAAGATTTTAACATAAAAATCCCAGTGTATTTGCATGAAAAAAATCTAAGAATTCCACAAAATTGAATTAAAAGAGAGCAAAAGTTCTGTAAAATCACATGGAACATAAGAGAATAGGCTCATTCTATAGATAAACTGTCATTTTTAAGAATTATATCCCTAATTTTATTCCTATTTTAAGTCTATTTCTAGTACAAGTTAGATTAAATATTCTGTAATTCAATCTGATTCTCCCCCTTATTCTACAGACCTTTTTCTGATGAAGTCTATTATCATAAATAAGGGAAATATTAGCTGAAACAATTTGTCTTGAAATTTGCCACATTTGTAATTTATCTGACCAGTTCATTCTCCATAATTCAAATGCAGAAATTTCTTTCTTTCCATGAATTTATTCCCTAGGCTTAGCCAAGCAAGAATCCTACACCCCAAATGCCCACCCAAGGGGATGAAGCACATGTTTTACCATTAAACTCTGGAATTCATTTCCCATCAAAATATGAGTCCATGGTGTTGGCGTCTGGCTGTAAATCCTGGCTTAAAGCCTTTTTTTACAATTGTTTATGGTGTGTATTTGTGCTTTCACCACCACAAGAGAGTGACCCCGACACACCAGCCTTGAAATTAGTATTTCAACTAGAATTACATGGCTTGGGTATTAATATTGTGCAATAAATGCCTTGGGACATCTTGTAGGTATGTCCATTGTTGCCATGTAACTGCTATGAGTAAGGAGTAATGCCAGTTTCCAGTGAAAAACAGGGAAAGCCAAGAGATGTAAAACTGGGAGTCTTATGGAGCTTCTGCCCTCTGATTTGAGAAACTTCTGTTTTTCTGCCTTCAATCTATGTTGCTCAAGTCCAAAGCATGGGGCTGATCATGTTCTGGCTCTCAGCTTAAAAATGGAATTGCTATAAAAAGTATGCAACCATTTATAAAAAACCCCAATCATTATTACTTAGAGTATTATACTATTATAAATAATAACAATAATTTTAAATAGATAGGCCAGATAGAAACTGAAGTGGTGCAAAGATCTACCACGGGGCAAGAAGTGAAAACCATTTTAAAGGCAGCAAGTTGAACATGTGGGAGAAATGAAAACACCTTCAGTGGAGTGCACAGTAAAGTTCTGCATGGATATGACGACTTGAAAACCAAAGGGAACACACCAAATTTTTTATTCTTGGAGGACATGGCTTTTCGAGTATGACATGGAAATTGTGAGGAAGGTTGGGCTCTCTTCTTTCCCTGCAAGCTGTTAAAACTTGTGCTAGGAGGCCAGCTTCTTTCATTACATCTGTACCTTCTGCTTCCATGTAAAATACCTTAATTTTATTCAAAAGATGAAGGAAATTTTGCAACTAACTCTAAGTTTACAAAGAAGAGTTAACATTCTAATCTTTTATTGTCTCCTGCAGTAATCACAGCTTGCTATGTGTAGTTTTTATATCTTCATATACTTTAGAAAGTTTTAGCACATAGAAGGGATATACTTTGTCTTGTATGACCACAGAAAAATGCTTTTAATATTTTCTGAAAAGTTTTAATGGTGCAGAGGTGTACCTGTGAGCTCCAGGAAACCAAAAGCAGTTTTGAAAACTGTTCTGTGCAGAATCTCAGTGCTGCGTGCCCTCTAGAGCTCTCTGGAGGGAGCTCTGGTAGTCAGCTTGTCTTCATCTGGGGTAGCCCCTAATCACGAGTCTCTTGATGTACTCAAGCACTCATAGCATCTGTGTGCTCTGAAAGTCCAGATTCTAAATCAGATCTACACAGCAGATATGATTAATGTTCTAGCTCACCATAAATGTATCTTACTGATTATCAAAGTGGCTGATAATAAAATGCAGACAAATGCAGTAATAGTTTCTCAGTCTAAAAATGAAGTAACTTTCTGACTTTCGTGATAATCGTCAAATGCATGGATATTACAGAGCAGAAATAGGTTTGTAGAGATCTGAGCCTTTTGTAGTTGTCTTTCTTTTACCCAGACACAGCCGGGTTGTGCTCTTGCCCAAGTAAGTCCAGAGAGAAGAATGCAGAGAGAGGTAAGGGTAGGAGCAGCCACAGGTGAATATCATTTACAGCTACAGCAGAGCATAGGAATGAATGCTTCCTGGCTGAAAAAAGATATTAAAAGCCAACCCCCCCTGTTTATGGGGTATTTCTCAGCTTGGTTCATGCTCTGACCTCAGGAGGTTGTGGTCACACGTCTCCACTTGCTTTGGCTGAACCAGCAGCAAAGCTGAGTGCAGCCTGCCTAAGCATTTGCTGCTGCGCTCCTGCCAGATTGCTGCTCATCTTTTACTGTCCCCAGGGCTGCACCTGGCCATTGCTGCTTTATTCTGAGTATTTTTTCCTTAGTCTAAGCTGCTTTATTTGGCTTAAAACGAGTTTAAGAAGCGCTGGCTACTTTGCCTGAGCTGGGGGAGTAGGTTGTGCTGGCAGCTGGGGGTGGTAAGTTGCAGCAGCGAGTGGCTGCTTCCGTGCTGTGGCTTTGCAGTTATTCTGAGCAGCCTCAGAAGCAGCGAGGGCTCTGCACAGGGTATGTGCACCTTTGTTACACAAAGCTATCTCAGATGGCATCAGGAATTGGAGTCCAAATGGGCTGAAGGTGCTGTTTTCCAGGGAAGTGCACTTGAGGGCGCAGAGTGCTTGCTCTAGCTGCTGCCTGGGGTCCCGGAACCTCAGCGCAGGATTGCTTAGAAAAAGTGCCACTTGCCCTGGTTTATCCAGGATTTTGCAACATTTAGCCAGACAGAGAAGGGCTGGATTTCTTTCGCAAGGCTCGTTGCTTTCCCCCTGCAGTTTTCTCCTTGAGCTGCCACGCGGTGCCTGTGCTGCTGCTGGGGCTCACCTGCCACCCACACGCAGCTGAGGCTTTGGAAACTGCCACCAGCCCTCAGAGCAGCTGCAGCCTCCTGCACCACCGTGGAGTTCATGAAAATGTGCCTTGGGAAGGTCTTGCTTTTGATCCTCATGGCCATGAAAGTACAGCTTATCTAACTACCAGCACCAAGTCAAAAAAAAAACAACCAAAAAACAAAAAACCCAAAAAAATCACCCAAAAACCCAACCACAAAACCCTCTAGGATTTTACCAGCCCTTATTTGCTACTGTTGGTATTTTATTTCCTCTTGCAAATGATTTTGTATCCGTGCTTAGTGAAAACATATTTCTGCTACAGTCTCTGTGTTTTAAATATGGAGCATTAAATGAATTATTCTATGCTATCAGCATGAAATTCACCACACTTATTTACTCTTATGATTAAGATAGATGGCTTTGTTTATTGGGTAATTTTATCAATTTCGCTTCAAGAGTTTCCCCAGAACCTGCGGTGGAATCCCTGAGGATTGCCAGTCTAAACCTCAGGAAGTATAATTGATAAACTCCTACAGCTTTCATTTTTTCTGGTAGTTCAAATAAAGAATTTTGTATTTTCTGCCTAAATCAAGAAGTAATCTTGCTATAACAGGTTGGTGATATTATTGAGCCTTGCAGTTTGCTTTCTGGTCACGCATTACTTATATTTAGAATTGGTTCGAGTTGATTAAACAATGAAGTCTAAGCTTGCAAAAGAGATTAATCTTTCTTGATAACTTGGGTTGATCTAGGAGTTTTAGGGGCTTGTGTTAATTACATCTCAGTTAATTATCTGGAAGTCACATTCCACCATTACAGTGCATCAAGTGAATCAGCCCTAGTTGCAAATTTGTTCTGTGAATTTGGAACAAGCTCTTATGTGCACCTAAGCCCTGTATGTCCTTAGCAGAGAGACTGAAAGAAAAGAATTTTCACATTTAAAAAAATAGACAATTTTAAATTTTCTCAACAAATTTTCTATAAGACAAGAATGTTTTTAAAAGGAATATTTAAGGGAAAAAATTGAAAATGCATGTCAGGTGTCTGCTACAAAGTGTTAGAGAAAACAAAATGTGCCATCAAAAGGCTGTGGGCTGAGCACCTAGTTTTGCAATTCTAAATCTATTCAACTATTCTGATTGCATTTTTGCTGGAGTTGAATTTAAAACTCTTCAGACTGAGTGGGTGAGGTTGAGGGCACATGGCAGCTTTCATATAATCCCCAAAAGGGTCGATTTGGATTTTGGAGGTGAATAGTGGTACAATTCATAAAGGCTTCTTGTGTAAGTATTTTAAATTAATTTCTGCCACAAAGCACTTAGGATGGTGTGTCACTGCCCTGGTGTTCTCTGCTTGTGAGGACAGGAGCAGGAGCTTGGTGCAGGACCAGCTCTGCGTTCTCACATTCAGAAGAAAGCCTCAGGTTCTGGTGTAAAGTTAATGTTGCTTTTTCTTCCTAAGCAGGTGTGAAAGTAAAGAGCTGGATATTGAAATAAGGAACCTGATAGGGAAGAACAACACTTTGGAGTCGTGTGAGGACCCCAAACCTCTTGCCCAAGAGAGGCCAAGCCCTCAGAGAACTTCGTGTTCCCTTAAGGTAATCACAGTGTGCTTTTGCAATGTTTGTCTGCCAGGAAAGAACGTTCAGGGGATGTTCTCTGTGGGACTTGACTATGCATGAAACTTTAGGATTTCTGAAATGATGCAATTAACTTGCTACACATTTTTTTTCCCTGATATAGCTACTTTCTGGTATGAGGAAGAGTGACTGAGAAGTGCTTTAAAAGTGCTTTATTTTATAGTGCTTTAAAAGGTCAGCTAAACCCACTGATTATTATCCTAAGTGTCAAACCCTGTGGCCAGATGTGCTTTTTGGATAACACAGGTCCTTGGCACTATGTAACCCCCAGAACACTGTCATTTTTGATGCATCTGGAAGTTCTGGTATAACTGGGAACGAGCAGAGGTGCGGGACACAAAGACCTGTGGAAGTGTCAGAAAGGCTTTTAGATGAATAGGAAGAAAGGAGAAGGAAAATGATGATGATTCAAACCCACACTTCTGTGGTATTGCAAACAGAAAATTGTAAGCCACCTGCTAAGGCGGTTGTCTTTGCCTGCAGTGAAGCAGTGGTTAACAAGCCTGACAGAAACTTGTTCTGGGTTTCCCTCTCAGTTTCGCTCCTCTCCCCTGAAACAGCGAGAATAGAAGGAATTTCCCCTTTTCCACAAACTGGGAAAAGGAGGAGGGAGGGGTTCGGAGGAGAGGAGTGATTAAACCATGAATAATCCATCTGCAAGGGATGGCGCTCTTACCTGTGTGACTCCAGCACGGGAGGGGGGAAGGAAGACTCTGAAGGCTGCACCCCAAGGCACGATGCAGGAAATTGGTGAGGAGGTAAAAGGGAGATGACTCTCTTCTACGAAATCCGAAATTACACACGGCTCCTTTCACATGCAAACCGCCATCTCCAGAATGACTCATGACCTCAGGCATGAAGCTGAGCCGAGCCTAAGGAGACACCGCGGGGTCAGACCAGTGGGATTAGAAACGGTGAGAGAGAAGCCACAGGGAGGGATGGGGATTCCCGGAGGCAGGGGAGAAATAAGCGTGGTGAAGCAGAAGTCAGTGCAGGACCAAGCTTTGAAATTGCAAGCCACAAATGATCCATGGAAACACCGGGTTCCACATGTTAGCCTCTCTCCAGCAGAAGGAGACATAGGGAAGGATTTGGGGGGATCTGGGGAAGAAAGAGAACAGATGTGCTTACATGGACCCTTTCTGAGGGGGGCTGCAGTGCTTCACACAGTAGACCGTGGCAGTACTTAATCTGTGGTGCTTTTATGCTCTTTGCATTTATAGCACTTCTTGCCTGTAAAATGTGTGTGTGTGTGGTTTTCAGAGCTCAAAGAGGGACACTTCATGATATTTCTGCACTAGACACATGCTGGCTGTTTTTTATTTATACTTTCAAGTCAAGCAGCTTTTCACTTGGCTGGTTATTGAGCTGGGCTTCCAGTGAGTGACAGTTTGACAGTTCTGATGAGCTTCAGCCACCTCAGTGTAAGGTGTTGGGAGTACCTGCCTTGGATTGTGTGTTGTGGGAAAGGAGGTCCTGTTTTTAACACCTAGTAGACTTTGTGAAGATTATGAAATAATACTTTAAAACCCCTACACCAGAAAAGATCTGGTTTTTAAATTATACCGGTTTGGACTTAAAATGAGGGGCAAATTATATGTTTAAGAGTTAAGAAAAAGTTAATAATTGAGCAAAAGTGTACCCTTCCCTATAGTGTCAGTCATTCATCAGGAAGTTACTTGTCAGAGCCAGCAGGTAATTTTCATTCTGTAACTTTTTTTCTGGAATGAAGAGTACACATTACACTCTGCAGAAAAGCCTTTCCATCTGACCTTAAATCACTTTCAAGACTGATCTGTAAATGTCCATAAACAAATTCCCCTTTTTGCCAGGATTTTTTTCCATAAAAATGTATGATATGAATGTGTTTTTAAATGCAAATGTTTGAGAGAGAGAAAATATAGTTCTGCAGAATGACCTTCTCAGCACATGTTTCCAGTCTATGATTCCTTCAGTTGCAGCTTGTCCTGATGCTGCCTTCTCCATTCCAGGAAGGGAAATAGGTTTGCATTTTTTCAGATTTGCAAATTGTCATCCAATTATTTTCACGTGAAACTTGGATTTTCATCAGCAGGCCTGAATTTGCAAATGCTTAGGTACTTGGGAGGCCATGCCCTTATGGTTAGTGGATAAAGGAAATCCTGAAGCAGGAGCCTGTGCTCAAATGTTGTGATTTACACTGAAACCATGTCTTGCTGTAATTTTACCTGGTTCCAACATATTAAGACACAAATTTGCATCTGCACCTATTTTTCTGTCAGAAGGAGTATGTAACTGAGCGGCACAAAAGGCTAAGGCTGACACACTTACTGAAGGGAAAATCCCTTTCCAGCACACCTCTCTGGTGAGGCACAGGGGCCAGGTTGAGCCAGGAAGAGGCAGATTCTTCTGGTTCAAGAGCCAATTTTATTCTTCAGCTAAAAGCTCTCATTTTTTACCATTCCACCACATGCCTCAGAATGGGAAAGTGGATGTTGTGGCAAACACTGCTGGCATAACAGCTTCAGCAATAAAAACAAAGCTCAACTGAAACCTAAGCAAAGTAAGGCTCCCCAAAAGCCACCAAATTTTAACCCAGGTAATCTCAGAGTTAATCTAGCTTCTACAGGTCTGCAACTGAACAATAAAATTAAAAAATTTTAAAAAAAATCCCCAACAAACCTCACAGCAGATGCATGATCACCTAGGGAAAAAAAAAAGACCTTGTCATTTTGTACAATTTTGTTATCATCGAGGAAAGCCTCACATTTGCTTGCATTAAGCCTTTTAATGGTTCTTGGTTTCACTGCAGTTGCTGAACAGACAGAATTTTCAGAAGTGAGAAATGGTTTTCATTATCTGAATGTGAGTTATATTTTGTAATACTGTGACACAAGTTGTTCCCAGAATTAAGATCCAGCACTGTGAATATGAGAACTTTAATCTTCTTGTGGTGCCGAGGCTTGTGAGAGGATCCAGTGCTGGCCACAGCTCCAAGGCTCTGATTTTTCTCCCACTGCAAACTTCCCAAAGATGCCTAAAAGGCCTTTATGCTCAGGAAGCCCAGGTCATCCTAGAATACAAACTAAAATATTTCTCCTTTTTAAACAGGACATTAAAAGAAAACAAAACAACAATCTCAAAGCTGCTACTAATAGAAATTACAGAGTATCATGGAAATAAAACAGAAATAATTAAGAGGCTTCTAAATTGTTGTTAGATGCCGCTTGGGAGTTAATTTAGGGAATGTGAGGGGCAGCAAATTCTCCCATTTACTTCCTGAGCAGCTTTTTCCATACCTGGCAGATTTTTAGGTTTGTGGCTGCATTTATAGCCTGTTTGTCAACTGAAATTTTCCAAGCAATTTAGAACTGCATGTTTTGTTCAATAGCTTCAAATCAAGTATAAATGCTTTAAAATATTTTTGGGGCTTTTTGAATTCTGAAACCCTATAGGTCTCAAAGTGTCTTTCTTTATTTCAAGGATTTCTGTATATCTCAGGTTTCTGGAGTGCTGTTGTACACCTAAGATTTTTCTTGATAGCAGTAAACACAAACAAATGCAATGTCTTTATCACTGGGATATCAATGAAAATTAATGTTGTCATCTCCTTCTCTTTTTTTATGGTGCTATTAAGTGTTTTCACCAGAGACAGGCAATGATTTTGCTTCAACCTCCCAGATTTTGCTGGAAAAACGCCACCAGAATACCTCTGAAGAGCTTGAGTTTTTGTTCCCTACTCAATGGCATTTCTTCTGTTCATACAGACTTTAGACATGCTCCTCTCTCTCCAAGCTGTTTTTACAGATTATCTTATTACTGGTTTTATTCTTATGAATGCTAAGGTGAATGAGACACTGAAAATTACTTTAGTCTCAGTTCTGTTCTGTGCCATTTTATGTAAAATCTTTGGCTTTAAGTCATCATTATTGCAGTCATGAAGAAATCACTAACAAAGGACTTGGTGTCCTAATGTCCAGGTAGCTTTCCAGGAAACTACTCAGATCTCCAGGAAAATGTTGTGACCTAAATTACAGTATCAACCGAGGTCTCAGCCTCATCCTCTCCACGAAGTAATTTGAGCATTAGTATCTTTCAAGTGGGAACTGTGATTCATGAGTGGGGCTGTGCCCTGGGTTTGCTCTTAGGTCCCCACTGTGGGGACTCCCCAGTGCCTCACTCAGTACATCCCAGTGTGCTCTTGGGAGGAAACCAGAGGCTGGGGCTGCCTCGCCTTTGCAGGCCAGACCATAAAATGCAGCTGTTCAACCTGAGCTTCCTCCAAAAGTGAACGTGCTGCTGGAGTGGGGGTGAGACTGGTGAGAGAGGGAGCTGGGGAAGGGGCAGTGTCTGGGCTTGAGAAGTATCGCCCTCAAGAGCAGATGTGCAGCGTGGAAGGTTTGTGATTGTGTTTTTCTTAATCAGATGCCCAGTGTTGGTGCTTTTCTGCACCAGTTTATAGTCTTCAATGCTGTACCTGATATGCCCAGTGTCTAGTTTTGATATAGGTACAGGTGAAATTCTTCTAATTTCTGATGAGTAGGATGACTCCTATGTAAAATCTGAAATGTCTTCATTAAAATAACCTCTGTTTTTACTTTTTTCTCTTGATACACCCCAAGTTTTCCAGCTGCTCTATAAACTAGGAAAAAATGGAAAGAACCTCAGGGTAGCAGGACATATTTCATATGCAAATATTATAAAATAGTAGCTTTCTTCCAAATTGGGGTTTGTATCTTGCAAACAAAAGGAGTTGCTTAGTTGCACATTGTGAACCAGAGATCTGGAATGTGGCTGCAAAATTCCAGCATTTCACAGGATAGCTTTACTTTGTCTAAATCCATTTTTGAAAATTGAAAGAGGGGTTTCTATTATTTTGTGTCCAATTTCACTGGCTAGGTTTCATTTCATTCCTTGAAAATGAAATAAGCAACCTCTACTGCCACTGCAAAAGCCACAGACCCAGAGACCTTTCCACAACAAGGAGCAGGATTTTTCTTTCATGCTTCCCTCTGAAATCCATTAGAATTATTGAGAATTCCAAGACTGAAGATGAGAACACTTTGCACTTTTCTGTTTCATTCTGACTTTGTATAGGAGGTCTGTGGAAGCCTGTTCTTTGTTAATCTTTTCCTGTGAGTTTAACTTGGTAAGGCTAACGTCTTCCTCCAAATGGGAGACTGAGGCAAAGCTTTGGAGTGTTGGGTACCTCTGAGTTCCCAAGTCTGGAGTAGCTTGAAGCTGGATCCATGCTCAGGTAAGGCAAGTGGCAGAAGTGCAAATAAAACATGTCATTCTTCATCTTTGTGCAGCTTTTCTTCAGGGAAACAAATAAATTTTCCAATTTTGGTTTTCCCCTAAATATCTTGGGGTTTTTCTATGGGGGTGCTCTTCCTTGTAGCTGTTAAAAGAACAGACTTTGGTGCTGCTCCTTTAGAAACATGACTCACTCATTTTCCTGTTCTGATAGTTCACTCTTAGTGTCAATAATTGTTGTAATTACTTGAGTCCTTTTTTTATAACTGGAAGCAGGGATAGAAAAGCCTGTCCTCTTATTTACTGAAAAAGCAAATATTCTTCCTTCCCTTACACATGCAACTTCCTCTGTGGGGGGAACTGGCCAGGCAATTGTGATTTCCAGGCACACAAAGCAGAGAGCTGCCTTGCCTGGCACATTAGTCATAGGCATTGTGCTTCATCCATTCTGGGAAGCCCCAGCCAGGAAGGAGGAAAAGGTTAAAATCAGTATTCCACCACTTCTTTCTGGACCTTGGCTGCTTCCACAGGCAGCACTCCTGGATCTTCTGGGTCTGAAAGCAGTTCTCCTGCTCCTTCAGCCAACATAAAATCTCTGTTTCATTGCTCTTCTTCCTCCAAAGACCCACAGTGAAGGAAAAGCTCCAGGCCGGCTTGGATGGACCTGGGCAGGTGGGAGTGACATGGAAGCTCCAGCAGAACCCTTGGAAGTAAGTGACTGTGTTGGCTGCTCTCTGAAGTGTTTTCTGATTAACAGGAGCTGGTGCACGTCACTTTGTAGATTGACAATTATAGGCTGATCTTCATGTTCTAATAGATTTTTCTGTAGGAATATTTTTGCAGATGGCATTTTTAGAAAGAAGCCCTTTCCTAATGGGTTTTGGGGTTTTTTTGCCCTCCAGAAGCTGCACAAAGGGTGCAAGGTGGTTCATTTGAGTGACCCCATAATTTCTGTGAGCAGAATTTGGTCTAGTTGGTGCCAAGTGTATGTGTAGTTGTTAGATAAAGTTATTCACTTTATTTCTATTCTTAAACATTCTCTTCAATATGTGCCTATGGCCCAGATGCTGAAAGCAATTCAGCATGGGAATAACTCCATTGGCTGCCAGGTATTGCTTCAGATAGTCTAAATTAAACGTGTCTGTGAACTACAAGAAGAAGGATTAAGTGTTTTCTGGCTTGGAAGTCAAAGGCTCCACATCAGAGTTCAGCAGGACTGGCCATGGGGCAAATATGTGGTTGGGATTTTTGCCTTTGAAAAGACACAGCAAAGCTGTCCTTTGATCTTCACTGGTTTTCAGCATTAAAATCTCTATCTACAGAAAATTTATTCCAGACCTCAGAAGTGCTCACAGTATTATTATTGTTTTTCATATATTGGTTGAGAAATTAGGGAGGGAAACAAAAATCCCTGAGCATGTATCTGAACAGAGTATGTTCTATTTTTTATCAGGCTGCCTCTTTTTTTCCAGTACAGTTCTCTCTCCCTCTCTCTCTCTAATAGATCACATGTTTGTTTTCATGACAATCCATAGGAACTTCTTGGAAATCATGATGTACAACAGTGCCGTTATAAAAATGGGGGTCCAGCTGCTGCTGTCCTGCATGAGTGAAACTCCACACTTTAAAAAAATGGAACAGTTACAGACTGATCTTCTAAATTTCTCAAAATGGCCTATTTCTTTTCTGTATTGCTTGTTTTGAGCCCATTGTCCTAAAGTTTATCACCTTGGGCCTGCAAGCACTCATCAAAAGCAATCCTACTAATTATTCTAGTTCTTGTAAATGAGGGGAATTGCTTACACCCACTCCAAGTCATGTTCAACTTTTGTGGCTTGCACTACTTGTTTCTGCTGTCATCTGCAACATAATTAAAATCCTATTTTGTGTTCTGTGTCTCAGATGGTACAAATAGATACAATTTTGGTTATTTCAGTGGCTGTTTGCATAATGCTTCAATTAAAACAAAGCCTGAGTGGCTTTAAAGCAGATGTACACTCCAGAGTCAGCTGCCAGCAGGTGTGAAGGTATTTAGATACAAATCTGGTATAAGAAAATGTTTGTTTCAGTTTCTTTATGTGCACCTGTCAGGGTGGATGGGAGCTTTATATGAGAATCTTGAAGAGAACAGGCCAGAAGCTTTAATTTTTGAATATTCCTTTTCCCCAGTCAAGGCACATATTACTGAGCAAAAAGAAGCCTTTATCATCCAATTCCCTGGAGCAACAGATCCTCACACTGGAAAGACAGAGACGAGAGGTAATCCTAAATACACCCTTAACCACATGGTGACTGATTGTACTATGCCCATGAATCTGGAAGAGCAGAGGTTTACTTAGTCCAAAGGGAAAATTTTATTAATGACTATTATTGCCAAAATAATGAAGGCTAAGGAACAATAAGGGTTTGCACTCAGTAGTACCCCGGTCAGTGGGAGTCTTCCATTCATTTGTTTGAAGTCAAAGACATTCTAGATGGAAATATGTTCATGGAACTTGCAGCAAAGTAGCAGGAAAGTCCTTCCTTGTCCATTTAGGAGTCGTAGCTTGGGATTTGTGCAGGGTTGCAAATGATCCACCTGTAGCTTATCGTGTATTGACATGTTTCCTGAGTGTTGCTTCCTGAATGTTCATGTGCTTTAACTGAAATACCAAAGTACTGGCAGTCGGGCTGCAAGGCTTGCCAAACCTTAAACTTGCTTCTTCTGAGATAAATGAACTGGCCAGATAATGAGGAGGTTGGGAACACTCACTGACAGTGGATTAGAATGCCAGTCTGTTTTTGATTTACTGAAAATGTTGAAATAAGGGTTATTTACTCTGCCTTCCTGGTAATTACAGCTTCTGGAGGTGAACAAGCAATGGGATCATCAATTTAGAAGTATGAAACAGCTTTATGAAAAGCAGGTAACAATGCTGACAACTTCTGTTGCAATATGTGTGCCACCTGCTGACAGTTAAGTCTGTGTTTAAATGTCAGCCAGCCATAGCCATGGTAAATATCTTACTTTGTCTTGAGCTCTTAAGTTGAAAAAGCTTCATCATATAAAAGTGAAGCCAATGTGTGTCAATCTTCAGTAGGACAAACAAACCAGAGAAGCAAGGTGTCCCTAAAATAGTAGGGACTGGTGTGAACATGGCAGCATCTTTATGCCCTCCACACTGTAGTAAAAATTGCACATAACTGAAAGCACAATTAACTGAAAATCAGCCTGGTATGCCACATCATCACATATATGCTGGGTTTTGTCCCATCCCTTGTGAAGCCTGGGAGCTCCCTGGTAAAGTTGCCCTCTCTAAGCAGAGACTTTCAAAATGAATTGTAAATACATATTTTGATTTCCTTTTTTTTTTTTCTCATCCAAGATCCAATTGACATAGCTTTTATTCCTTGCTTATGGCTGTGTGGCACCACTGCTGCAGACATTATCATCAGCTGCCTAGTGAAGTTCAGTACTTACGATTTTGTCTGGTATTCCAGAACCCAGGTTGGTTCATTGACTGACACTTCTCATCTACTGTTTCCTGCCATGA
Source organism: Cyanoderma ruficeps (assembly GCA_008694505.1). Taxonomy (NCBI): domain Eukaryota; kingdom Metazoa; phylum Chordata; class Aves; order Passeriformes; family Timaliidae; genus Cyanoderma; species Cyanoderma ruficeps. The sequence continues at coordinate 828,959 of VZDJ01000030.1, read as the reverse complement.
AAAGGAAGTTTATAGAATGACTTAATGTGCTTATCAGGAAAATTTTCTCTCTAATATTTTCCTGAAAGCTTTACTGAGATCTGAATCATTCGGGGGTTTTTCCCCCCAAAGAGAAGAGGAATCCAAATGGCTCTTCCTCATTTCATCTGGAACTGTTTTATGCCTCTGGCTCCACACCCTGAAAGTGCCGTGCCTTTCAGAATCCCTGGTGAGCCCAGCATGGTCTGTCACTTGCTTTTTCAGCTGACAGAGGTGAAGGCAAAGCTGGATGTGTCGGAGAGGAGAGTGAGCGAGCTGGAGCAGGAGAGGCACTGGCAGCATCCAGAGGAGGAGAGCTGGCGAGCACTGGGCAGAGAGAGGCTGCTGCAGGAAAAGGTAGGAGGGTGCCCTGTGGCATGCCTTTTGTGCTCTGTGGTGAGCTCTCTCCTGTCTTTCATCTTTCTCCCCTTGTGTGAGGCACAGCGTGGGCTGTGCACAGCCCAGAGGTGAGACTGTGGCTCCTCAATATCCTACCCAAGGCAGCGGCTGCTGAGCTGCCTCAGCACAGAACTGTGTGTAGAGAGAGTCATTTCAATATGACTTGCAGACAGCACAGCATTAGTGTGCTTAGCTCCCCCATTGGTGTGTGGGGGAGTAAAGAGCAGGTTGATATCTACACTGCACAGATTTCCCTCCTCACAGTTCAGTTCAGGGTGAATTTCTTTGTAAAGGAAAATGCTGCCGTTATTTCAAATGGAAGAGGAGCACCAGTGCAGATGTTACTCAAAGTGCTTGGCAAGAAATACTCGAGGAATGAATGCAGCTCCAATCCCCCAGGTTTTGGTATTGACAGTACAGGCTCTCATACGTGTGCTACCTATCTCAGCTCCCTGCAAATATTAGTGACACTGTCAGTGCAGTTATCAGGGCTGGAAGTGTCTGGGCTGATCAGCTGCTCCAGAGTGGTGTTCACGTCACCCTCGGCGTGGTTGGGCTGCTCTCTCAGGACTCCTGCTCTGGTGCTTGTGGTGGGATTTTGCATCTAAATTTAGATCCCTGAGCTGGATTCCCACCTCAGTAAAACCACCAGCCTGAATGATGGGGACCTACACAAAACTTGGCGCTCTATTTTAGAAACCCTACAGAGTGGTGCTTCCTGTTCTCATTGTGCTTCATGATATCATGTACTTCATGACCTCTACTGAGTTCTGGATAGCGATGATGGCTTAAGTTGGGCTTCTCTATTCACGTGGTAACCTGAAACGAGTGGCAATTGCATCACTTCCAGGCTCTGATAAGATGTGAGTTAGCTGCTGCAGGAAAAGAAATGCAACCCTATTAGCTCACATCTGCATAAGCAGAACATTCATCTTACTTGCTTATCAGTGAGTCTTAGCTAAGCACATACTTGATTCCAAATCCATAGGGCAATTTACATGTTTTAAGACAAACTATGTTATGTACTTACTGAATCACTGCCTATATTTGCCCTGAGTGTTGATTCAATGTGAGACAGTCCATATTTCTGTTCATGTTGCTGTCTGCCTTTTAATGTAGGATACCTGGGAAAATAGCTAGCATTTTATAAAAAATAAGGATGAGTAGTACACTTTCTCAGATTTTTTTACTACATACATGATTAATGAACTAAATGACAGTATAGTCCAAAACTTTTTTTATGGGGACAGGTTAACCAACATGGAACTTTGGTCTTAAATCTGCAATTTCTTTCGAGTTACACACTCAGGCAGTAAGTGCTTGTCAGCTTGAGCTAGCTCAAGCTAGTATAAGTATAGGATGAGTTTCTATACTTACTGCAGAGATACCCTGCTAATCTTGCCTAATTTTTGGAGAAAATGAAATGTCCCAGCTAACTTAGAACACAGCAGAATCAAGCTTCCTCATGTGTAAACAACAGTTACTGAGGGATGTTTTTCACAGGCTCCATTAGCACACGGTGATGAACTTCTGATGAGCCCAAACTGTGACTGGCTGCACAGAGATGTGCCTTTTACACAGAAAAAAACCCCTCATTCCTGTGGTGTGCTGTGCCTGTGATTGTTGGATCACACATTTTTATTCACATAAAGCAGCTGCAGAAAATATTTTAAATACTTTTTTTCCTGTTTTTTCTTTTTCTTCAGTGTTGTATATGGCACTGGGAATGGCTGAGACTCGGCTAGCATTTGGCCCTGGTCTTATCCTCTGAGTACATAAGAGAAATGTGGGTCTGGGGTAACAGTGGATGTGATTTTGATCTACTTGCCTTGCCAGCATTCCCATGCCTTCGTGCAACTCCAGAGAGCAGGGATTTAGTCTGGTATGTTGTCTCTGTCTCATCATATGGTGACTGGTCAAAACTATTTCTACAGACTTTATCATATCTGGGTGTACTAATGATCTGCCTTCCTGTTGCTTCCCTTCCCAACTATGTTTGGGACAACAAAAATGCAGCACATCTGTCAGACAGAAGAGTATTCTGAAAACTGTTCTTGAAAAATGTTTCCATCTGCATTTCTGCACCATCTCTCTGTATTTTTACATCCCAGAAAGATACAGAGGTCCTCAGTGAAGCTCTCCATGAAATGAAGGAAGAGAACAGGCTCCTGAAGCAGAAGAACGCCTCAATGACCAGAAAGAAAGAACACTATGAGAGTGAAATAAGTCGTCTCAACAAGGTAAGAACAGGAGTGAGCTGTTAATTCCTCTAATGCTGGGGTCTCTGTTGTCAGTGACCTCCCAGATACCATCTTTTCAATCCTGGGTGAACAACCTGGTGGCAAACACACGATCACCGTTTGGGAGCTGGGGAAACACGCAAGACCCCACTTCAGCTTAGCCCTGTGCATGCTGCTCTTGGCAGGCAGTGGGCTTCCACTGCAAAGAGAAAAATTCAGAGAGTATTTGGCTTCTCCTATAAAACCTCTCTACATGTCATGCCTAAGCCTTTTCTACATCCTCCCTCCTCAGAGCAAAAGGGAAATGGCACAAAGATGCTTCTGTATGCATCTAGTGAAAGATTGTGGTTGAAAAGAAAGGTCACACAGTTTAAAAACTGTTGTTGTACATGTATTCTGTGTTTGAAAATAATGGCTTCTCTTCACAAGACATGGTCCTGCCTTACTGTTTATATCCATACACACACACATTCATACCTATAATATTACGTATATATATGTCTCACAGAGGAAATTGTCATTGAATAGCTAAATGGGGTTTTTTTTTAACTGAGGGAAAGTAATAAATGTAATTTAGTTTAATCAAAAGATCACATAAAGCAGTGGGTGTTTTCTAACAATTTTGTATTTCATGGTGAACCACAAACACTTCCTGAGGAAATGCAGTGCAGTAACCATTGCTGTGTAACTTTAATAAATGCTTTAATAAGCTAAAGGGCCATGATGTACAGAAGTCAAGCCAAAAAACATAATGCTGCCATAAGAAAAAATCTGATAGAACCCATGGTCTCTAGCTCTTTTCGAAATGCATTGACAGAACTTGCTCAAAGCTTCAGTTAATTCAAGGCCTTGTTTGTTAAACAACTTATTTAAATGTTTTATTTTGCTGTCTTATGATGTGGCTGTAATAAGACAGATGGGTATACAGACCATTCTTTTAAATGAAGCATCAATTTCACATACGCTTTCCCAACAGTAGTTTACTGATTTTCTGTGCATTTGCATCCTTCAAATCTCATGTCATGAATACACATGAGACAAGAACGGACCCTCTGTGCCCTTCTAATTTCAGTCCCCTACTATTTTAGGTTCAGCCACTTGAAGTTATTACAAATTCTCTGAAATCAAACAACTTTTTCTTCTTTTTATGTGAATGGATAAAGCAGGGTCTCACAGTATTGTTTCCAAATGCAGTTTGAAAAAAAATCTTCACCTTAGTATTAAACTTTAGAACATTTAATTTTCTGGATTTTTCTCTTTAATTTTCCCCCCTTCATAGTCCTGAGTTGTAGAATCTTCTCAAAAACGTATTAAAGGGGAGTTCAAAGGGACAGAAGAAGGGGTAATCAGGGTAACTGTATTTTCACCCTCCCAATTTAAGTTCAATCTTCTTTATGTCCAGGCATGGAACACAAGCTTTGCCACAATTATACCAGTTTCACTTCTGCACAATTCTTAGGGACAGCAGCTCATCAGATAAAAAGTCTTCCTTTTCTGTGCCTTCCATGGGAAGTGCTTGGTGTTCGTTGGGCCTTGGAAATTAATACGAATGCTTTGAATACTGGTTCCCCTGCTTGGCCACTTCTTCCCCCTTTGTTTCTTCCTCCTCCAAATATCTTCCTTCCTTCCCACATGGAGTGTGGGCATCAAGGGAGAGCTGAGGCTTATCAGTGTGAATTCAACTTCTAAAAGGGGTGAAGTAAGGTATTCATATCTTATGTGAGAGAATTTGAGAAGTACTGAATGATATTTGTACAAGAGCAGAGAAAATAATAGATAATTATAATTTGTGGTTCTAGACAGAGAGATGTAGCAGTGATTTAAAGATTATTCCAGTCCAAGGGAGAGCTGTGTAGTGCTGTTATAAATAAAGTGTGCAAAGAGCTGTGGCAGAATGTCAGTGTAAAACGGAGTTAAGGGTGGTACCGGTGTTGTGTGTATCCGTCACTCCCTCTAGTGACGAGCCAGCGAGGCTGCACAACTTCCTCTCGAACGGGAGGATTTACTTTGTCCCACATGAAGGAATCTCTGCTTTCACTAAGAAAAACGTTTCGGTCAGACTTTACTGCAGTAAAGTGGGTTTATTATCCGGTGTATATAATTGAAGCAACTACAAGTGAAGGGGAAGCCTCTTTTTAATAATTTTAAAGGATATTCTTTTCTTTTTCATGTGGTGAACCTCTGTTCAGTAATTTTGCTGTTTGGCACTGCAGGCCCTTCTGGATGCGTTGAAAAAGCAGCACCCGCCTGTTGTGGGGACTCCTCCAGGGAAGGGTGACAGGAACAGCATTGAGGAGATGAGAACCCAACTTGAAGTTCTTAAACAGCAGGTAAGAACAGCTCAAGTGAGTCTGGATAGATTTCACAAAGCATAATTTTGCCTTCTCTGGCAGGGATTGTAGCTGGTAGACTTGCTGTGTAGAGCTTTTGAAAGGAAGAGCTAGTTTAGCCACAGCCCTTTGGTATGATGCTTCCTCAGATGCTGTCATCACAGCAGTGTCCACAAAGTGAAACTGAGCCCTGGCAAAGGGCTGGAGCCAGGACTTGTGGAGGACTAAAAGCAGCAGAATGGTTCTCCTGACTCCTGGAGGTGTCCTGCCTGCTCTTTACAGCTAGGGGCTGAATGTCATCCAGAGGGAATGCTAAATTGCATGAGTTACTGATTTTGTCTTCTGCTCCTTATATCTTAGAAATTGCCAGTGTAGTGATTTATCCAAGGATCCTAGTCTTGGAAAACTAGAGCATTGACACTTCAGTTTTCTAAGTGTTAGGCAAACCATTTGCATCCATAACCTGCATCCCAAGCACTACAGACATGTATTTATTTATTTTTTCATCTTTGTTCTGAGCAACTCAAGTGCTTTGTGCACTGTCTTTCTTTCCATATGAAAGAATCAGTTTAAAAACAATATAGTTTTCAGATAATTTTAGCACTTCAGGTCTGCTGTCCTGGATAGTGTCAGGGTTAACGTTATTGACACACAAATGGATGTGATCAGAATGGGAATTTTATTCATTGGGAATAAGATACTTGTTTCTGTCACGTTTGACAGCAGAGCCAGATTTTTCTCTCTAATGTAATGCTTGCCACATGCTGGAGAACAAAATCCTGCACTTGATTGTACAGTAATGAGTTATTTCATTCTACACAATAAAATAGAGTAAACCCTTTTTTTTTGCAAAATTCTCATGGGGTTTCCATTTTATGAATGTGTTTTTCTACTTGTATAAATCAGTACAGTGAGTCCAGACTTCCTTCTACATGAAATGGAGCAGAAAGCTCTAACTGGATGGAGGAGGGACTCTTGGGACAGAGAGTGACGTGACAGAGTCCCACGGGAGCTTGGCTGTTGTCAGCCCATCCCTGGTCGCGGCAGTGGAGACGGAGGCATTCATTCCTTGGGAGGTGTCCCCTCTTTCTCAGGGCAACAGAGTAAATGGCAAAACTGTGACAAAGAGGTTCCTTTGCAGCTCCAACAAGGAGCTGTACAGCTGGGGAGTTGGAGGGAGGTGGGACAGCAGAGAAAGAATTGGGAGAGAAGAAATGAGGAAATGCTGAGGAGAGAAGTGTGTAGATGGACAAGGGATGCAGGGATTTCTGCAAGTGACAGCTTTGTCTCTGCTTCGGAGGGTCAGGAAAAGAATTTATAGAGCCCTGTGTTGACCTTTTCCTTCCCCTGAGATATTAACATTTTTCTAGTCCTTCTGTGAAGTCATAGCACTGCTTCCAGCAAAAAGAAAACTGGCTCTGTCCAATGGGCAGGACATGAGCCACAGCAAGCAAGTTTTTTGGGAAGAGACTGTCAGCAAGCTTTAGTGAGCAACCAAGAGGACATGAAAGGGCTTCTGAAAGTTCTGGTGGTGGTTCCCACCCAAATGTGCCTTTGCTGTTATTTGTCAGTAGAAGTGCCACCAGCCTCCAGCTTCTCACCAGGTGGATGCCTGCCCATTAGCTGAAGAATTAAGGCAGTCATCTTAACACCAAATAATTTATGGATTTTTGTTTTGTTTCCAAATCTGTGTGCTTGCTGCCTACGCCTGGGCCAGTCAGATATTTTTTTAATGGGATGAAGCTCTGTGATTCCTGACCACATAAAAAAGAACTAAGCCACTACATCCTTCAGCATTTGTAAGGCAGCTTATTTTCTAGGAACAAGGTCAAACATATGTATTTCCACTGGGCATTGTGTACATTACATTCCATTTGGAACTGTGTAAATTACGCTTCTCTCTGTGGGGAGGTTCTTCTCTAACTCCTTGCACCTGAGATACAGGAGGGGGTTAAAAGTGCCCATAACTGAAGAGAAAACTGGAAAAATGTTGGTAAAATGTTGGTAAAATGTTTGTCCTGCTACTGCTAATCTGTTAAGAAAATCGATACTAGTATTTGCTATCTCATTTATAATATTTGAAACTCATGTTTGCCAGTCAGCTTTTTGAATGGCAAGGTTGTACAAAAACTGGCCCTGGGGACTGTTTCAGTTGATGTGCACCACTGGAGAGTGACCATTGCTTGTCACTTTGTATTGGTCACAAAAGAAGACCAGGGAAACTTTTGTTTGGAGGTTGTATGGAGCAGGGATCCCCTTGGAATTCACCCTTCTGCTTGGGCAGTGTTTAGAAAGCAGCCAAACCACAGAGTGGCTGTGCTGAAGTTCACACACCGTTCGTGATGATTCCAGGTCCAAATATACGAGGAAGACTTCAGAAAGGAGAGATCCGACCGAGAGAGGCTTAATGAGGAGAAAGAAGCATTGCAGAAAATTAATGAGAGATTACAATCTCAACTGAGTAAACTCACCTCTCAGGTATGAGTTAAAAGAAAGCTCCCACTGCCAGCACATGTGTATTTTATTTTTTTTTCTCACTTTCCACACAACTCAAGGCTTTCTGGCTTCCATTAATTGACATTGGATTTTATATGAGGTCACCACCTGGGATGAAATCATTCTGAAGTAATGCAGTAAGAAGATGAGAAACGATTAGAGAAGACTTCCAAAATAAGTAGATGAAGGGAGTATTTATTGCAAAAACTTTTCAAACATATCTGAAAATGGAGGAGGGGGAGGGTGGACACAACGAAAAACAAATCCAGAGGACTTTGATTGTTTCACTGGCACTTGATATAAGAGTTGTAAGATCAAACCAACTTTTGAAATAAAGAGCTTCTGTAGTTAATCCTGACCTCTGCAATTGAATTACAGAGTGATGTTAATATCACTGAGGAAAAAAACGGTCTCCATACAAATTAGCTGAGCAGCCTCTGCAATAATTTTTTCATTGCAACATCCTTTTTATCTCTTCAAAGTAGTGTCAGTAGGAAGCCATAGTAAAATCATGGCATGCAAAACTCTAAGCTTTCTCAATCCCCATTTAAGAATGATGAAATTCCGAGGTTTCCTGTCTTGACAAAATTGTGCAATACTTTAAAAGAACGGCCAATTACCAAAATGCTCTGTGGTGATTTATTGTCCTCCCCGACGCTGTTGTGACAGAGAAGCTTCAGGATTGCCTTATTCTCAACCAAGCCATGCATCAGAGGGGTCTTGCTGAAGTGTCAGAGGCCGGGTGCTGCCCTGTGCCCCTCACTCTGGCTGGTTTCAGAGCTGTTGTGCTTGACTGTCCCTGCAGTGCACCAACAGTTCACACTGGAGATATTCCTGTTTGTCTCTTCCTGCCTCGGGATTTGATTAAACAGAGCTTGTGGAGGATTTTAAAGATGAGAGCAAGCATATAAAATATTTATTAGTTTGTTTTCTTATGTCAAATTATTTAGTTGTGACTCACAGTCACAGAATATTAATCATCTTCTACCCCTCCTTGCTCTGTCCTTAGGCAAATTCCTGTTGGCTCTACTGGAAAGCAGAGGGCCTAAAAAAAAGACAGAAAAAAAAAAAAAGCCTAAAAAAAGATAGACCCAAATCTGAGGTCAACAGCTTTGGTCCTATACCAAAATGATTTACTTATCTTGTCATGCAAGTGGCTGTCCATGTAGTTCTGCTTCAAACTATTGAAAGCTACTGCATGTAATGAAAATATTGAGTTATTTTAGAATATAATAGACATACAGAAATGTGCTCGTCCTATCTTGGAACTAATATTTTCCTCACATAAAAGGTGTCAAGGCTCTGGTGTGGCACAAATATTTTTTTTAATGATAAGTAGTCTGAAGGGTCTAAACAAGCAGCACTGCAACCCACTTGTACCTGAACGTTCTGTTGGTTGTATTCCACTGCTAATGCATTTCTTCTTGTTCTTGTTTTCTTGACAGACAAAAGACCTCCCAGTACAGCCTGAAAGGCCCAGTTACCCAGCTCCACTCTTCCTGTCTCCATGTGTCAGTTATGGGGGTTGTGGGGTGGTTCTTCACTATCCGGACCCTCGGGTGCATCCGGTGCCTGGCAGGGCACAGAAGCAGCAGGAGCAGTGCTCGGTAAGGTTCCCACCATCACCTGTGTGACAAGGACTCTGATTTTCTCACAGCATGGTGACCACAGGTGCCATCCTCAGCAGCAATTGGATCTGTGCTTTCCTAGCTTGTTGTTTAGTCCATATCAAGATAGAATTTACTTTGGCAAATACTCTTTATCTGTAACAGCACTAAGAAGAAAAACAGGATTCTTTTACATTTGTTTATTAATTTTAAAAAATAAGGTTGTTTGATCGGAGTCTTGCTGATTTCTTAGATTAATTTATTTCCGTGATGCACATTCAGAGCCCTTTCTAGCTGTATAATTACCTCACTTCAGAAGCAGAGATCTGCTCTGAGCCTTCAACAGAAGATAATAAAAACCAAATCAGCAGAAGTGGAAGTTCTGAGTGTGGCTAACACAATGGGAAATGTGTCTTTTTTCTTGAAAGACAACAGGATCCTGTCTTCCTCAGCATGAAGAAGGATAGCTTTGCACTGGAGCAGGTTCTACGAGTGGGAGTTATTTATTCCAAAGAAAATACTGCTTCAAAGAACATTTTTTTAAAGTGCTTTGGGTTATCTAAGTGGGCTGGCTTGTTCCAATCTAGTGAGAATGCATTTAAACATGGTGAATGTCATTTTAAATACACAGTATCTGTTTCTGGCTATAAAGCTGTCACATATGGAAAGATGCTCATTATTTGAGAAATTATAGCTGAATTTTTTTTGCAAAATGCATGTAAGGCTTTCATGCTGTAGAAATCCAACGGAAAAGCTGTGGTCAGACAAGTAATTTCTGTGCTTCAGGAGTGTGCTTATCTGCCTATTTATCAAAGTTGGAAGTATTGCAGAATGTTTTCCCCTGCAATTTGGACACTGGCCCAGATTATTTTGGCTCTTCTCCCTGAACTTTCATCATCTGGGTTTCTAATTCTGTGCGGGATCACTGGGTTTACAACTCTGTCATTCCTGCCGGAGCGCCGGTGTCAGTCTGACTGGTTGCTTTGTAACTCCCAGTTTCATTCTGACCCTTTTGTTTCAACTCTTTGCCTGTGTGAGTTGCTGCTCTGAGCTTCGGGTACCTCCCTGAGCAATTTGTTAGCAACGGAGAAAGGTGTTAGAATTTAATGGGTGTCCTGACACGTAATCCTGCATGTTTAGGCTGTGCTTTTGCTTTTTCATTCTTTTTCTGTTCATGCACTTTTTCTTTCCTTTTTACATTCTAGTAGGAACACTTTGGTTAGTCTGATGTGAAATACATATCTTGTTCCTGAAATTCATTCAAGTTTGTGCAGTTTAGATACATAAAAAGAGGAGAATTGGTCAGAGAGCATAAAATTCACCAGAAACTCAAAAAACAATGCAAATGAGTGTAATTTGAGCCATTAGTGAAAAACTACCTGTTCTTAAAACTTTGCATCAAAGTCCACTTTGTTTGCCCATAAGCACAGAATTAGTTAATTATTCCTACGACTGGTACAATTTAAGTTAAAATACAATAGCTTCGTTTTTTCCTGACAGTGTATGAGAGTGATTACTGCTGTATAAGCATGAATGACAGCAAAACATAAAAGTTGAATCTGTTTTCTCTATCTACAGCTTCATCTTGCCATCTTAATTCAGGCAAAACTTCTGTAGGAGTCTATGAAATTTGTTTCCTGCAAATTGAAATCTGCGAGATTCCCCTTGGGACAACTCAATGATTTTGTCAGAGTAATTTCTGCAGAACAAGAATAATTTTTCCAGTGTTACTAATTTGAAGCAGCAATTACCTAGATTTTGACAAGCTTGCATGGACTTCTTATTCCAGAGAGACAGCCTAACACAGCTTCAGCTGAAATGGCTGCTCCCAAGGTTGTTTTCTCTAGTGGTACTTTGCTACTCATTTAGCACAGTGGGTGGTATAAACTCTAATACACTATTTCTTCCAAGATTTCCCTGGACAAAACTATGTCTGCATGGATTTAACCTTCCCAGTACTTCCTCTTACGAGAAAGATGGGAATTTTCCCTATCCCACAGTATTTTCAGGAAGTTATTTGATAATAGCTAATGTTACAGTGACAGCAGTGCTAACCTGTGAGGAAAGGGAGGAGGGGAGAGAACTTCATTCCATGGTTAATTCCTGTCACACTGGAGCGTTTTACAGCTGTTACAGATGCATTCAAATTGGAGCAGCTTCACTTGTCAGGTGGACCAGGTTTCTCTGGGGTTCTTTGGTAGAGGGAGATGTGTGCTGGTATCTTCTGCTGCACTTTATTCCTTAGCCCTTTTAAAATCTGGTTTGGTTCTCTTAATGTTTCACTGTGATTGTGGGATCTAGAAAGGTTTACACCAATTTTCCTAATGCCATAGGAGAGGAAGCAAGCTGGAAGACTGGGACTGGTGGAAACCAACCTAAATATAAGATTTTTTTTTTTTGGTAAACTGCTTTTGTATGGCTAATGAGAAGCTTCACAGCACAATTATGTTTTTATCATGTCACTGTTCTTATGGTTGAAGTGCCTGTGAAGTCCATATTGCTGCAATAATGTTTTATTGTTCTGTGCAGCCAGACTATCAGTGGTATGTTCCTGACCAGCTTCCGCCAGATGTGCAGCACAAGGCAAATGGTAAGACAACAGCTGTACAGAGCATGTATTAAATGTACTTTTTTTTTTTCAAATGGAGGCCTTTGAGGGATGTAGAGTAAATTTTCTTGTCTATCTGTTGAGTGCTTATGTGACAGCTTTGCCTTGGAGAGTCAAGGTTGGTAGTGTGCAACACAGGTGAGGTTTCTGACATGATACCATCTATGTTACAGCTTTATTGCAATTCATAAAATGTCTCTATTACACATTATAGGATCACACATTTGCCTCATTAAACATCTAGGAACAGTCCTGAAGAAAAGATACCCTCAGAATTCTCCTTAGAGCTTCTGTTGCTCCAGCAAAGACCAAATTTAATGATGTGCCAAAACTGGGGGCCAGCATGGGGTAGGTCTACGAGTCCATGGTAACAAAGTGCAGGATTTAGGATGTTGTTTCACCTTAAAGGCAAAATGCCCATTGCTGTTCCTGATCAGTTCAGAGTGCCAGGTCTGAAAATAGAACCATGCAAATGAACAGTTAAATACTTGCCAAAGGGTCAGTACAAACTATTTTTTTGGAAACGGGGAAGAGTAGTTAATATTTGTATCTGGATTTGAAATCATTCCTGGATGTTTTGAAGTAATTGTTTCAGGGCACTCAAAAGATGGACACCACAAGGAATGTTTTCTGGGTGGGAATCTGCCATCCCATGGTGCCACCTGTGTGGGGTGCACAGACTGCTGAGTCCAGAAGCTGTTTTGTTACACCTGGAAGAAGAAGATGGCTACAGAGGAACTGTTTCATTATTTGCTGTTGTCCATGTTTGTCCACAGGAGAGGGTAGGGTGGGGATATAGCTCACCAAAATGGCTGATGGGCATCCCATAATTGCACAGCAGCTCTTTGGAGGGTTCTGATGTGGTCACAGGGAAAGTAGTGCTGTGCCTACACAATAGGGTAGGAGATTAATTTTGCCATTCTTCCCACTCAAACTCCAAGTGATTTACTGCACCAGAGGATATAGAGAGGATTTTTATAAGAGGGAATGAAACCAGTCCAGCCACCAACTGCAGCTGTGGTCCAGGGCAGTGCACTTGGGGGATCTGAAGAAAGAGAATTCTTCTACCCTGCTTGACTATGTGACTTGACTTCTCACTCCCTGAAAAAAACTTCTTCAAATTCTGTGCTTTGTCTTTCTATTTCTGTTCCTTGGCCAGAATTTCCAAGCACCTCCTTCTCAACAGGACAAGGATTAGGATACTTGAAGATTTTGCCCTTCCATTTCTGCTCCAGTCCCTTTAAAGAGGATTTCTTAATAGTCCCGTCATAGTGGTGTGTAGGATGTGTGCTTTAACACCTTCTGGGCTCTTGTTCTTTTCATCCTGGCTGCTAAAACAGATGATTTTCATCATTTATCCATTGGTCACACAGAGGTCAAACTCCACTCTCGAAATATTGAGTCATTAGCCTGGCTTTGTATATTATATGTAATTGTCTATATTAAATCTGCCTGTAAGTATTTTGAGAAGGGTTTCCAAGATAGAAGCTCCAAGAATATGTGATGAGCAAGAGTTCTTGATGTTCCCATTTCTTTGCTCCATTTTGTACAAGTGCTAATTACACTGGTGAGTCTGAATGAGCCAGTATGTGCAGCAGCATTCCTGATTCTCAGTTCTCATCCCTCATTTTCTCAGGAGATTATAAACGGATCAATCTTCTCTCTGCTCAGCTAGGTCTTCATTATAGGAAACAAATTAGCAGTGCAGCAACTTTTGGGCATGAAACAGTTTCCTCTAGGAGTTCTGTTTCAGTAGATTAATGTTTCTAGGGAAAACCTTTAAATTTCCCTTAACAAATTTTCCTTTGACACTGGGCACTTTTTTTTTAAGTAATAATTATGAAACACAGGTCACAGGTTGTAACTTCAGAGCTGAGCACAAGTGAAATGAATTGGGAAACTGATATTTTTAGTGATATTCCATTAAAAGAGCCCGGTTTAGAAATATCTGAAATTTATGAGAGTCTCATAATAGTATTGGGACTTAAAGGTGTATGTCACTAAGCAGGAATTACTAATTTTTTTCTGTAGTTTTGCACCTTCAGTGTGTTTTCCTCCCTCTCTTGTGAGGGAGGAACGTGTTTTCACCCAGGTACTTTGGGTTGTGCAGGTCCTTCTGTAACCAGCTGTAATCTCATGTTTTTTGCTTCTCCTGTAACCATATCTGTACTTTTCTTCACCACTTTCCTTAGCTGTTGCCGTGTTAAGAGGAGGCTGTCTCAAAGGACTGCTGCCTTTGTTAAGCCCAGTTTGTCTTTCTATTTTGTTTAAATAATAAAGGATTATCTCTAAATTTTTTTTTAGATTAAAAAAACAAACAAAACCCTTTGCTACAGAAATTTGATGAACACTAGTCGATGCTATTTTCTAAAGTTTGCTCTCTAGACTGTTATTTTACCCAGAGATGTGTTTTGCTATTTGGCAGAGGATCACTTATGCAATGTTGTGTCCAGCACTGAGCTCTCGTGGTTGTGTGACGGTTTGGATCTGGCACTTTTGTATTTGAGCCCTTTCTATTAAACTGGGAATAAATTCATCAGAAAATAGGAAAGGATGAGGAGAGTAGGGTGGGCAACATGAGAGGAAATAAACACCCCAACCCTCAAAAAACTGCTTAGAACCTCAGATAACTCATAGCAGAGTTCAGCTTGACTTCCAAAAAAGCAAAGGTGTTTCCTTTGAGATCCCAGTAAAGGAGAGGCGAAGTGGAAATGTAGGTGATACAAGACAGAGATTAAGGAAGATAATGAGATATTTCCTTACTGCACTGGCAATGTATTTCCAAGGGAATAACTCTTCTTTCTGACCTCTGCACTGGTCCCTCCCCAGGTACCTTGCTGTGCAGGAAGTCTTAGTCCTAAATTGTGCTTAAATTCTCCCAGCCTTGCCTTGTTGGACCAACAGTGCTGCCTTAGGAGGAACTTTAGCTCCTAAGTCTCTTTGTGCTCTGTCACACTCTTGATGTCAGCTTTTGACCTTTTTGTTCTTGGTTATGTGGTTCTGTTTGGTTTTTGTGGTTGATTTGGGGTTTTTTGGTTTTGGGTTTTTTTGTTGGGTTTTTGTTTGTTTGTTTGGGGGGGGGGGCCTTGTGTGGCTTTTTTTTTTCCCTTAAATTTTTAAGGAGCAAGGCAGAAAGATTTTCAGCAAATGTACTTAATGTCACTTTATTTGGCAAGCAGTGTTGACTTCCTTCCTTATCCAACTGTGCAAAATTGAAGAGACAGTTGTAAAAAAGAGCTTGATCTTGGAGATTTTCCCTGGACCCAGATTTTTAATGCAAAATTCTCTGGAAAAAAGGTTTATTGCTCAAAAGCCTACTCGAAGCAAGAACCCTTTTGCATGCTGCAACTGCTGGCATGTCTTGCCTTTTTCACTTCCACAATTAATCCCACTGCATTTCTTTCCTTGGCAGAAAGATTTCCAGCAGATGCATTTAAGGGCCCCAGTTACCCGTTCAGAACATCAGATACAACCAGTGGGTTTCTCCAGCCTGAGCTGGATGTTTTTGTGTTGGGTCCAGTGATGCCAGGCACGGGGAGAAGCCCAAATGGAGCCTTTGGCTTCCCTCTCCAGGGGTAGCTCTGGAGACTTGTGGGAGCAGCTGGTCACCTGCTCATCTTGGCACACTCAGGGAAAGCAGAGCTCAACCTGCAGAGCCCTAAGGGTGCCCAGATGAGCACATGGATGTGCCCTCTTACTTCCATTACAATCCCATCTCCTCTCCCTTTCCACGCTCTGCCGCTTCCCAGATTCTTGCCCTCAAGGCACCTAATTTGCTCCTAATGTTGTTATAATTACAGCTAATTGGAAGAAGAGGAGGGAGAAGTGTGGTGTTTGCCACTGAAAATAATGACATCTGTAGGGAGAGGGGGAAAAATATGAAAACCTGAAAAAAAAATGGATTTGTGGAGGTCTACAATAAAAACCAGACAGGAAAAAAAAAGTCAATTAATTGACATCCTAATTTTCCTGGAAAAAATCCCAGACCCTTAACATTTTTGGTATTAGTCTGTCCTCAGTGCATACATTATGTGAGAAATTATCAGTGCTTCCAAGTAGTTAAGACAGATTTAATTAGCAGCTTGCCATCCCCATTGGGAAAGAAAATGTCATTATTTTCATCATTTTTACTGATACAACTTGATTTCTGCTATTGTAAAAAGGCCATTAGCACACTTCTGCTTCCTAACTCCAGAACATGTGCAGATAAAGTGCTTTTTAAAGTCAGCTTGAGCTGAAGATCACAGAACGTGTTGTAGTTCTTCAGAGTACCAGGCAGAAAAGTCTCATGGGAAGAGGAACAGGCTATGGGATTTAAACAGCTGCAGGATTTGATAATTTTATTTCTATGAGCCAGCACATCAGGATTCATCATTCCTAATGTTTCTTTTTAAGTGAAATACTGAGTGCACTGGTGGTCTAACACTAGAGATGTGTTACAGCAGTTCCAAAACCTTTTGAAGCTTCAGGAAGCATGTGTTGCACCAGCACTAGCATATTTCCTTTCTTCATTTTTGTTTTATTTTCCTAGCTTGAGTGACTTACTATCAAACACATTTTTGAACCACAGAGACCTGTTTAGCCATGGATTCTCCCACCTAATTATTCCCTCTGTCAGATTTAGCTGCTCTCTTGGGTGTACCTAATGCCAATGTACACCTCTGAGCACTGCTGAATGTCAGCTGACTTTTTTAGAAGTCTGGAAAGATTTTACAGGGGGGCTTTAAGCCATTAGACCCTACTGTTTGCTCTGTGTCAACCATCAGGATTAGAGGAAAGTTGAGACAGAGACTCCTGGAGCATTCTATGATATATCCTCACTCTCTTTTGCTTCTTCACTCCTACTGCCACTTGTATTGGTTTGATTACAGTCATGTGATGAAGTACAGTGTTGGTTTTGGAGGGTGTGTGTGTGAAAGTGTTACAAAATAGAGGAAAATTACTCCTAAGTGAGTTGTATTTTTCAATGTCACAATAATTCCCATTGATTTTGCTTTTGCAGATTCCTCCCTGGAGAAGGGAGCCCATCGCTGACAGCCTCCAGCCTGGAAGTGTAAACCAAAGGCTGCAAGGGACTCTTGCAACTTCATTATGCTGTTTTCTTCTGGGTTTGTTGGGGTTTTTTTTGTTGTTTTTTTTTTGTTTTTTTTTGCCCCTAGCTCCTTATCTCTTCAGTGCATGTGATTTATGTCTGGTAAAATCCCTGTGAGGACAATAGAAAAGCAGCTCATACAGGCTGGTGATCCTCAGGATCCAGTTAAACTCTGCTGGGAAGCGTTACTGCCCTTTGTTCTGAAGATGCTGTTTGTGCTGCCCTGTGAGAATCTCTTTAAAAGCCTGATGAGAAGAGATGCAGTTCTTGCTGGGGATTCAGAGTGTCACATCTGGTTCTGAGTGTCACAGTCAAGAGCTTACAAGCCCAATATTGGTGTGATTTTTTTGTTGGTGTTGTTCGGGAATTATGAGGGGGTTTATTTGATTCCAGGGAATGATTTGTTGATATATCACCTTGAATTCTGGCCTCTCCTTCTTGGTTGGTAAAAGGGAAATTTGCCTCACTGTTTAAACCTGTTTGTGTAAGTGTAATCAGGGCAATGCCAGGCCAGGTGAAAGGTGCCCACTTCCCCTTTTTGAGTCCAGGTCAGATCTCCTTTTCTTTTGGCTCTAGAATAACATGTAAAACATAATCACAGGGGGTTTTAAGTGTGTACTTATTTGTATTGCAAGAACTTTAGTAGAAATATTGAATGGGTTTAACTTCTCTGTGAATATGGCTTTATATTTCCAAATTATTCTTGTAATGAATCCGATCATCATGTAACCTCTAACCAAGAATAAAACCTGGCTTTTTAAGTGACATTGTATTTAGACAATTAATTTTTTTCAGAAAATTTTGGTGGATGAGTGTCCAGCAAGCATTGCTTGATAATCTACGTGCAAGATTGTGTCTTCCCTTCAGGCTTTTAAGAAGGCTGCTGTTGAGAAACAGGTATCCAAACCTGCTGGGACCCCAGCTGAAAGAAGAAACAGATTTTTGCAGGATGTGAGATGTCCTGCCTGCTTTCCTGGTAGCTCAGGAGTACTTCATGTGGATTTAAGTTCTGACACAAACAGTTTTTTGAGCTGTGTAAAGACAGAGCCATCAGCTACAGGACTGCCTGCATGTGTCATTCCCGCTTATAGAACAGGTATTTCCACTCCTCTCAATATACAAGGGCCCGTGCATAGAAATAATAACCTTACAGGATTAAACATGTCCAGCATTTGATTCTGGACTCAATGGGGAACATCGATGGGAAAGGATTCTTCTGCTTTTGCATTGTAGAGCAGTGCTGCTTCTGCCAACAGGGATGAAAGAACTGACATTCCTAACTTTCATAGTACAGATTCAGGAAGAGCAGGAGCAAAGCGCTGGGAGAAGTTGTTTTTTGGTGAACTATTGAAAATTGGAGCTTGACTGCAACCGTAGCTCCACAATAGACTCCCGAGTCTCTGCTAGAGAGAGGGGAGTTTTTATCTCTGCATGAATTTGGAGCTGGCTTGCAGACACTGCGGCAGCAGATAATGTAACCAGCACACAATATAACCGCGCTCCTCCTGATTAGCGATTTGGTTAATAAGGGTGAGATCATGGAAAATGCTAATGCACTGCCTTCGGAAAATCCAATTAGAATGTAACCTCATTGAATGGGAGCTCCCAGCAGGTGACCAGCGCTGCGGGCAGAGCACCCCGCGCTCAAAGCCGCCGGGAATCCCCCGAACAGACGCGCTCTGTGTGCTCGGTGTGGGGGCAGCCACCCCGCTCCATTCACTGCCGCTGTTTTCCCCAGCCGTCCGCGAAGGTTTGCTCCGGCCATTTGTGGTGCTTAACTCATTCTCTGACAGCATTAGCCGGCCCAAAAGGACGATTGAACGCGAGCTATTCACAGGGAGAAAATAGTGTTTGCAGGGCTATCTGTATAGTCACAGGCTTTTAATGTCTGTCAGGCTTGGGCACAAGACTGTAAACTTTGGCTCACACAAATCCTAATCACGCCAGTCCTGGGGTATTCCTGGTGTTGTATGATAGAGAGTTTGCATCTTTTAAAATGCGCGTTAAATGCCTGGAAGTTGCTTTTTCGCTTGATTTTCTTGGAATGATGTATGTTCCCCTGATGCAGGTGTTGTCATCTGTCTGAATTAGCATTGTCAGGCTCAAACACTCCCAGAGGAAACGCTTTCTGCAGTGACCCAGTCAGCTCTGAGGGGGTGAGTTATTTTAGTTAAAATCAACCATAGTGTTCTTAACAGGGATTTTTTCCTTCCTCGAGCTCTGCCAAAACTGGATATCAACACTCACAGTTCTCCCTTAAAAACTTGGGGTCTTTAGGGAAATTTTTTCCCTTTCTTCTTTTTTTTTTTTCCTGTGGAGAAAAATGTTTTGTTTTTATACATAGTCTCGTGAATTATAGCAAGAACACACCATCCATGAAAATATGCTCTGGGTCCTCACGCTCAAAGACTTGCACTTCATTATCTTCACACCAGCCTCCTACCAGTCATTGCTTGGTCACGACAGCAGTTTCTGGGTAATGAGGAGTGTGGGGTGCCCAGCATTTCTGGTCTTCATCCCCTCTCTCTCTTTCAGTAGTCTAGAACAGAGAAAAAGCAGGTGATGTATGACCATGCCTTTTGGTCAAGCAATCCAGCTTCCCGATCTAATGGATGGGGAATGTACCCTGGAAATTCTGCCTTGCCCATAGCACCCTGTGCTGAGCTGAGAGGGTAATTCTAATCAGGGTAAACTTCTCTCTCTTATTTAAAACAAAAGTAATCCTGAAGTCTAAAAATGGTTTCTGTATTTTAACTGTTGTGAGAATGACAGAAGAATTTCTCTGACTTGTGCAGATGCGAGTTTAAAGGTCTGCAAGACACCACGGGGTGGAAAGCATTTTTCTGATTAATAAAACACTTTCCCCCCAGGAGCCAGGATGCTGGTCAATGCTGTGTTTTCACTTAGAGCAGCAACAGCCCTGCTTCCACCTGCCCTATAAAAGGGCAGCACCCAGGTGCTTCCTGTCCAAGGACTGCTTTTGTGAGAGCCCAAGGCCCACGCTGGCCACGGGCTGGCAGTGGGGACAGCAGGGCTGGGGCAGCCAGGGAGGGCTCCTGGTGAGTTCATCGTGGTCTGTTGATCAGTGCAGGAGTTAAGACCTCACAACAGTGAGACTGTAGCTTGCAACTTTGGTCTAATGGGAGATATCAGCCCAAGGGGGGTCTGAGGCTCTTCCCACAGCCGAGGACAAGGATTTGGAGAAGGGAAGTCTCCTGGAAGGAAAGCGGGATGTGTGCTGCTAATGTTTGTAGCACATGACCTGACTCAGAGAGAAGTGACAGCTCTGGCGAACGGTAAAGCTCCTTTGTTGGCCTTTTTGTCATCTGGGTGGTTCCTTTCATTTAATTGCTTGGTTTAGCTGGGAGAAGAGAGGGAGATGTTTTCATTTTCTTGGAGGAAGTTTTCGTGTTGTGCCTTCCTGTGTTCAGGCATCCTGTGTGTCAGCTGTTGGTCATGTTAATCCCACGTTAATCCATTTAGGACAACGGCATTACCCTGCAGGGCTGGCACATGCAGAGATTCCTTGCAAGTTATTCACCAAACCAGCTCTCTCTTTGATTAAATATAGCAGTCACTTAAAACTCTCACTTAAGGTTAGGCACAAAGCACCAGCCACATTATTTCCCTGTGCCAAAAGTTAGGAAAAACTGCACTTTTCTGAAGGTTAAAATGAGAGCTGGTCCTTTTGCAATTCCTATTCTTGTTCCCTCTTTCTCCTCAGTGCCAGATTTGCAGCCTATCCTTTATAGTCATGCCTCAGCATGGAATCTGTAGAAATAATAGAAATAATGTCAGGAGAAACAATCCTAGTTATGGAATGGAGGGGATTAGCAATGATACCAGAAAAACACAGTCATCAACACCAGGATATTTCAAAGAAAATTCTTTCTGTGTAAGTGACCTGTTCAAACACTAAAGCAGCTTTGGAGGGGCAGTCAATCTCCCCATATTTTCAGCTTTCTTTTAGGAAAGAAAAGCTTAAGAGGAAAAAAGCTGATCTCTTCTGAACTGGAACAACAGTACTCTCTTATGCTGGCAGTAGCAAGAGAGGGATTAGTTTATTCCCTGTTAAAATTCCCCTGTGGTCAAGAATTAAGTGAGGGTGGAGATGCCAAAGAGGGGACTTGGAGCCTCCAGTGATGTACTTGCTCCAGAAGGGAAGGGAATTCGCTAAAATCAGGTTTGAGGCATGAATATTGCATTAGAGTTAACTAAAAGCAGGCTTGAGTCTGGCTTAGTAATGCCAGCAAAATTGGTTGCTCACAGGGATTGTTCCTAATCCTTAATAGTGATAATTAAAATTCAAAGCGTGTGTGTGATGTTGTTATCTCACTGCCCATGACTTCTGAAGAGACATCTGACTTCCCTGAGGATTTGGGTGTGGTTGGGTCAGAGCACTGGAGCTGCTTTTCTATTCCTGGGTGATAAATTAATAACACAGGACTTGGAAACACAGCTCAGAAAGAGCTGCAAAACCAGAAAACCTGCCCATCAAATCAAACCCATTGCATTACAAGATACCTGTTGGGCAACTGAAAAAAACCATAATTAAAATCCCCAGAAACGAAAAAGGCAATTAATCTCAATGTGCTGTTAATTTAATAGTATTCCCATGTGGAGTCTTAGTGCTACTGTCACAAGCTGGCCATAACTTCCTGCTGTTCCACAGATGCTTGTGACAAGTTCTGCTTTGCAGCCCTTCACTTTGGAGTCACAGCAGACCATCTATTTGTAATTTGTTTTCTTTTCTTTTTTTTTTGAGTCAAACGAGGTTTGCAGAAAGTAAAATTCCCATTGGAAAAGAACTTAGAAATGTACTGCCAGGAACTTTTTTTCCAAATAATTGAATTATTAATAGGCATTTTTACTTTGATGAATGCAAACATTCAAGCTACGGCATGCTGTGTGGCTTTCTGTATCTGAAAGCACAGATAAGAGATGTGGGAAATGCAAACAAAACCCTGAGCAGTACCAGGGAGGGGGAGGATATTAATAAGGAAGGAATATCCCTTATGAGTTCCTTGTTTGTTCATATTCATTCAGTCTATTCTGCCCAAATTTGTTTAGTTTCTGTATGTAAACACCACTACTGGTTATGAGCAGTGTTTCATTTTGGCTTGGAACAACTTCAGCTTATGACAACTGTCAGCCTTTCTTCTTCTGAGAGGAAAATGATGCAGGCATTGCACCTTGATCTGTGTGTGCTGGGAGGGTGTGGCACTGGCAGGATGTTTCATGACTCCTGAGCAGATGCCATTCATCTCCGTCAGCTGTTCTCAAAAATACTGCATTTCAGTTGCAGGCATCTAAATCCCCATTAAGTTCTTCAGGCTACTTTAAGCTTTGACATATTAGCCCCTGAAATTGTGCAGACATTCTGCCTCTGAAGTCCCCAGAGGGAGGGCCTTGCAGAGCCCAGACCGATTCTGGCTTTGCTGAACTGCATGGATTTTCCTTGCTCTGTAGGAAAAACGTGTGTGGAAATCTCAGGCTCTTCCAGGTGGTCTAGGGCCTGAATGTGCAGGTGATGATGTTTGTGCACAGTCTGTGCTCCTGTGTGTACTTCCATTACTTGTACATATTCCTATTTCTGTTATATACATAGAAAACAAGTGTTCACTTATGAAGGTTTGAGTGTAGGACCTAAATATATCCCTACCCATGCTTTTCCCCCCTAGGAGACAAATCTCCTAGAGGTTTAGGAGGGTTGCTAAAACTTCTACCCTGGCCACATAGCAAGAGTCAGTGTCCCCAGGGGAGAGTGTTGTATGAGAGGAAATGAAGGTTTCTCTTCAGCCTGGAGTTCAAACTTCACCAGGGTCTGATTTTTGAAGTCTTCCCAGGCTGACCAGCTTTGCCTGTGGTAGTTGTTGGATGTGTTGCACTCAGGGCTGGCAGAGCCCACTGCCACCCTGCTTGCTTTCTCAGTGAGGGCTTTATGTTTATCCTCTGCTGAGGGAGAAGTTGTGTTTCTACTGGGTTTTATTTACTCTTTTATAAGACTGCTCCCAGTTTACTGGAAGAGTTTAATTGGGCTCCAAAGCAGTCTCTCCTGCTCACAAAACTGCACTGTCACTCTGCTTCTGTTTTTCCTGTGGTGATGAGGGGCCTCTGGAGCAAAAGCACCATCTCCTCCCTGCCTGCAGGCTGTGGAAAGGCTCGTGGTGCATCTCTGGAATGGGAATGGGCATGGACACTCATTCCTCTCCTCAGCCTCCTCCACCCAGCACCGTGTGGGGTTTCACCAGGATGGAGAAGGTCAGTGCCTCCTCAGCAGAGCTGTGCTTGCAGCTGAGAGTAAGGATTTGTCCAAAATGACATGATTTTAGACCAGCCTGAAAAAGCATTCCTGGCCATTTAAACACTTCTCTTTTGTAGAGAGAAAGTACAGTACAAAAACTGGCTTCTCCAAAGGTTCCTCGGGCCATTTCCTCACCTCACAGAGCTGGTTTCCTTCTGCAAGGCACAAACTCTTCATTACAGGGGATATTATTAGGAGCTGTGGGGAAGGCACCAGGCAGAGCAGGTCCGTGCTCCTTGCCTGGTTTCCTCCGGAGCAGTGTTTACGGAGCTGTGCCGGCTCTGTGCAGGAGCCACGCGCCTGCCAGGCCTTCCCAGTGACTTTGCATCATCTGTGAAATGTCAGATGTGACACAAACCCAACAGCTTCCAAGGGTGTTGGCTTCCTAGAGGAGGGCAGGTGGAAGAGGGGGGAAACTTTCAGCTCAAGGAAATCTCAGCCTGTTCTCTGGGCTTGGTGGACATGAGAGAATGGAAACAGGAGCTCAGGCAGGTGGGACCTGTCCCCAGGAGACCCAGCTTCAGTGAGGCAGGGCCACGCTGCCTGTTTGATCTCCATCCCTTGCCTCTGCAGGGCGCAGGCTGAGGTTTTTCTGAGGAGGAGAGGCAGGCCATAACACATAAATGTGGGATGTGTGTTACACATTGACAAAGTGTCCGTGACACCATGTGCACATTGGTGTGTGCACAAGTGAAAATCAGAAGATGGAGTCCAACCTGGCCATTTTCATCAATGGGAACTTTGTCTGAATAAGGGTGTCTGCACATAGTCATCTCTGCCTTGGGGATCTTAGAATTCTTCAAACAACTGCCTGTGTGACTTTGCACTGGGAAGGATCTTCATTGGCTCTAGAGGGAAGGAACACGTAAATTGTGGGACATTTGTAACCCAGATCTAGGGCAGTGCAGAGGAAATCTGCAAAGCTGTCAATAAAGCAGGAGAACATGAAGAATTAGTGCATGAAAAATGAGCTGGTGGGCTGGCAGCTGATCCCATCAATGCATTGAAATGTCGTTGCTGATGCCAGGCTGATGTGCTTTGATGCTGGTCTTCCCTTGATTTGGATATGGGATTTTTGTGGGCATGGTCATCATCATCTTGATGGCTAAACAAAGGAACTACTCTTACCTCCTCTGGAAAAGTGGGACCATTAAGGAGGCACCTGGTGCTAAACCCATCTCTCTTTAGTGTTCCATCTTTCTTTTTTAACAACATTAAAATGCCATTTGAAAACAAATGTACTGCATCTTCCCCTGCTTTCAAAGATTGTGATGGTGATGGAGGAAATTAGTGGCTGCTGTGTGTTTCCTATTTGGCTTTTGCCTGGTTTTAAAATGCTACTTCCTTTTCTCCTTGCTGAGCCAGCTCTGGCAAATCTTAGAAAGGAACCCAGAAGACCCATTTTCTCAGCAACACTGGTGATATCACCAGGTAGGGGATTGCCTTATTTTCTGGACTTGTCCCTGGGCTAGATGTAACAGATTGTTGGGGTGTTTACAGACAATAAATGCCAGTTCTGTGTAGAGAAGTGGGAGAAGAAACTGGGGCTGGAAAATATTTCATCAGCTCGTACGAAAAACCTTAAAGCTGGTGCTGAGAAAAATAATTATCTTTAAGCAAACAATTCCACTTGGAATAGTAACACACCCCAAAAGCATTTCCAGCCTTAGTTCAGGGGTGCTCTTTCCACGTTCTCTGATTCAGTTGATTCCCCGTGTTCCTCCAGCTGGGGTTGTAAAAATGACAGGAAAGATTAATTAAATGTATCCCATCAATTCCTCCTTGGCCCTTTGGTAGTCAACTCTTGTGTAT
Organism: Cyanoderma ruficeps; assembly: GCA_008694505.1. Lineage (NCBI taxonomy): Eukaryota > Metazoa > Chordata > Aves > Passeriformes > Timaliidae > Cyanoderma > Cyanoderma ruficeps. The sequence continues at coordinate 804,053 of VZDJ01000030.1, read as the reverse complement.
AGATTCCTTGATGTCTTGAGGTAAGCTGTCCCATGGGCTTTGCTGGGGACCACACACTCAGCTTCTTCTGGCATTTTTTTCTGCTAATTACCCACCTTCTAACGAGCAGCTTCTCCAGAGTGGCAAACAACTTCCTCTGAATAGCTCGGATGTGCTCGGCTCCCGGGGAATGGCGAATCAATAGAAGCCTCTCTGTTGTGCCTTTTGCTCCTCACAACATACGAATGCTGTGAAAAAACAGACTCTCCAGTGGGGCTTGTTGCCTCCACACACCCGTCTGAGGTTGTATCCATATGAATCCTGCTCCCCTGCCCAGTTTGGGCAGGAGCGAGCGCTTCCGAAGGCAAACCGGTTACGTGCGTTCCCACACGCCGTGTTCTTGAGGCAGAGACAAATTCCTGCAGTTACATAAGATGTTGGGCTTGAAGCTTTGCATAATTGTGCTCTCTATCATTTCAATCTTGTGTGTTTTTAAATTTTGCTTTCCTGGCCAATGCAATTTATTACAATTAACTTGTAATCTGCTGCATTTGGCTTTATCATCTCTTCGCTTGAGACGGGAAGCAATTACAGATCTTTGAAAGAGATGTCCTACTTAGGCACAGCAAAATGTCTTTCACAGGATGCCATGTTTTATAACAGGAGAGAGGATTTAAAACTGTGATAACATCCTGGACTGCAAGCTTGGGAACTTTGTCCTTCCTGAGCTGTGCTGTCTCCCATGGATGAAGCTCTGTGTGGCAGCTGGAGCGGGTGCTGAGGGGTTGGGGCTGCTGTCCCTGCTTGCCATGTGTCACACCTGGGTCACTTTGCCATCTAGAAACAGTCACCCAGTGCCATCTGAGGTGCCACTGGGTAACCCAAACATCTGCAGACATGGTTTTGGCAATGGGAGGCTTTGCCCTTCAGTACAGGGAGCCGTGGCCAGACAGGACCCCCAGAGATGTCTCAGAGGGTGTTGGGTGCTCTCTTCAGGAGACTGAAGCAGCTTTAATTTCCAAAGCAAGACCAGCTCTGTGGCATAGGGCTGATGCCGGATGGTCGGTCCTCTGAGTTCTCCTTGGAACTGTGTGTAGCTCTGGGTTTGACCCCGAGGACCAAAATCAATCCCCTGAAGCAAGTTATGGCTAGAATTCCCGTTGGGGCGCGTGTATTTGGCCCCGGGGAGAGCGGGATGCATGCTCCGACTTTTTGGGAAAGCCCACCAGATGGAGCTCGTGCTTGAGGGATCAAGCTCCAGCGAGGAGCTGGGAAAATAGGACATAGACCTGTTTTTTTATTGGATTGTTTCAGTAACAGGGGTGGGTTGAAGCTTGGCTTCCCAAACTCTTGCTTGTAACAGGAAACGATCAATGCTAAAGATGTGGAAAAAAAGGAAATGTTTTTGCAGATAGAAGTGCTTGGAACTTTCACTCATGTTTTAATTTTCTTGTCGCTGTCTTATTTTGCAGAACTGCTTTAGCACTCATTTCCTCAAACATATCTGCCCCTTAGTGTGCTTCTCATATTTAATTGTAATAACTTCACCCCTTAGTTACTAAATCCATGTAAAATCAAAGCAATGGGAAACTTCCTTAGCGGTTTAAAAGGAGAAAACATTTGGGGAGTGGAAAGGAAAAGTCTGTAGCCTTAAACTTAGCTACCTAAAAGACAGCTAATAAAACTTTGGAGTGTGGCAAGGAAAGCAGCATTAAGCACGTCTTAGTCTGCAAAGGTGGAACCCATGAATTCAGAGGTCCGGCTACATCATTGCCGTCCTAATTTTTGTGTTCACGTCGCCTCTCAGCCTCGCGCTTCAAAGGCTTTTAAAACCACATTTTTAGAAGCCCATTTGTTATTCGTGCAATCAAACTGCTCCAGCAATAGGTCAGGGAGCAGTGTAAACATTCTGGATACGAGGACACGGTGCTTACCTTCGGCACGGGCGGTGCGGGCACGGCGGGCTCGGCCCCTGCTCCCCGCACAGCCCAGGATGGCCGCAGGGCACGTTCTGCACGGAAAACAGCAAATGGACGCCACTGATTTCACCTCCTGGCGAGACACAGGCCTTGGCAGCACACCTCTGCTCCCTGCCACCCATCCTGGTGCCACAGGGACGTCCTGGGGGTAAAGGTTTAGCTGAGTGAGACTCGCTTGCTACCAAATTTATTTTGAGCTCCACCAACCAACCAAAAAATATGTTCATACTGAACAGCCTTTAATTTCAGCCAGCATGGAGCAGGGCCTCCTGCCTCATGCCATGGGATTTCTCGCTTTGTGAGACAAAAACCAGTCAGATGAGCTTTTATTCTAAATCATATAGGATGAGCTTGCTTCAGTAATGCCTTCAGAAGAACCATTCTGTGGCTGGCCATCCCACTCCGTCATTGCCTGGAGCTCTCCTCTGCTGTGTGCATGTGAATGCCAGCACACAAAACATCCCTGCTAATTGCTCAGTGCTGCTGGATGCACTTGGGTAGGAAAAACGGAGCAAATGTGCTTTAGGAGAGCTGGATGTGTGCTTTGAGTGCTGGCTGTTGTTCTGCAGTAGCCAGATGTGGCACCATGCTTAATTTAACCTCTCTTTGTGTTGTTGCAGCCTGTCGTGCAGACCTTGAAAATGGACAAAGTTGGAACCTGGGGCTCCCCAGAGGAGAAAGGTTTGTTCTCTCATTGCTCCCTGTCAGTAATGGCAGAGAATCAAATCTTAGCTCTGCTGTGTTTCAGGTTCTCCCAGTTAAGGTGTCACTGGTCAATGAGTGATAATTTCCCTTTTCTCTTTCTTTCTCGGTGTTTTCTGTCTCTTCAGTTAATTGCATATTCTGATTTCCTGGGAATCCTGTGTGCCAGTGGTTAACCAGGAGGGAAGAAGCCTTGGTCCTGAAATGGGAGCTGAGGATATCAAAGGCTGGTGACCAAAACTTTGAGGGAGGAAGGAGAAGTAGAGGAGGTTGATGGTGTGGATTTCTCAGTGGAAGGAATTAGGACATTACAGACTTCCCTTGTCTGTCCTGTGTAAAAGTAAATCCTTCTTGATCAGTTGCCGTCACATAAACCCAAAATCAGTTCTTCAAACCCATTCCAGTCTTCCAGGTTTTGCAGTCTTTTGCATCTCACAGGCAACCACTTATGGAGTCCTAAAATTGGCTCTAAAAATTGCAATTACTGCTCTTGCACTGAGGATTTATGGGCAGCAGAAGGTCCTATTTGCCCACACGTGTGCAGAGCTGAAGGTAACGGCATGTAAAGCAATAAATGCAAAAAACCCCCAAAAATTTAAAATGTAGCATTTAGTTTCAAGTGCTATATTTGAACAGCTGATCTTGGTGCTCCATTGTGTGAGTGTGTAAATTGTGGTGGGAAAATAGTGACTTAAATCAACACTTTGCAGTGACATGTCTGAAACAATTATTCTTTGAAGACAGGAATATAACAAGAACTCGGGCCTGGGCTGTGTCTGTGGGAACACCTTCACACAAGAATTAAAGGGTGCATGTTCCAGATCAAAGTAGCCTATACTCCATAATATGTCTAATTACCATACCAGTCATCTTTATTAAATTCATTTGTTTTAATTAAAAGAATAGATATTTGGCATCAGAGTTTATGGGGTCTGTTGGGCACTTGAGATTAAATCAATGGTTTGTTAACAATTTTATCTGGAAAGTAGATTAGATTATTTAAATTATGCAAAGTAGCTTTGTTTTTCTTTCTCAGTAGAATGAAGTTATGATTAAGAAATAACGCTTGGAGCATGAAAGCTCTGCTTGTCATTATTTTTCACATTCATATTTGGGATTTTAGAATGAAGTTGTTCATCTTCAAACTGATTTTATACTATTATATCGAATTGGCAAAATAAAACAAGCGCTGCAATAGTGTCTAACAGCAGTTGTTTTCCAATGGTGATATGGAAAAGGCAATGCTGGATTCTTGATTCAATTGGACTACATTTTAGATTTGTATTGCATTTTTGCTCTATTGGAGCAGTAAGTCTTGTTAATCTGTTCATAAAACAGTAGGATTAAAAAAAATGCACTGAAGGTGTAAAACAGTCAACGCCAGGAGAGTTTCAAGAGTAGCTTAATAAATAAAACCTATTTGGATAAAATGGGCAAGTAATGAGTTGAGGGCAGCCCAAATGTGTAATTTCTTGGGGTCAGTGGCAATGCATCAGCTTGCACTACATCTGGCTGAAGTCTAGAGGTGTTGTGGTGTTGTATGAACAGGGCTGTGCCGTTGGGTGCCTCGTTTTATCCTGCTCCCACCAGCGCTCCCGGGGGACTGAGCTGGGCTCAGCCCGAGCGGCGTGCCAACCACTGCACGTGCTTTTGATTTCCCTCGGGAGAGGGGAAGGAAAATGCCTCTTGTTAGGGGAAGGAACCGGCGTTGGGGCTAGCAGGGAGCCATCCATGAGTGCTGGGCACGGTGCTCCCTGCCTGGCTGTGCTCATGGAGCAGCAGCACACAGGGGAAGGTCTTGGCTCAGGCCCGTGCTCTGCCAGGCTGCACAAGGCTGTCACCTCTGTCACAGGTCACTGCTTCAAGCAGCACCCACCTGCTCCCTAGAGGGCAGAAAGAAACCTCTCTTCCTCAGATGAAACCTGTAGGCAACATCAGTATTCCTGCTGGAAGTAGGGCATGATCTCCATGCTCACAGCATTCGGTTTTAGCCCTTCCTGGGCGCTGTCGCTGCTCGGTTTCCACTTGGGCACTCGTGTGTGGCTCCTCTGGGGAAGGCAGTGGCAGCTCCCAAGCCAGAGGCTTCCAAGATGCCTCTGGAGGCCCCTGCTGTCCCGCCCATCCCTCTTCAGGGAGAGTGATCTCTGTGTGATGCTGCATAACTAAAACCCATCACAGCCTGCTGGCTTATCAGGCAGCATCGATCAGCAAGGCTGGTTTAGCACCTCGGTTTATGATGTTAAAAAATAGCAATGCCCTCTCCCTAGTAACAAATGCTAATCAATGGGCTACTGATAATGGGTCTTCAGACCTGCAGCACAATGAGAACCATATAATTGGGCGAAAAAATTGTGTATACACAAAATTAAGCACACACGCAAGCACTCCCAATGTCATCTGTCTTCCATACCAAACGCACGGCAGCGGCTGCTGCTAAAACTTGCAATGAATTATTTATATGATGAATTGTCCTTCTTTCTCCCCTCCTAGAATATCCAATTGCCCGTTTCCATTTTTGTTTTGGAAAGATTTATTATTCAGGATTTTTTTCACTGGATAGCTTATTAAACATTTCCTGCTCTTTTTCTCTATCGTACACAACGTGCATCTTGTTTCCCGGTAGCACCTATCCATCCCCTCTAACAGGGCCTCCCAGTGTGGGGAAACTGTGAGGAGTGCAGTTTCTACCCAGACAGTTTACAGCCCTCCTTGGGATCCAATGAGAGATGTTCAACATTTGGGATATTTATTTGCTCACTGGACTCAAAGCTGTTTCAGCCCCCGAGGAAGTGATCCACGGCTACAGACAGAGGTAGAGAGGCTGCATGTGGATGAATAATTTGGGTACTCAGTTCCCTGAAAGCCTGTGAGAGGGTGGCAGGAGAAGTGCCCAGAGAGAAATTATTTAGAGGTTTCCTTCTCTTCTGCTTTCTCAGTTTTGCTCCACAGACATAAGGAACCGCATTTGACACTTGAGGACTTCTTGCCTTGGGTGTTGTAGGTGACCATGCCTGGGACCTGTTCCTGTAAATGATTGTGAACCATCTCTGGTTCCAGGGGGGTGTATTTCAATGGCAATTTTCTGGGAGCTCAGATAGCAGCTGGGACTATCCCAGCTATTATTTAATGGATTTCAAAGGAAACACCTACACGGGAGAATTCTCTGTGTTTGGCTTTCATGGTTTGATTTCCATTTACGAAGCTGCCCCTGTACCTTTCAGACATTCCTGTAGTTTCCAGCATCTAAATCCCAAATCTGCTTCCTGTATCTGTGTTGAATGTTTTTGTGCCTTATAAATTTTGGGAGAGGGGAATCTTGTCGTGCAAGTGTTTTAACTGTGCCTCTGGCTGGGAGTCTCGCTCTGTGCTGGGCTTTAAGTCACGATGGAGATTTGCAGTGGCGATAGAGGGGGAACTGCAGGCATCCAAGAGTTACCTGTGCAGAGGAGCTGGTGTGCACACACCCCTGCAAATAATATCCCAGGGATGTCACATTGCTTCCCCTGGAATCACAGACAGTGATACCCCCTAGGAACAATAGCACTAAAACTGTCCTTGGCTTCAAAATAATCGGTTTGCCTGTGTGTGAGGCTCACGGTCTCCAGAGCTCTTTGGCTGGGTAGCAATATTTTACCTCTAATGACCTCGAACCCGAGCCAGCCATTTTTGCAGGCTCTACAAAACCCTGTTGTGCCATGAATTGCACCCGGAGGTAGCTGCTGCCTTCACCTGAACATATCCCTCCCTGCTGGCTCCTGCACACTCCGAAGGCTTGGGGGAAGCTCGTCAGAATGTAGCAGGTTTTCCACGCTAATTTCGGCTTTCTCATTTAGTCAGCTGCTCCCATTTTTGGATGATTGAATCTCTGTGTCTTCTGCATCAGAAGAGTAGCACATGTAGTTAGCTGAGATTTTTTTACTGAGGTATTGCAGCTGGAAGCAAACGATCCTCTAGGAAGAAAGAAGTCGGGATGCTGTGTGCAAATACCAGGTATTTTTTGGTTCTCCTTAAACATGCATAAATTAATCCTAAACTTGTGTCTTTCTCCCTTCCCTAAACTTCCACCCTTAAAACCTATTTGAAAACGATTAATAGAGTTGTTAAATATGTAAAAACAGGGATATGAAAACAAAAGGATAACTGCATAGGGGATCCCACGGGGCTCTTTTTCTTAATCCTGGGTTTCTTTTGGTGAACTTATATTTCTGAGCAGACCCTTGGGCAGAGTGCTGGCTGGCTGGACCCTGCTGCTCTGTGAGTGGACAGAGTGGGAGGTAAGTGGCAGTAACTAATGGCAATTAGCAGAGGTCTGGACAGCTAGTGTCCCTGAAGGCATGAGCTCTTCTGGGGGTTGTGTCTTCAGAGTGGAGCTGTTTGTCACCCTACACATCACCCTACAGAATATGACAATTTGCATCCCTCCACTGGGGCTTCACTGTCAGATTTGCTCAGCTGTCTTGCAAGAAGAAGACGAAGAAAAAAAAAGGGTTTATTTCATTTTTGCTCCCCAAATCTGTTGAAATAATAGGGCAGAAGTGATTAGCTTCTGGAAATTACCCATCAGCTGTTATCAGTAATAACTTGTTTAATGCTTATGTAGCACTTGATGTTTTTATGACTGATGTGCCAGAAAGGAAACAAAAAGAGATGGGTTTGTTTTTTAAATGGCAAAGGATAGTTTTTGTCTTTTCGTTGCAGCTCTCAGGTAATAGTAAAAAAATTGTCCCTCGTTCCCCAAACCTGAAAGCTGCGTGTGACCAAAACGCGATGAGGGAGAAGGTGAGAGGTTGAACACGCAGCTTCGATTCCCCTTTGCTCACTTGCAGCAGGGTTTAATAAATCCCGTTTCTCACGCATCCTTGACGGTCTCTCCCGCCTCCACCGCTGTCGGGATGTTCCGCAGCGTTCCCGCAGTCCCGACCGATTCAAGCAGCGGCTGCGTGAAAGAGAGGAGCGGGAGCGCCGCGTCCCCCGGGCCCCCCGCATTCCCCCGTCCCGGCTTTGCTTTGGGGCAGGATCCAGCCCTGCAAGATGGATGTTGAGTAGGCTCCGGCAGCGCGGCACAAAGCCGGGCGGCGCGGCGCTGCCCCTGCGCGGTTCTGCCGGGGGCGGCGGGCCGGGTCGGGCTCCCCGCGGTGCCGCGGGCTCCCCCCGGGCCCGCCCCTGCGGTGGCGGAGCGGTGGCGGGGCGGGGCGGCCGCGCCCGCGGGGCACCCCCTGCCCGCCCGCCCCGGCGGCAGCAGCAGCGAGACACGCCGGGCGCCGCCGCTCCGCGCCCCCTCCGCCAAACTTTTCCCGGCGCTCGGCCGCCCCGCGGCTCCTCTCGGGAGGCGAAGCCGGAGCCGTGCCCTCGCCCCGGACGGCGGCGGGTGCCCGGGGGAGCCCCCGGCTTCTTTCCCCAGCTTTTTATTGTTTTTCCTCTTTTTTTTTTTTTCTTCCCCGCGGGGAGGGGTGGGGAAGGGGCTATAAAGCGCGAAGGGACGTGCGTGACACAGTCCCCGCTGCAGCACGTCTCCGCCGGAGCGGGGGGCTAGGTCAACACCCGCCCGCCCTAAAAAACAAGTCGAAACAACCCAAGCCTCCCCCGCCGCGGGAGGGACAGCACGGGACGGGCCGGGACCGGACGCCGCAAGGTAAGGCAGCGGGGCGGGGAGCGGGGCCGCCCGCGCAGCCCCCTCCGATTGCCCCGGGGCGGGCGGGGGCCGCGGTGCCCCGGCCCGGCTGCGGGATCCTCGGCCGGAGTGGGGCCGGGGCCGCGGCCACCCTGGCGCCGTCCCTGCGGCCGCGGCTGCGGGGCTGAGCCCGCGTCCCGGCACCGCTCCGCCGCGCCTTTTGCGGGATGCTGCCGGGAGAAGCCTCGGCGCCCTCTCGGATCCCCCCCCTCGCCTTCGAGGTTTGTTTTTTTCCTCCCCGTTTTTGCCCTCTTGCAGCCCGCGGCGGCCGGTGCCCCGCAGCCCGTGCGGCTGCGGGGAAGCCCGGCTCGTCCTCCGGCGCTGCCGCGGAGCGGGTGAGTGCCAGGCAGGCAGCGGCTGAAAAAGCAGACAGAAGCAGACAGAAAACTCTATGGATGTAAATGCTGATGTTTGCTAGGTGCAGCCTTGGTTCTGTTTTTATTTCGACAGCGCAGAGACAATGGCTACAAAGCGTTGTTTAATCACTTGCAGATAGAACTTTTATGCATTTAAACCTTCGCCGTTAAAGGCTAGCGCAGATTTTTGAAAAGCTGCGATTCTCTGAGCGTGTTTGTTCTGGATGAATTTAACACTTGAGCGGTAGCATGCCCTGGTTCCCCGGACGGGTTAGCGCGGTGCCAGGGATGAGTGTGATCCTGTCTGTGCCATGCCGCCCCGGGCTGCTCTGGAACTCATCCCGATGGACACCGACGTGGACTAGGCAGCCTCTGCAAGGCTGGTTTCAGACGGCGGGTCGTGGAGCTTGTAGCTTCCCTTGGATTTCCCCTCCCCACCGAAGGAGCCGGTTAGCATCTAGTTACGATGTTAATTAGAACAATTAAACAGCGTCGCTGTTCTTGTGTCTCGACTGAGCGGCAGGAGGCGAGCTCAGAGGGGAGGCACTGTCCCTGCCGTAAATTCCCGGAGCTCCCTGTCCCAGCTGGCTGTTTGTGAGCAGCCGTGGGGAGCAGGAGATGTTCAGCGGCACAAGTGTGGCACTGTCTCCACTGGAGCATCCCGCAGTCAGGCTGCTCTGGCAGCCGCATCCAGCACTGACGATGGGCTCCCAGCCTCCGTGCACCCGTTTCACGCTTGGTCGAGACAGCGGAGTTGTGTCTGTAAAAGTGGAAGGGGCGAGAGCGATGTGAGGGTGAATTCCTCCCTGGGCGGCTGGCGGCGAGTGATTTATGGCATCGGTGACCCTGGCCAGGCACCGCAGGCTCGGCCATAACCTGGTTTCCATAAAAACAGCGCTTGGGTGTTAGACACCATCAGTACCCTTGGCTGTGCCGTGAGGGAGCAGGGGGAAAAACATCGTGTTTCTGCTCAGCCTACTTTGAAAATCGCTGAATCTGAGCTATTTTAGGAATGGCATTTCGGATTGCTCCTTGTCAGGAATGCCTCATCCTCCCGGCCGCGGTTTCCTACCTCACAGTGAAACACGTACCTGCAGGAGAGCTGCCCGGGTCAGCTTTCTAGTGCCACTACAACTCTCTGAGGTATTCAGAGCAATGCCTAGAATTTAAAACTTGCTGGTATTTGAAGCAGGAGAGGACTTTTTACAACACTGAGAGATTTTTACCTTCTAGTCTGACCATTAAGAATGTGGTGAGGTGTGCAGTAGTGCATCACATGCAGGTACCGTGTGGATGTATCCAGGGTCCTGTGGCTGGGTTTGACCCTGTTGTGAGCAAAGTGATACCTGTTCCTTGTGGGCTTTCTGTGTCAGCAGATAATGAGCCCTTCTTAATTTTGAAAGAGCTTTATAATATGTCTGCACAATTCCTTGTCACATTTCCATGAGGAGGACTGTGGGCACATCCCAATCTCCTTGTCTCCATTCAGCCCCGGACAGAAATCCTGTTGATTTCTGTGTTGGGGAGGGTGGGCACCACAGCGTGTCATTGCAGCCCTACCAGGGAAGTGACAAAATATGCATGTCCCACTCTGGAATGGGGACATGCCGGGCTCTGCCAGCAGCTCCCTGGCACCAGCCACACCTGGCAGGCAGTGGCACACGTGTGTGACGTGCCGCTGGCGTCATGGGCCAGCAGGTCACCTCACGCCCCAGCCACCCTGGGGAAGGTCAGGATTCGGTGGTCAGATGAGAGAGAATTTGAGCACCGTGTGGGATGCTGATCCCACCGAGATGACTGTGGGCCCCTTTATTTAATTGTGGGAAGTTTCTCACCGAGGTGAGGCAGAGCTGTGTAGGATCACCCCTCATGCCTGTGTTGTTGTGGGTGAGCGCTTCGGAAACGCGCAGGAAAAGCTCTGAGGTTTCCCCAATGTTTATAAATACAATCTGGTGCAAACTGTCAAGCAAGCTGTTCAAAATCACGTCACGCCTGCGCTGCCTTCCCCTCTCGGCTCAAATGCCTTCGCCACAGAGCCGGTGTTCGTGTGTCGTTCTCGCAGCTCCGGCCCATCCGCGGGGCTTTCCCAGCGCCCCTCTCCTCCTCTGCCGGCCGGGCTGGGGCTGCAGCGCTGTGGGCAGGGTCGGTGCCCTGGCTCCGTGTGTGGCACCACCCGCTCATTGGAGCCTGAGCATCCTTCAGGGCTCCCAGAGCCCAGGCTGCCCCAAAGCAACCAGGCTCGCAGATCAGAACTGCGTGCAGGGGCAGAAGGGGCATATGCAAGTCCTCTTTGTCCTCCTTAGAAGGTTTGCCCACATTAGATGTCCCCTAAAATGAAGGGATAAAGCCTTTCCTGAAAGCTCCATCCGTGCAGTGGCCTTCTGCTCCATCCCATGCCCTCAGTAGGGCTGGATGTTTCACTCTGAAGTGTGCCAGGGTCTTGTGCCTTAATATATATAAAAAGATGAGATGTTTATTAAACTCAGACCCTGCTTTTTCTTCTACGATTTATGTCCCGAGAGGCTGGTGATAAACAGTTTATTAAAAAGAAATCCCGATTTATTTCTGCAAATGGTTACATTTCAAGCTGGTACCAAATGGTTTTGTAGGAGACCACCTTTTATGCTTCCCATGGCAGTTGAAAGGATTGCTAAAAAAACAATCCAGAATCTAAGTAGGTTTGGCTAAAGGCAAGCCAGAACTGTACGTCAGGGTTCGTGGTGCTTTTATGCAGCGAGGCGGTGGATTTTAGCACGGAACATCTGGGCACTGGCTTCAGTTACAGCGCAGATTTTAGTGGGATAACAAGTCTTGCTTGGCTTCACGTTCATTTTGAAGTCACTCAACTTTATACGAACAATAAAACTCTAAGCCCATTACTTCACTGTTTGCAAGGGGCTGTTTCGGTCCCCCTCCGGGCTCTCGCATCTTTCTGGGGCTGGTTTTATTTTGCTGCGCTAAGTGGGTATTTATCTCCTCGGTGCCTGGCTGGCTTTGGCGGGAGGCAGCTTTGCTAATTTGTAGCGACGGCCACTCCGAGGAGGTCGGGCGGGTTTCCATTCCCCCCGCCGAACGCGCACGTTTTCCGCATTAGGGGCAGCCTCGTGGAAGCCGCACGTTTCTCCTTCACAGCTCCGGAAGGGACTGAGGTTGGTAACCTGGGGGGCGATAGAGCTGCTCTGGGCTGCCAGCTCGGCCACTCGTGAGAGTTAAAGTAACGGGAGAGGGTTTGCTTTCTTTTTCTCCTTGATTGTGAAGTGCAGAGGAGAAGAGTAGACTGGACTGAAGGAGGGAAGGGCTGCCTCTTTTATAGGAGAAAACAAGTTTGCAAGCCCTTACAGAAAGGTGCACATACTGCTAGGAACGCTCCAGCATGAGGGAGGATAACCCCAGCCTGTCGTCTATCAAGGAATACACGTTTAGAAAATAAGTTCCATGTGAGATGGCATAGACAGTGAGACCAGTGTTGATGTTGATCATGGAGTACCTGGGGTCATACTGAATGCTGGCAAGCTCTGTGTTTTGGTGTCACTGACTGTATGGGCAGGCATAAACCAGAAGACATCAGAATTACATCCAAGGAAGGAGAATATCACAGGTAAGACCAGTGAGAAGGGACTTAGGGCACTGCTTGAGCTTTGCTGACTCGGGAGTGGAGCAGTGAGTGAGCGAGCATTGCTTTGGGGAAAAGACAGTGCAGAAATGGTTCTCTTTCACATCGTGATTGAGGTGTGCTTCTGTGGCAAAAATCCTCATCAGATCAAACAGGGATAGTTTCTGCCCGAGAGGACGACTGAAATAAGCTCGTGGATGGATGGAAGGAGCTTTGGAGGCTGAGGAGATGTTTGAAAACTTTAGCAAGATGTCATTAGGAGAGGAAGTATTTGCCCTTAGATTGGGAAATAGGTCAGGATAATAAATCATAGCTCCAGGAGAATGTGCTTAAAGCTCGAAATGCATTCAGAGGGGAGAGAAAATATTAGAAAGAAGTTTGTTCTTTCAGAATTAGTTTTCCCGTTTTCTGCGTGCAAGGACGCCCACTGAACAGGAGAAAGATAAATGTTAACACAGAGCTGTAACAGGGACCAGCTGAAAATCTCACAACTGCATGGATGGCTTGGATTGCTCCGCAGGGAGCACAGCAGCCATGTGGGACATGTCAGGAACAGGCAGTGTGTCACGTCACCTCACGTGTGAGGTAGCTGACAGCCCAACCTCACCAAAAACCCGATGGAGGGCATTTTACAGGATGGGTTTTAAATGACATTGGAGTAATCAGCAACACAAGCGGCCTGAGAATCCAGCGCTGTTCCACAACTGCTTCACTAAACACAAACATGCCTGAGTTACCAGAGGGGTGCAGCAGATCCTGCTCACAGCATCTCAGAGCGGGCTCTGGCCTTCCACCCAGGCAGGTATTTTCAGCATTTCTCACAGATTTCTCAGGGTTGTTCAGGTTTGGCCTGAGCTGGGGCTGCTCTGGCCTCAGGGTAATTAAACTCAGGGGTTAGAGAGATGTTTGTTGCTTGTGTGACAGCTGAGATAGGAAGCAGTGGGTACTTGCTGGGAGCACCTGGAAAACTGCAAAGCAAAAGGCAATAATTTATCTCCTACCTCACTCCCTGCTCCCGGGGTCCGGATATGAGTGCCCCTCCAGCGTGACCCTCGCACGCTCCCAAGGTGACACAGCACCGAGGCCAACACTTCCCCCGTGATTTACAGGGGAAAAGCATTGTTTGCCTCATTGAGTCTATTGCTTTTTTTATTTTTTTTCCCCCCTGTATTATTTGAGAAAACACAACTTTGTTGAAACTTTATTAGGGGGTGAGAGAAATGATGTTTTTCATCTTTCTCACCTTTAATTTGCTCAGCACCAAGACAGAGCAGCGCCAGACCAGCCGAGGCACGGCGAGACCGTGGGTTCCTCACACACATTTGCAGGGATGATTGAAGAGGAAGATGTTTGTACAAAGCAGCCAGAATATCGTGAAGAAGCAAGTGCTCCCTCTCTCTGTCTCTCTCCACTTTGTTTAGGTGCAGCAGATTTACTGCTAATTTGTTTATAGTCAAACAGTGTAAACGTGCCTCAGCATTCTGAAATCCAGAAACCTGATAGAAAATTAAGCAGTTTGCAGATAGGGATGATGATGGTGTGGGAAAGCCAAGTGTCTTGGAGCTGCCAGCTGGTCTCTGGATGTGAAGGAAAACATCAGTAAGCAGCATTAGCAGTTTCTAGTCCCTGTTCCTTCCCTTCCTTTGGCTACTAAATCTGTGTGTAATTCCCTGGGGGTTTGCTCTCCTGGGTAAGAATTACTTACTTGAGTATGATTTGTACGACTAATAGGATCTTATCCTTACTCTGGGAAGGCCCTAGGGGCTCTCTTACTTAAACTGATTTTTCAGTAATGAGAAATAATGAATTAAAGCCTAATAGTCCTAGGGGGTATTAAAGTTACAATTTTGCAGGGAAGATTTAATATCAGTCGATTAAAACTTTTATAATCCTATTATAGAACAATAGTCAGAAAAAAGTAATAAGAGGGAAAATAAGTAGGTTTTAAGACCCTCTCACATCATGTGAACAAGTCTAAATTTAATGTTTGAATTAAGCAGGTATTTTAAAGCAGGAATCTAAGACATCTCTTGCAAGTGTGTGATAGCAGGGTGGCAGGCTCAGGGAAAGAAACGTGCTATGTTAATTTATGGAGCACATTCTAATTCCCACTCATTTAAGAGAAAGCAGTTGCAAGGTGTTTATGAGAAAACCCAGGCAATTAGGGCTTAAACTAGAAAATGCAAAATTCACAGACCTCAGCAAAGTGTGTTTCCAGTAGCCCAAACCATGCTCTGGCTCAGCCCATTGCTCACAGGGTACGAGAGCATCCCCCTGGGCACTGTGGGCTCACTGTGGGTCTGTTCACCCAGGGACTGGGCAGACCCAGCTCGTCGCCCTTGGCAAAATGTGTGGGAGCAAAGTGGGACCCGGGGGCATTGTCCCCGTGGGCAGAGCCCCCCACATGGCTGCAGCCCAAGCCTCTGCTGAGATGCTTTGAGGGGACAAAGCACCAAGGAGCAGATACTGTCTTATGAATTTACAGCTTTTTGGGTTTGACAATGACCAGCAGTGATGCTGGAATGATGCTTTGTCCTGCAGCAATAACTTTTATCCAAGAACGTTGCAGCCATTTCCAGTCACTGGCAAAGGGACACCCCCAGAAGGCAGCACCAGATCCCACACCAGAGCTCTTACCATGTCCTCCCCCTTTGGGAAAAGGAACGCCCTTGGTGTGCATCTCGGTCATCTGTGAATGCAGGAGCTCCTCCCTTCTCCCTTCTTTCCTCGTGTGTCAGCCTGGGATGTTTGGCTGCCATAGGAAGGCCGGAGCTTTTGGGGCTGTTTGGATGTTCGCTCACCCATGACAGCCCGGCCTCCCCGCCCCAGGTTCCCTCCGCTGTTGTTGGCAGCCAGCACAGCAAGGGCTCACCTCTCCCCTGCCAGCCTGCACAAATAAACACTGGCCCAGCAGTCAAGTGGAGCTGAAACCAGCCCTTGCAATAATCTGATTTTTCAGACCCCTTACCACAGCTCTGCAGGTGACCCTGGCAGGTTTGAACCTCTGGCGCCACATCCCTTTGGAGCACCCGTCCCTTTTGCACTTGGGAAGGACTTTCCAGCTCGGATATGCACAAGTGCGCTGCTTAGAAAACAAAGCAGTGCCAGAAGGAAGACTGGAGACTGGCAGCTCCCAAAGATGTCCTGCTTTGGTGTGATGGGCTGGTGAGCCGTGGTTGGGCTCGTGGGGCCTTACAGCCTCTCCAGACAGAGGTGTGTGCCAGCTCTGACCAAGGCAACCTCTGCCTCACTGTCTCCCCATCACTGCCCTTTGGAGTCAAGTCCTTGCTCTGTCACATGGCTCCTTAGCACTGGAGGGGTTGGGTGATGTTGGGTGAGCAGCTGGGGGAAGTTTGTATTTTGCCTGGAAGCAGTGGGAAGTGTCAGGCACCATGGCAGGGACAGAAGGTAGCTATGTCGAGAAATTTGGAGCAGCTCATGCCCTCCACTAACGTCTTTCACTAATTTATTGAGTTAATTTCACCAATTTATCCGTGGCAATCTGTGTCTTTTTTAAAAGCAGGATGCTGGGGAAATAAAGACAAAATGTAGGCAGTGTGAGCATTCCTTGTCATACCTACCCAAGTACTGCATAAAAGCAAGTATGCAAAAGAGAGAATTTGCTGAGTGATGTCCAGGAGCAGTGCTGAGGCTGATTGTGCCCGCTGGGATGTGGTTCATCCAGGATGAGCCATCCTGTGCTCTCAGCCACTGCAGCCCCTGAAGAACCAGTGCTAAGGAATGGTGAGTGCTGCTGCCTGGGGATGGTGGGGATCAGACAATACCCATGCTGGATCTTGAAGCCTTTGCTGCTGTAACCCTGGCTGAAATCTGCCAGCTCTAAGGCAAGGAGTTGCTGGTAGAAATATGTAAATATCAACAGTTTCAGCCCTACATTTGATACTTTCCATTTTCAAACACTTGACAAATGTTTACATATTTTCAGCAGCCCTTTTCCAGCTAGGGAAAATGAGACACAGCATCTGTGAATTACTCTGATATGCAGCAAATCATTATGAGAGAGCACCTTAAAGGGTTCATTAAGGACTTGCAGGGCCTAAGGTCTCCTTTGCACACTTTTAAAGCCGAAGACAGAAAATACTAAAACTGAATCCAGTTTTGGATAGTAAATGCAATCAGAAAGATGTGGATTCTGATGATAATTCAGGGATTGGAAATTTTGAGGGATCAGCTATCAATACAACATATATTACTGTGGTCATATGTAATATATACTGGTCTCTACTCCCAAATAGGAGAAGTGGAAATGGCCTTAAACTGTGCCAGAGGAGGTTTAGATTGGATATTAGAAAAAAACTTCTTCATGGAAAGGGCTGTCAAACATTGGAACAGGCTTTCCAGGGCAGTGGTGGAGTCACCATCCCTGGAGGTATCTAAAACATGAGCAGTTGTGGCACTTGGGGACAGGGGTTATTACCAGTGGCCTGGGCCGTGCTGGGTTAGCGACTGCACTGAATGGTCTCAGAGGGCTTTTCCAACCTAAACAATTCCCAAATGGGCCAAACTCTGAATTCAGTAGAAAGACTCACCATCCCTTTGGAGTCAGCACCACTGCAGGGAACCATTCTGGTGGCAGCACAGGGATGCAGTCTCTTCCCCAGGTATTGCAGAGAAACACCGTGGGTTGTTACTGCTGCTGTCTTGCTCTGCTCTTCCAGCTTTCTGGAAAGCTGCTGCTGTTCCTCTCGGTGCTCTGGCAGGTGAGAAACCCTTGGTGGTAATAAGGGCAGTGTGGTTACATGGCAAAGGAGAGTCCCTGAGTCGCTGTTGTGGGAAATCTGTGTATACAGAGGCAGGG